>CAKOAT010241820.1:828924-872070 GCA_932364175.1 Eruca vesicaria subsp. sativa | reverse complement strand
TCGCAACGCTCTTACGCGAATCGGAAATAAGATCGACTTTCTTTATAAATTCGTTTTACTATGTTTTTCATATTTTTCCGCATTTATTTGGTTACTTGTCGTTGGCTTTCGCAGAGATCCGGTTCCTCTGGAAAATTAGGGTTTTCCTAAGTTTCCTTATTTAACGGAAATCGACAAGTGTGAATTTCGGTTCCCACATCTGTGACGCTAGATCCGACACAGTTGTCAAGACCAAACCTGGAAAGACAGAAAATAAATCATTAGTTAGATTAATTAACTTGTAAATATTTTGTTAATTAAGAAATAAATTAATAAAAAAATTTTAAAAATTAAAACATACCATAATACGTTTTGGCCATCCTCCACCGTGTACACCGCAAATGGTGCGTTCGGCGGGACCTGTAAATCAGGATGAATCCCGACCGGAGGAGGAGGAGGAGGAGGAGGAGGAATTTCAAAGATGAACCACCGGGAGCTGACGAAGATGAACCGGGCCCGAATAGATCTCCATAGTGAATCCCCTGATCAAGAGGCCTCCTGGCCTGAGCAGCAGCAACTTTGCTCTTTCTAACCATCTAAATTAAAAAAAAAAATGCGATCACCTAATCTAAATTCCCTAAACTAACCACCTAATCTAAATTCCCTAATCTAACCACCTAATCTAAATTCCCTTATCTAATCACCTAACTAGGAAATAGAGAGTACCTTAAGAGAATTTGGAGAGGAGGTTACTATGAATGAGAAATCGGATTGCTCGTGTATATATAAGGAATTTTGTTTCCTCGTAAGGCCCTAGTAATGTTACTAGGGCTTTACGAGGAAACAGCTATGCCCGTATTTTTATTTCCTCATAAGGTCCTAGTAACACTAGTACTAGGACTTTACGAGGAAACATCTTTACGAGGAATTAGCTATGCCCGCGTTTTTTTCCTCGTAAAGTCCTAGTATTGGTGTTACTAGGACCTTACGATGAAACAGCTATGCCCGCGTTTTCTCTTACTAGGGCTTTACGAGGAAAGGGTTTTTAAATCCATGAACTCGAAACCCCAAACCCCAAGCCACAACTTCCTTAACTCCTAACCTCTTCTACACCTAAATCCCAAACCACAACTTCCTTAACTCATTTTTTGTTATTAAGCAAACTTATAAAACATACATAATTGAAATTGGTTTCTGTGATTAAACAAACTTAAAAAAACATACATAATTCATTCGGATACATTCTCATAATCCGTAGAAACATCATCATTTTCGGCAAACTCGTCCTCAACACCGTCGTCCGTTGAGTGATCAGGGACATCTTCGTATTCACGATTATGTAGATCAATGAGTAGGATGTCATCAATTTCTGCTTCAGGTTCCTCGATTTCATTGGTGTTTTCTTCTTGTAATGGTGGTTCTTCTCCCTCGATTATCCGCCCTCGAGGTGTCACTTTGATAACAGCTAACCAGTTTATTCCCGTTGTAGTAATCCGAGGGTATGGAATGAAGCAAACTTGATATTCTTGGGAAGCTAATATGATAGGCTCGAATTTGTTGTACCTGCAAAAATTAAGACAACGGAGAAATTATTAGTTCTCAGAACATGCATGTACGTATGTCAAAAAAGAATTTGTTGTACCTTCGTCCACCATTGACATCAACTACACCGTTCTTGTTAATCCGAACACCTCTGTTGACGACGGGGTCGTACCACTCACACTTGAAGATAACGCATTTCAAACTCATACCTGGGAATTGAACTTCATAAATCTCCTGCAAGATCCCGTAGAAATTTGTTTCGCCTTTCACACATATTCCAAAATTACTTGTCGCCCGGTGTCTACCATAGTAATAGGTATGAAAAGTATAGCCTCGGGTGAAATACATCGATGATGTAATGACCTTTGCAACTGGACCTTGAAGTAATTCGCGAAACCATGCAGGATACTGAGGATCGTCATAATCAACCTGCAACAAAAAGTAATATAACTAGACATATTAGACTTACTTTGTGGTAATGTATGCATAAAATTTAAGTAATAATAAATACATGTTTCCTCAACCACTTGATAAAGTGTTGATCTTTCCTTTTGTCTAACTCAGGTGTCGATATACCAGGTATTGCTTCCTCGACTTGAGTCNCTAGACATATTAGACTTACTTTGTGGTAATGTATGCATAAAATTTAAGTAATAATAAATACATGTTTCCTCAACCACTTGATAAAGTGTTGATCTTTCCTTTTGTCTAACTCAGGTGTCGATATACCAGGTATTGCTTCCTCGACTTGAGTCACAAATTGGCTGTAAAATCATATATGTTATGTTATATATTTAATATTCAAAAAATTTATATATATATATATATATATATATATGTATAAGTGTGTATGTTTATATATTTACCTTTCAAAATAAGCAATCAATGGATGCTCGCAATTAAGAAAAATATAAAGGTGTGCACTGTGGATGTCTTCATCACTCGACCACCAAACCTCTTTCAATTTCCCACCCAATCGCCCAATTTGACAAAAGATGTCTGGAACATCGTCTTCCATATATGTCGGCACGACACCACCATCATCATATCTTCTTGGAGCTCGTTTCCTTGTACGTACTTTCGGTGCAAAGTAGTGCGGTGTGAAATGTGATGTTTCTTCCGTCAAACTTCCCGCAACAATAGAACCTTCAACTCTTGCTAGGTTTTTGGATTTTCCTTTCAAAGTTTTCATGGCCCTTTCATAGTGATACATCCATCCATAATTCACAGGTCAACGAAGTAATGCCTCATACGGGAGGTGGACAACTAGGTGTTCCATGACGTCGAAAAAAGTAGGCGGAAATATTTTCTCCAACGTGCAGATTAAGACGGGGATGTTTTCATGAAGTTGTTAGACAACTTCCACTTTAAGAGTGCGGATGCTCAGATCCCTAAAAATGCTTCAATTCCTATATATTTACAAAAACAAAAATTATCCACATTAATATATATATATATATGTATACAGAAATAAATTAATCATATCATCGTATTATATTAATTAATTACCTGAAAGTGTTTCATGTACTTTTGCCGGTAGTAGTTCCGCAAACGCAAAGGGAAGTAGTTGCTGCATGAAGACATGACAATCATGGCTCTTCATCCCGGAGAACTTTTTGCCCTTTCTCAACACATCTTGGGAGATTTAAAACATACCCATCAGAGAACTTCACTTCTGAAGCCACCCAGTTGAACAACGCACACTTTTTATCTGATGAACGTCTGAATATTGGAACTGGAACTTGCCCATTGCTTTTTATATGTAGCTCGCTCCTTGAGCAGATATCGGGTAAGTCTAACCTCAATTTTACGTTGTTTTTCGTCTTCCCTGGGACGTTCAATATAGTGTTCATGATGTTCTCAAAAAAGTTCTTCTCTATATGCATCACATCGAGGTTGTGGCGCAAAAGAAGATCTTTCCAATATGGCAATTCCCAAAATATACTCTTTTCTGCCAATTGTGCTGAACACCATAAAATCAGGCATATTACTGAGAATATGCCAATTCCCACCACGAGGAGCTGTTTCTAGAGCACAGTAGTAATCGATTTTCGCTTCGATTTGTTCTCCAGTTAAATATGGAGGAGGAGTGTCTCTAACAACCCTTTTGTGCCTGAATAATTTCTCGTTTCTTCGGTATGGGTGGTGGTTGGGAAGAAATCGACGGTGACAATCGAACCAACTAGTCTTCCTACCATGTTTCAACTAAAACGCATCTGTCCTTCCATTACAATATGGACAAGCTAATCTCCCATGTGTAGTCCACCCAGACAACATACCATATGCAGGAAAGTCACTTATGGTCCACAAAAGCATCGCTCGCATCGTAAAGTTTGTTTTCGTTGAACAATCATATGTCCTCACCCCTGTTGACCACAAATCTTTCAACTCTTTTATCAGTGGTTGTAAAAAAACGTCGAGAGATCTTTTTGGATGTTTTGGACTAGGTATTAATATGCTCATGAATAGAAACTCTCGTCGCATGCACATCTCCAGTGGCAGGTTATACGGTGTAAGAAAGACCAGACACAATGAATATTGTCTCCCAGACATTCCAAATAGACTAAATCCATCAGTGCATAATCCAAGATACACATTCCGGCTATTGCTAGCGAAATGTGGATGTACATTGTTAAAATGTTTCCAGACTCTTGCTTCTGATAGATGAGTCATCTCTCCATCCGTCTGAGTATGCTCGGCGTACCATCTCATCCCTCCAGCAGTCTCCTCAGATTGGTACAATCTTTTCAATCTGTCTGTGATTGGTAGGTACCACATCCTTTGGTACGGTACCCTATTGCGCTCTCGACCTTGCGGTTTGAATCATGGCTTCTTAAAAAATCGACATTCTTCTAACTTCTCATCATCTCCCCAGTAAATCATGCAGTTGTCGATGCTAACGTCTATCATCTCTGAGGGCAACCCAAGACTATATACCAATTTCTGAATCTGATAATAAGATTCAACAGACACATTGTCTTCTGGAAAATACTCTTTAAACAAGTCTGCCCATGCATCCATACAATTTTCAGGTAGATTGTGATCGGTTTTAATACTCATCATTCTACCACTGTAAATTGGCTCATTCGCAGCTACTAACATTTCGTAAAACTTTTTTGCATCTAAATTAGGTTCTTCAACTTCATCATCATCATGAGTTACAAATGAATCACCTACCATATCGTGAACCCTATCACAATCTACCATTTGTTCCTATTGCTGATGATAGCTATTACTACTGCTACCTTCATTACGCAAATGATCAACCGGTTCAACCTGAAAATTGCTATTACTACCGCTACCTTCATTCCTACAACTAGCATCTTCTCCATGTTGATACCAAATATGATAATATGGCATGAAACCTCTATTTATTAAATGCTTCCAAACATTTTCACGAGAGCCTAATTTGGTATTGCAGCATTTCCGACAAGGACAGAACATCTTACAACTTTCCTGCGTGAGTGGTGTAGAATCTGCTTGATGCATAAACGTCTCCAACCCTTCCAGAAATTCTTTCGTCACCCTCCCGTTATTATCTCTATGTGAATACATCCACTGCCGCAACTCAAAAATATTTTCCGGACCGGACATTTTTTTGTGTTTGATCAAGCTTATAGCTGATTTTTTTTGGTGTGTTTCAAATGAATCACAAAAGGTGGTATTTATAGAAATTTTCGAATCTGAGCATTTACTAGGAAATTGCTAGGAAAAGTAGGTACAAAACACGTTTTTGATTTAAATTCGATATTTTCTATCCAGTTCCTCCTAACTTCGTAGTAACAAAACCCTTTCCTCCTAATTTCGTAGTAAAGACTTACTATGACTTTACGAGGAAAAGTGGTACTACGGGTTTACGAGGAATGTACTTTTTCCTCGTAAGCTCCTCAAAACATTACTACAGTCTTACGAGGAATTCGATTTCTCGTAAGTTTACGAGGATCTTACGAGGAAATTTGATTTCCTCGTAAAACCGAAGTAAGGGCCTAGTAATTTTACGAGGAACAATTTTCCTAGTAAAATTTCCTAGTAAAGGCTTAGTTTTCTTGTAGTGTCATATTGAATCGATTAATCAAAATCACTTATGTTGTTTGATGTCACTCAAATTTTTAACCTAAGGAGTGGTATTACTCTCTCAAATAAGAGGTTCAATCATAGTACTTAGGGATCGAATCCACAAGGAACTAGAGTCACAAAAGATATAATCCTAAGTGATTAAGCTAGGTTGAAAAAGGTTTAAAACAGTAAATAAAATAAGTAGCAATGATAAGTTGCTAAGGAAAATAGGTTTTAGGTTTGAAAACAATGAAAAGAAATAGTTAGATTCAAGGTTACTATTTAGAAAATCAGGACTAGAAATCTATGGATGTCTTAATGAATTGCTTGCAAATATATGAGAACTTCAACCCTTAGACAAATCTATAGCTGTCGCTAGTTAGACTCGTCCATTGATCTGATTGCCGACTGCATCGATTGATGTTGCTATCGCAGTGTCGATCGATATAAGCTGTCGTCGATCGATGACTCTAGAGGAGTTTTGATCGATATAAAGTATAAGAACGGATCGAAACTATGTTCACCCGAGAATGTCTATCAGACCGGCTGTCGCATCGTGCCTTAATAGAGTCTGGGTTTAGCCAAATGATTTCAGGAAGATGACCATTAGATTAGTCACTCCATAATCAATACTCTAGGTAGCAAGTCTAGAGTAAGCATTAGGGTTCATTTGGATAATGAATATAACAACTCAACAATCCATAGTTGGGGCTAGTCCCTCATAACTATTTGAACCCCAAATCTAACATATGAATCTACTCAGACATAACTAAGAGATTCATAGCAAAAGAATAAGAAGAAAAGAAAATGCTTTTATTGCTAAGTATAGAATAGAATACAAAACTCAAATCTTGTGTGTTTCTAGGGCTCACAGGCATAACTATAAATAGGGAGTACAATTAGGTTAAAAACTCGTCAGGGGCAATCTTGTAATTTGGTGAGAACTTGGGCTTCAAGTTGGCCAAATAAATCTTGCTCATCACGCTCTGTATCGATCGATGGTACATTGCGTACATCGATCGATGGAGTATCTCGACTTCAACTTCTACGGAAGCGTCATCGATCGATTACACAGGGTGTGTATCGATCGATATGTATCTCTTATGTCGGATCTTCATAGTCATNGGCTTCAAGTTGGCCAAATAAATCTTGCTCATCACGCTCTGTATCGATCGATGGTACATTGCGTACATCGATCGATGGAGTATCTCGACTTCAACTTCTACGGAAGCGTCATCGATCGATTACACAGGGTGTGTATCGATCGATATGTATCTCTTATGTCGGATCTTCATAGTCATCTTGGAAAACTCTTCTTTAAGCATCAAAAGGCACCTAAATCATCACTTTACAACAAAATGCTCATGAACCTGAAAACATACCTAATAGACTCCAAAACATAGATAATTATAATAAAAACATATAGAAAATATGACCAAAAGCGGGTCAAAATCATGGTATATCAACTCCCCCAGATTTAACCTTTTGCTTGTCCTCAAGCAAACATCAAGTAGTCTTGAAAATAAGTTTAAAAACAGCAGGGAGTCAATCAAAATCTCAACTTAAAAATCATAACCTCTTACTTTGTTGCAAACCACATCTTATTCTTATCAACTACATAAGTACATTATACCATATCCTAGCTTAGCAACCTAAACATCTAGCCAATCAACTTAAACATTCCTTGTCTGTCTATCCCCTCTACTGATTTCATTTATGCATAAAAATAAAGGTGTAGGCTTTAACTTGGGAGTATCGATCAAGGAACACTTGGATTCAACTCAAACAAGTTTCAGGCATTCTCATCCTGGTTCCCTTTCTTTCTTTATCCCCCTTCTCTGAATCCCAACTCTTCTTTCTTTTATATCAATCCCAATGAACAGTTGATGTTCATCTTATTGATATTTCTTGACAAATTGTAAGCGAATAGTGGGGTCATAGGTAATGTACCTCTCCCTCGCTGTGATCATTCCTTTGATTTAGAATAGTGGGGTCATAGGTAATGTACCTCTCCCTCTGCCTCTCAGGAAATCATCTAAATCTTTTAATTTCTGGGGATGCCGAAGGAAGGAAAGAAGGAAACCAAATTTTTTGAGACTTTTACCTTCCAGACTTGCAAGAGGATTCCGATCCCTTGTATAGCAAGCCCCAAGACAAGGAATAGATGTCAGGTTAGGTTGGAAATCAGCTTTGGTTCTTCCAGACAATCATGAAAGTGTTGACATAGGTGATCCGTAGTCCACTTTAGCATCTATAGTACTTTCTGCAATCAATAAATCTAAGAATGGTGCTAAAGAGTGGTAAGATAAAAAGTAAGACTTTGAAATTTTTTCCCTTTCTTGACTCAATAAAACCAATTTTTGAAAACGTTTTCAAAAAGATCAAAAAGAGGTAAAGTAGCATCAATAATCAACTCCCCCCAGACTTAAATCATACACTGTCCTCAGTGTATAATTAGTCGGAGTTAGAGCATAAGAAAAATTAAATATGTAAACTGATATCGAAATGGTGAGCGATATACCTGACCGATATGGGTATCGATCGATGGTGAGTCGCCATCGTCGATTGATGCTTGTTGGTCTGTGTCGAGCGATATTGACTGGTTCGTATCGGTCGATAGGTATGGATCGTGTATCTATCTTCCTAAAAACAAATAAAAACGAAACTAGTAAGTAAAAATAAAATAAAATTAGTAAGTAAAATACCTAACAGTGGGTTGCCTCCCACTCAGCGCTTGGTTAAAGTCAGTAAGCTTGACTGTGGAGTTATGATGGCTAGTGAGGTGGGTAGCAGGTACTTGTTGGTAAACAAGTGTCCTTCTTTTCTTGTGTTTCATCAAACCAAGACGTTAGAAAGCTTCTTGTGGCCTTCTCACTTCTGGTCATACTAGTCTTCAAACCATAAACTTCTGCTTGGATCCTTTCTAACCACCCCTCTAAGTTGGCAAGGCTGTACTGATGGGTGCCAATCATGATGTAGATGTGTTCTGTTGTGCGCTGCATGGTGTCGTGGTGTGTTGGATCGTCGGTGGAGGCTGGAGGTTGCATATCGATCGATGCTTTGTGTGCTTCATCGATCGATGAGGATGGGTCAGGTCGGCTGGCGAGCTGTCTTTGGATATCTTCTACCTCCTTCTGAATATCTTCCATTGTGCATTGCAAACCTTTGAAATCACTGTGTAGGGGAAACCAATATTCGTCCAGTATTCTGTAATCTTCGTCTCCACAAAACTCAATGGATTTGTAGATCTCGGCTGTGGTTTCTTCAAATTCTTCCCTGGTACAGAATTCTTGAGCACGGGTATCGATCGATGGACTGGGTTTGTCATCGATCGATAGTTTCTGTAAGTGGTGCTCGATCTGGTCAAGTACGGGTGTATCGGTCGATGCAGGGGGATCTGTATCGGTCGATGCCTGTGTCTGAGACTTCAGTTGTGCGCGCAAAGTGTTGACTTCTTCTTGTAGGGCATCTCGTTTCTTTCGTACTGAGTCAGTGCTGCTGGTCTGCCATAGCATCTCACCTTGAAGTCTTGAAAGTTTTTCCTCAAGGTCAAGTCTCGCGCCTGCTATCTTCCAGTTGTGATCGCTGGTGAGGCCATCTAGCATGTAGGTGACTTCTTTCTGTGTGTAGAGCTTGCCATCTGGAACTCCTTTAGCAAACTGATCAACATATCCTGGTAGAACGAAACAAGAGCGACCAAATAGTGAGGCTCTCTTTAGCAAGTTTTCCATATCTTCTTTGGTGACAGGGATGATGTCTCCGTTTACTGCTCTTGCATGGCCAGATTCATCTCTGTAGACTCCATATTCATCTTTCTTTTCTAAAAAGAAACGACGTTCTCCGCTTTGGAAAGCTCTCGTCCCATACTCTCGGTGTGTATCGATCGATGCTAGTCTCCATGCATCGGTCGATGGGCGTTTTGTCTGGTTCGGGTCGTTTTCGATGATAGGTCCATTGGCCACTTGGAGTATGTCTGCAACATCTTCTGTGGAGATAGGAATGATTCTCCCATCTATAGCACATGCATGACCATCTGAATCCCTGAAAATACCAAACTCATCCGGAATTAGTGAATTTAAATCAAATTGAAGTGTTTGTACCTGGGATGGTGTTGTGGCAGGATCGGTTGGTGGTCTGGGATTGGTATCGACCGATGGAGAGTGTTCATTATCGATCGATGTCGGGAGGATCAAATCGGTCGACGCTTGAACTCCATGTCGAGCGATACGGGATCTGCAGGTTGAATCGCAGCTTGTAGGGGTGATGTGTCTACTGCAAAACTTTCGTGATAACCGCTGGCCCAGCTTCCAATCGAGTAATCTCCGTCTCGTGGTTCGTATGGGACATAGACTGGTTTGCAGTAGGGTTCGTCGCTTGTTGATTCGAACCGTCGTTTGCGCGATCTGGGGTAGGGCATATCGATCAATGGACCAGGTGTCATATCGGTCGATGCTCGTCGGATGAAGGTCGGGAATGGAGGTTGTTCTTCATCTTCTCGAAGAAATCGGTACTCTATAGCTCGTTCCTCCTCGTAATCTTCATCATACTCATCCTGAGTAGTGATACTAGCAAGCTCGGGCAAGTAAATATCATTTTCCCACTCGTCTGCACTGAAATCGGTTCAGAGGGCGATCGCGGAGTCACTGAATGAAGTCCTCCGTTTCTTTCGGAGGTGCTGACCCGCAGCGAGGCAGAGATGACTGAACCAACAGGGATGAAACAGTATAGAATTCCCCTGGGCGAAGCAAGTCACCGATTAGTAACCTAAGAAAGAGTTGTCAACGGGCGAGCGTCTGGGAACTCGTCTTCGGTCCGTCGGAAGACTCCATCGAGCGATGACCAGGTAGGACTGTCGGTCGATGGTGCTGCAATTATATCGATCGATGGGGGAGTGGTGTCATCGGTCGATACTGCTTCTTCGGTTTCATACTCTTTCATAGAATCAAATTCATGGGCACAGAAACATGTGGCTACGAGTGTTGAGCTGGCTGGCCTTGGGAACTTGATTACCGGAACAGGATCGTAGTGAATGGAAGGGTTGATGAGGGTTAGGCAAAGCTTCTTGGTTTGGAGGTCACAAACAGCTCCAAATGTGGCTAAGAAGGCTCTTCCAAGTAGTAGAGAAGTCTTGAAGTTCAGTTTGTTGGAGAGGATAAGGAAATCTGTAGGAATTAGGGTTTCTCCAATCTGTACCTCAAGGTTGCGAACGATGCCTCCAGAGCTTTGCTGAGAACAATCTACAAAGATGAAAGTTTCTTCAGAAGGCTCTACCTTTAGACCTAGATGATCTGCCATGAGCTTGGGTAAGATGCTAACTCCAGATCCTATGTCACAGAGGGCACGTGGGAACTCAACACCTCTAATGGAGCAAGGTATTGTGAATTTCCCTGGATCATTCTTCTTCTTCAGTGTTATCTTCTGCTTGAGGCTATCTCTGACTTGGTTAAACATCCTCCTGATGTCTTCTTCTGTCTCCTTGGTTTCCCTGAAGAACATCCACAATCTGTGTGAAAAGTAGGCTTCTTCAAAAGGTTTCTCTTTAGGTATTCTGAGGACTCTTTTTCTGAAGTTTGACAACTCCTTCTCACTAGCTTCTCTTTTATAGGGTTTAGGTATCTTCTCTTTCCTTTTTCGGAGCACTCTCCCCATATTTTCCATTTTTATCTCCATGGACTCAAAAATATCCGTGGGTCTCTCTTTTAGGGATGCTGTAGGGTTTTTGGTGGTGTAATATCGCTCCCGGAAGGCGTCAAGACCTGCACTGTCGATTTTAGGAAGTGGCACTCGGCGTTGGGGTACTTCGTATCGATCGACACTGGTTGGAGTGTGTCAAGCGATGCCAGGGTCTTGATGTCGATCGATGACAGGGACATCATGTCGATCGATGACAGGGCTGGGCGGATGTGGGTGAAGTGCGACGAATTCGGTGTGAGACATAATCTTGACGGAATTGCACTCGCAAGGGTTTTCGTCGGAGTCCATCGATCGACACTCGTCAAAGTCGATCGATCGACGAACTAAAGGTGATATCGATCGATGTAGAGCTGGTAATATCGATCGATAGTAGTCGTAGGCGAATTCTCTTTCACTCTCATCATCAGATCTCTGAATCTCTTCTACTACCTCTTGCCAAAAGTCATCATCTAGGAGGGCATTGATGTTCTGGGTGTGGGCAAACTCTTGCTTCTTAACTGCTTCTCCTGTCTGCAACACCTGGGTCTCTAGCTTCTTCACATGGGTGCTGAGTACATCTATCTTCGTGATGAAGGTGGTGTAGACAGAATCGATCTTTCCATTGAAGTTTACCTCGAGCTTCTGCTGAATCTCAAGTATCTTGTCTATCAAATCCTCCAGTTTAGTATCTTGGGTGGGTGGGTGTGGATTTGAGTAGAAGGCACTTCCATAGCTTATGTTGTTGTTAGGGTTGCTGCTGCTGAAGGTGTTGGGCTTCTGGGGATTCTGGTTAAAGTTGCTTCTCTGGCCTGTGAAGTTTCTGTATCCTCCTTGGTTACCAGATCTCTGAAAACCGGCACCACTAATCCAGTTGACGTCTTCTTCAACAATTTCTGAATCTTCCACTGAACAGATCTGCTTGTTTAGGAGCTTCTGAATGTTGTCTAGCTGTGCTTGAACTTCATTGACGTACTCCTTCCCAGGGGATGATGTAGTCTGCATAGATTTTCTTGTGCTGTTGCTGGAAGCTAAGTTGTCAATTAGCTTGATAGCATTCTGAGGATTCCTGGTGGTGAAGTTGCCATCACTAGCTGTATCAAGGGCTCTCTTGAAATCGGGGCTGATGCCTCTATAGAAGGTGCAGAGCAGTTGTACTTGGTTGAATCCGTGGTGTGGGCAGTCTCGCTGGTAGGACTTGAATCTGTTCCAAGTATCCTTGAATGNAGTTGCCATCACTAGCTGTATCAAGGGCTCTCTTGAAATCGGGGCTGATGCCTCTATAGAAGGTGCAGAGCAGTTGTACTTGGTTGAATCCGTGGTGTGGGCAGTCTCGCTGGTAGGACTTGAATCTGTTCCAAGTATCCTTGAATGACTCTTCAGGGGCTTGGGTGAATGTAGCAATCTTCTTCCTCCAGTCTTCAGCACGTGAATCATCAAAGAAATTACGCAGGAAGGCGTGCTTGATATCATTCCAGGTGGTAAGGGAACCTGGTGGTAGTTGTCTTAGCCACTGCAAAGCTTCTCCAGATAGAGAGTACTTGAAAAGCTTGCAGAAAAGATAGTCTTGAGGGACTCCTTTTGCTCTGACTAGGGTGACAAGATCCTCGAACCTCTCCAAATGGTCCATAGGATGCTCATGGGGCAAACCACAAAAAGGGATTTGTCCCACAAGTGTGTAGTACTGCGGCTTGAGCTCAAAATCTCCTCTCTGAATAGCAGGAAGGAGGATGGCTGATCGGTTTGAATAGAACTGATCGGGGCGGTTGTAATCAGCCAAAGTTCTGGTCTCTTCTACACGTTGAATGATGCATGTGGGTGCAGTCTCTAATTCAGTAATGATCTCCTTCTGATCATTCAGCTTCTGACCTGCTGCATTTCGCAGGTGGCCATCTTGATCATGTAGGTCTCCATTCTCATCGGGTATGAGAATCATAGGCGCTACCATGTCTCGCCGGTTAGTATTGATCGATGTAAGGTGTGGTGTATCGATCAATGTCAAGTGAAAGGTATCGGTCGACGAACGGTTGTTGATGTCGATCGATGAGGTGGTGAAGGTATCGGTTGACGAACGGTTGTTGATCGTCGGTGGAAAGGGCGTATCGGTCGATACGATGGTATTGGTATCGATCGATGCGGAGCGTATGTCCTTGCGGATGCTACGCTCTAGATTGTTGGGATCTTCTGAGTGCAAAAGTTGCTTGTTCTTGTTGCTTCTAGTACTGCTGGGCATGTACCTGAAAGAGACAAAAAGAAAAAGAAAAAAATTTGTGTCAAAAGACGGAAAAATAAAAAGTAACAAATAACCTAGACTGAATCAGATTAAATCTAATAGTGATCTTAGTTCCCCGGCAACGGCGCCTAATTTTATGTCACTCAAATGTTTAACCTAAGGAGTGATTTTACTCTCTCAAATAAGAGGTTCAATCGTAGTACTTAGGGATCGAATCCACAAGGAACTAGAGTCACAAAAGATATAATCCTAAGTGATTAAGCTAGGTTGAAAAATGTTTAAAACATTAAATAAAATAAGTAGCAATGATAAGTTGCTAAGGAAAATAGGTTTTAGGTTTGAAAACAATGAAAAGAAATAGTTAGATTCAAGGTTACTATTCAGAAAATCAGGATTATAAATCTATGGATGTCTTAACGAATTGCTTGCAAATATATGAGAACTTCAACCCTTAGACAAATCTATAGCTGTCGCTAGTTAGACTCGTCCATTGATCTGATTGCCGACTGCATCGATCGATGTTGTTATCGCAATGTCGATCGATATAAGCTGTCGTCAATCGATGACTCTAGAGGAGTATCGATCGATATAAAGTATCAGATCGGATCGAAACTATGTTCACCCGAGAATTTCTATCAGACCGGCTGTCGCATCGTGCCTTAATAGAGTCTGGGTTTAGCCAAATGATTTCAGGAAGATGACTATTAGACTAGTCACTCCATAATCAATACTCTAGGTAGCAATTCTAGAGTAAGCATTAGGGTTCATTTGGATAATGAATATAACAACTCAACAATCCATAGTTGGGGCTAATCCCTCATAACTATTTGAACCCCAAATCTAACATATGAATCTACTCAGACATAGCTAAGAGATTCATAGCAAAAGAATATAAAGAAAAGAAAATGCTTTTATTGCTAAGTATATAATAGAATACAAAACTCAAATCTTGTGTGTTTCTAGGGTTCATAGGCATAACTATAAATAGGGAGTACAATTAGGTTAAAAACTCGTCAGGGGCAATCTTGTAATTTGGTGAGAACTTGGGCTTCAAGTTGGCCAAATAAATCTTGCTCATCACGCTTTGTATCGATCGATGGTACATTGCGTACATCGATCGATGGAGTATCTCGACTTCAACTTCTACGGAAGCGTCATCGATCGATTACACAGGGTGTGTATCGATCGATATGTATCTCTTATGTCGGATCTTCATAGTCATCTTGGAAAACTCTTCTTTAAGCACCAAAAGGCACCTAAATCATCACTTTACCACAAAATGCTNGATCGATGGTACATTGCGTACATCGATCGATGGAGTATCTCGACTTCAACTTCTACGGAAGCGTCATCGATCGATTACACAGGGTGTGTATCGATCGATATGTATCTCTTATGTCGGATCTTCATAGTCATCTTGGAAAACTCTTCTTTAAGCACCAAAAGGCACCTAAATCATCACTTTACCACAAAATGCTCCTGAATCTGAAAACATACCTAGTAGACTCCAAAACATAGATAATTATAATTAAAACATATAGAAAATATGACCAAAAGTGGGTCAAAATCATGGTATATTATTATTGTACTTCGTACTAAGCAACTGAAAAACCAAATAATACACACAACGGTCGCTAAATAAATCTAAAAATATCATGTTTTTAAATATATGTTCTTTACTAAGACTATAATATGAATTGTAAATTTTTTTTTTTTGAGAAAGGGCTTATGAATTGTAAATTTTTGTAAAAATAAAACATAAGAAACAGGTGCATAGCGCCGGAATACTACTAATTACAAATGAATCAAAGTTGTGACTTCTGTTTTAATATATAAAGAGTAAGTCCATTGTTTAAAAACTTATGAAAACTACATTAATAGTTTCTCTTTATAAAAGTATGTTAAAGTTAGTATAATTTGATTATATTATTGTTTTTTTTTTGCAAAATGCTAAGATATTGATGAAGTGACATTTGTCGAGAAAGTATTGGAGTTCTCTTTTTTCACTTCTTTTAAAAAGAAAATTATTGATGAAATCCACCTACGTCTCAACGGTGGAGGTGTGTTGAGACAACCGTACGCCAATATTGTAGTTGCAAAAGATTTGCCCCACAAAAAGAGATTAAACCAAATTAAATTGTTGAACAACAACAGTCTTCTTTCTAGATATTTTAATTGAAAACATGAAAGGTATATACATCATACATACATTTTTGGTCAAAGTACAATTTCCTGCTCTATTTAAATACTTTAATTGCAAATTTATTCGATGTCATATTCGGTTTGATGTTAAAAAGTTGTTTCATAATATTTGTAAAACTCAACACCATACATTTTCCTTGCTTTATATCTGATTAATTAATAACGTAATTGAATAATGATAATGAAAAACAATAATAGTGTGGTTCCATAAAGGCATAAAGTGTGTCGCTTAAGTGTCATTTGTTCATTTCCTCGTGTCAATATATGGGAGGAGATTATTTGGTAGCAAAATCAATACGTTTAAAACCCCATCAACAGAAACACACAAGGATTGTTAGGTAGGAGAAGAAAGCAAGTAAATATAAATTGTCTTTTTTTCGTCGTGTTTTTGCTTAATTGTTGTGTAGTAATTTTTTTTTAGGTAGAAGGGTTTTTACTCGCAGAGAACACGGTTTTCGTAAGTTTACAAAAATCTCAAGTGACAAACACACACACACTCTTGTCTCTCGATTCTTTCGTGTCTTGTTCTTAAAATCCTCGGATACAAAGATTACTTCTTGTCGTTGTCTGTGACAGTTTGTCTCTTTCTTCTCTCATTATCTCTGCTTTACCGTTTCCTCTCTGATTCTAGGGTTCGAAATTGATTTTTATAAATGCGACATTTTCACTGAACTTTTCTGGGTTATATATTTGGAAGGAGAAGAAAGGTGAATGGAGCCTCCAACGGGAGTATTGTCATCTCTATGGCGATTCATACTCTTCATTCCTTATTTCACTGGCTTACTCCTTCTGGGTGTTGTTAAAGGTGACAACTTTCACTTAATCCTACTGGAATTCGTTCATGTTCGCAGTCTTTTCCTTTTAGTCCAATTTTGAATCTTTATGAGACAGGTTTTATCAGGGGTTTTAAATTTATTTCGTGGTCCTATTTATGGATTTGACTTAGTCACTTGATGTTGGCCTGTGCTTATTCTGTTTAGGGGTCAATGTAGAGGGCAATATATTTGTTTCATTCATTCAGTGCTTCTACAAGTCACTTGAAATAGGCAGCTTAGGGTTATTCAGTACCAAAATGTTCCATACTGAAATTGAAACGACAAGACAACATTTATAGGATAACTTTCCTTCCTTTAATTTACCAATTGCTTACAAAGCTAGTGACACTGTATGAAATTAGCATTTTACTTTCATCTGGTTCACAGTTTAGTGTTCTTCAATGCCATAAAGTTCCACTTATTTTTTCTATTTCCAAATTCATGATTTGTTATGGCAATGATATGTTTCTTTACTTCTTCTATGGTTTGCGTAGGTATCGTTTTCTGCCCGATTATATGCATCATTGTGGCTACTGGGAACTCTGCAATCATCTTAGGCCTTTTACCAGTTCATGCGTTTTGGACTCTCTATTCTGTAACGAGGTTAACTTTCTCTCTTATGTGTCTCATTGTCACCTTCTAACTCGATATTGAAAATGGTATCTTTATTTGGTTTCAGTGCTAAACAGTTAGGTCCAATATTGAAGCTCTTTCTTTGCTTATGCCTTCCTCTCGCCATCATTCTCTGGCTTGT
The DNA here is from genome assembly GCA_932364175.1 of Eruca vesicaria subsp. sativa. NCBI lineage: Eukaryota > Viridiplantae > Streptophyta > Magnoliopsida > Brassicales > Brassicaceae > Eruca > Eruca vesicaria. The sequence continues at coordinate 854,819 of CAKOAT010241820.1, read as the reverse complement.
GGTTAGTATCATAGGAAGTATCCTCGGAGGAGCTTTGTATGGCTTTCTTTCCCCAATCTTCGCCACATTCGATGCTGTTGGTGAAGGGAAGTCTAATCCATTTTTCCATTGCTTTTATGTAAGTTTATTTTCTTACTCTCTATGCTTCTTTTGTGAATCATTTTCTTCAACCATTTATTCTGTATTGTGTAGGATGGAACTTGGAGCACTGTTAAAGGCAGCTTCACTGTTGTCTGCGACTTTAGAGATGTTTGCTTTCACTCCTACTTTTCCTTCATGGATGATCTTAGAACATCTAGCGCCGATCATCACTACTATGAAATAAGGTCTACACAACTCTTACAAAAACTCAGTTAAAGTTGTGTGATACTGATTAATCTATAGTGAGTTTCTTACAGTTTGTGTGTGGAATTTCTCAGGTTACTACAAATTCCAGGCGCTTTGATAGCTGCGGTTCTTGGAATTCTTCTCGACTTCCCAATGATTTCACTCATAGCCTTATTCAAAAGCCCCTACATGTTGTTTAAAGGATGGCGCCGTTTGTTCCATGATCTCATTGGACGTGAAGGTCCTTTCTTGGAGACCATGTGTGTCCCTATTGCTGGCCTTGTGATCTTACTCTGGCCTTTAGGTGTTGTTGGAGCTGTTTTAGGATCTGTGGTCTCTAGTGTCTTCCTTGGTGCTTATGCCGGTGTAGTCTCATATCAGGTTTGTTATCATCACAAGCTCCTCAGCTTGATTTTGAGAAAAAAAGTGTTGAATCTTTTGTGCTTGTGTTGTCTCAATGCACACAGGAATCGTCGTTCTTCTTTGGCCTCTGCTATGTTGTTGCTTCTGTTTCTATTTACGATGAGTATAGCAATGATGTTCTTGACATGCCTGAAGGTTCTTGCTTTCCTAGGTTTGTTTCTCTACACCAATTGCTAAACATACAAATCTTTTTTTTCTCTCGTGACTCTAGAAACTTGTTTTTTTATTCAGGCCAAAGTTTAGAAGAAAGGAAGAGGAAGGTGGTACAGGTGGTCTTTCAAGACCAAACTCTTTCAAGACAACTCCATCAAGAGGAGGATCAAACAGAGGCCCAATGATTGACCTGAAGCCACTTGATGTACTCTACAATCTCTCTCTCTTGACTGTTTGTTCAACATCTTTGCTAATCATTTCTTAATGGTATTTGCAGCTTTTGGAAGCTCTATTTGTGGAATGTAGGCAGTACGGAGAGATAATGGTAACAAAAGGGATTATAAACTCAAAGGACATAGAAGAAGCTAAGTCTAGCAAAGGCAGTCAAGTGATCAGCATTGGCTTACCTGCTTATTCTCTTCTTCACGAGCTTCTACGCTCTATCAAGTCCAATTCCACCGGTTTGTTACTAGGTACGTTTTGCAAATTATGGTTCAACAGTTTTACAGCTAAACGTATCTTTAGAACTTATCTGTTTTTGTATAGGTGACGGTAGAACAGAGATAACAACAAGGAACCGACCAAAAGACACCTTCTTTGATTGGTTTCTGAATCCGTTTCTAATCCTTAAAGACCAGATTGAAGCTGCAAACCTATCTGAGGAAGAAGAAGGGTATCTTGGCAAGCTGGTACTGCTGTTTGGAGATTCAGAGAGACTTAAAAGCTCTGAATCTCCTCCTCCTATGACGGAGTTAAGAAAAGGTGAACTTGACGCCTTTGCTCGCAGGCTTCAAGGATTGACCAAATCAGTATCAAGATATCCAACATTCAGAAGACACTTTGTTGAACTAGTCAAGAAACTATCAAATGATCTAGACAAGAAACATAACCGGTTTGAAGGGGGAGGGGGTTCAAAACCGGTTAAGAAAACTGTTTCTAGGATTTTCAGCCAGAAATCTTTGAAGAATAAGACAAGTAGCAACAATGGGTCAGATCAAGATTCACCAAACCGTGGCTTAAGAGAGGTTGAGATTGTGTAAGTACTAAAGTTGAGAACATGAATTAGATGTAAACCACTATTGTAATGATACACTTATACAGATTCAGTGTATATGAAACTGTTTACGATGATCTAACAATTTGATATTACAAATGTTCCTTTTGACTCGGCCTTTTCTTGATGCTTGTTCCTTAGAAACAGCAGAATCGTTTCTTCTGCAAAAGAAAAATATTTTTCATTTTAGTCCTCGCGTTTCCGGAACATTAACATATAGAGGTTAATGTTTTTGTTTGTGTAAACTTAGACCCAAATTTGTGACAAAAAAGATAGAAATGTTACCGAAGGTTCTTCTTGCCCTTTGTTGTTATCACGGCGTTGCGAGGGAGCACGGCCACTAGCGTTTGTCTTCTTGTCGTCTCGAGCTTTAGCGAATATAACGGTGAATCCTTCGGCTGATGCTGGGTCGTTCACGTCCCATTCTCCGAATTTTGGTAATGGTCGATCTTGTTGTTGTCTTTGTTGATTATTCTGCTTTTTTTTAAAGAGATATTCCAACACAAACAAATGGTTTATTTAACAAAACACAGATATTTGAACAAAACCAATGCAAAGCAAAGCATACAAGAAATTAAAAAAAAAAAACAATCCTGAAAAGTAAAGTGATTTAAAAAACGTAATTGTCTTGTAACAAAAATGTGAAAAATAAGAAAGTCTTACCGATGCCATTCAAAGATTTGTGTAAAATATGAGATTTTAGCAGATGAGATGATCTTCTGCTTTTATTTTTTGGTGTTCTTAATGAATACGCTCTTGATTACGTTTTTATTTGTTTGATAGCGAATTTGATCAATGTTAAAAAGGATTAGAAATTCAGAAACAATGAGCGTTTTTCTAAGGTTTAAATATAGGATCCGTTGTTTTTATTGTTGCAACTTGAAACTAAAAAGCTCATGAGAAAACCGGCACGTATTGTGCGTCTTGTAAACCGAAACGGGACGTTTTGTTCTTCTACACTGATTGTTTATGTTAGTCGAGCAATTAGTCGACTCAGATATTGCCACGTGTCTGATTGTCCATACACACTACTCGGGGACAGCACAAGCGTTTCAGAACATATCCATTAGTTTGTCATTAGCCTTTAATCGATATTTATAAACGATTACTGTAGCTCTGATCCAACGGTGGTGATGACGATGTAGACGAAACTAAGCCTCATTCTATCATCAATTATCAACTAATCATCAAGATAGTTAATCATCAAGAGAATCTGGTTGATTGCATCTCGAATCCTGTTCGGTCAAGTTAAACCGAAAATAAGCTTTGGATTAAACAATGTATGCTTTATTGGTGAATAGAGAGGAAAACAACGTTTACCAATACAATCATCTATTCTACAAAGTACAAACAGATAAAGCTCAGAGAGAAGCTTTGTTTTTGGAATAACTGTAAAAGGTATCTGAGCAAAAGAGACATATGATCAGTTTTGACGGGACAGAGCAAGAAACACAGTAGCCGCTGAGATCTGAACTTTGAGATCAGCAATATCGATATCATGCCCACCTTCAACTAATCCCCATTTGTCCACCTGCATTAAACGTGTGACGAAGATTAGATACATTTTAAGCAGAAGGTTACATAATGTTAGCAGAGAGTGACCAAAAGAAAAACCTGTAAATCTTCTTCAAGTCTTATCAATTTGATTGCATCATCGATCTGCAACTTCCCACAGTAGATGCCGAGAGCAATTACTACAGAGTGAGCTGATGCTTCAAGCGCGTCGATGCTTGCGAGTTCACCATCATTAGTCTTCTTGAGCAGAGCTTCTACTGCTTTCACTAGCTTTTCATCTTGTTTTCCTCCAAAGATGCTAGAATAAACTTTGGGTTTGATCCCAAACTCTGTTTCTACCCACTCAAGTAGAGGATCAATCCTCTCCACCTGAACCTCTGCAAAAGGCACACAAGCGACATAAGCCAAAAAAAACTCCAAGTCCGTGGAGTTGAAGAGAAAGTGCATACCATGGACGTCACTAGTTAGATCGTTATCTTCAGGTGCTCGGAAAAACACAAGATCTTGATGTATCTTTCTTAATAGATGTTCGATGATCTTGGGGCGTGTGAGAGGAACTCTTTCAAGTGCAGTACATGCTAGTTTCATCAGCGGCATGGTGAATGGTCTGATTCCTTCTGCTAGCTACACATGATCATGGCATTCATACATTAAGTGGAATGACAACAGAAAACGAGCAGAGAAAGGCCACGTCTAATGCGTTAACATCTCATGAACCAAGTTCACTTCCACTAATCCAATTCTAAACCCTAAAGCAGATCACACATTGGAGACGCTATAGAACCATGTACAGCAATGGCAAGAAAATAAGTATAGAAAAGCCAAGTCTAACGCTTGAACATCTCATGAACTTAGTTCACTTCGACTAATCCAATCTTCAACCTATCACATTATAGCTACATAGGATCATTGCATCCATACCAAGTCAGTCACCGCATAAACATTAAGTAGACACAAAAGAAAACCAGCAGAGAAAAGCCGAGTCCAATGCTTTAACATCACATGAACCAAGTTAACTTCCACAATTCCAATTTTCAACCTATTAATCACATTATACAACTTAGAAAAAAAAAACAGAAGCAGAACAAAGAAAAATAGATAATAAACCACATCAAATTGTCAGCTTTACCTTTGTGTAAGAAATGAAGAGACCCAATTACAAGTACTTTCATCTAAAACGAACCAAATCCGTTATTGATCGAACAGAAAGATCACAGATCCTATCAAACCCATTATTGACTATCAGCTCCAGAGCACTAGATGAATAGCTCAGAGAAGTGAATCTATGAACCCAGACGCAGATCAAACATCAGATTACAAGTATTTCAACTAAAATCAACCAAACCCATTATTGATAAAATAGGGACATAAACTAACAACATAAAGATCTCAACTTTACGTTGAATAAAACAATGATCAGATCCAATCACAAGGAATTCAAGCTAAATCGTATCAAACCCATTTCTAATTAGCTCCACATCCCTAGATACATTGTCTCAGACAAGCGAAAGAGATCAAATTTTGAAAATGGCTCACAAACCTGATACTCCCACTCAGCAGCAATGGCCTTAGCAAGTGCCAAAGAAGGAAGCTTGAGAGCTCTCTTCGAAGGTGTCTTAAGTGTCCTGTAATCGAGCATCACAGTCCACCCATTCCCATCGTCTGCTTCCCTCGTCGTCACCTTCTTGTAGAACCTCTTCCCCACGATCGAACCCGTCATGAAAGACGTCGGCATCGTCACCGAATCCGAGTCGTTGTTCCGTCGTGCGTTCGGGGCTTTCACGAGGATTGGTTTCTCGGTCTCCTTGTCGAAAGTGAACGAAGATGATGATTCCGATGATTGACCATCGGAATCGGGTTGACGAGCAGCAGATGCTGTACAGAAGGATCGAGCACGGACCACTCTAACTGATTTAAAAGCTCTTCCGATTAGCATCGCCGCCATTGATCGTCCCTCTCCGGTGGTTTTTGACCCGACGAAAATGGAACCTCTTGCTTTAGGGTTCTAGATCAGAGTTGAAGAGATGTTGATTCAATACGACGTCGTTTCACTGGAGTGTGGGTATTTGAAAACCAAAATTTTGATTATTAACCAGATGGTGGTTTAGGTTCGGTTTATAGGTATTATAAGAAAACTCAACCGGTTTTGATTATTTGGTTAAAACTATTCGGTTCGATTAGATTTTGGTTTAATAACTATTCGGTTTGATTTTGGTGTTGACGTCACGAGTAACGACGAAACAGTGCATTCAAACAAAAATTGCTTGGGAGTTTGTCCCACATCGGATATATGAGGTTTGTTTAATAGGGTTTAAATAGTCAAGGCCTTGGTCGAATAAGGCAACGGGGTGGGGCCCTGGAGATGCGTCTGCTTAGTCCCATCTAAACCCTGAACCGTCCTTGTTTATTCGGGGATTTCTTCTCATGGGGGTCTTTCGCCGGCGTTTCCCCCGTAAAATAATTAAAAAACGTTGATGATTGAAATAAGAGACTCATCTCCTTTGGTTTGGGCGGGATTGGTTTGTTAGGTGGTTCTGTTGAAACCTAGATTGGTCTCTGCAGTTAACCGTTTCCTCGTCTTTCCCTCCCACCCCCAAATTTTGTTTTTTTTTCCTTATATTTCTTCTGTTTTTGTAAATCAGATTATTTTATTTCAATGTTTTCTTTCTATAGTGTAAATTTTTATAGGGAAATTTGCCTTTTTAGATTAAAAATTCATAAACATTATTCCAATACATTAAAACCAATTATGTACCATTTTTCTCTCTAATGTCTTTTTCTACTTTTTCGAAATAAATAATTTTACAAACTAAAAAATTAGAAAAATAGGAACAGTTGAAGAAATACTTATACCAATGTAGTGATAATTTTTTTGGTTATAAAACTTGCTAAATAAAAAATTTCAAATTCTGTGATACAAACTATAGATTTTATGTTCTATAAAAACTGCACTAGTGGAAATCAAAATCCATGTTTTGCTGATGAATTTACTTTCCATAGATTAAACAATAAGACAATAATAGTTTGGAGATCAAAATCAAAATCCATGTGTGACATAAGGTTTATTATCACCAGCATAACTCAAAACAGTAAGACAATAATAGTTTGGTCTCTTAGATTTGATCTCGACGGCATTAGCATCATGTTCTGATCTAGATTGCGTGTTGTGTGGATACAAATAAAGACACAAGGTTTAGAATGCTAGAAATCTTGATATTTGTAAATCTTTCTACTGCAGAATAACCATACATGATTAAAACCATAAAATTTAAATTTATTTCAGATGCATGGGATTTTAAACATATGAATTCATAGATATATTTATAAATTGTTATAAACTGGATTAGTGGAGATCGAAATCGAAATCCACGTGTGGCATTAGGTTTACATATGATCAGCCACATAACTCAAAACAGTATAAGACAATAATAGTTTGGCCTCTTAGACATTATATCATGGTTAGAGTAATATAAGTTTATAAAGTTGATATATGATGCTTATACCAAAAAAATATCAGCCAAAAATATAATGTAATATAAGGTCTATAACACAATATAAATGTATGAAATATAATATGAAATATGGTTAGAGTAATTAATAGAAAAAGAGAGAAAAAATAAATAAGGTATATATAATATGTGATATGATTTGTAACAATCAATATATATAGATGTAAGGACAAAAAATAATTACCAAAATACCATTAATGAGGGTGCATCCAATTTTCATCAGTCGATTTTTGAAAGGTGATTCTATTTTAATAGAGTAGATATATGAAACAATTATATAAAAATTTAAATATATGATTAACACTAAAATATATATCATTAATGATCTAAACTAAAAATCGAAAAGAAGGCGTAGTTTGGGTTAAAATCTGTTTTTTTTTTTTTTTAATAAAGTTGGCGATAAGGAAAACGTTGTTGATCGCGCCAAGCCGCCATCGAACATACCCGTGAAAGCCGTCAGGTTCAGAAAGATAATTCATCACCAGTTCTAACCCATCACGCCAGAATCGTGGGATCGATCTTTAACGTGTAGGGTCTCCAAGATCATGACACGTCATCATATGAGAACACATAATTTTGCTTCTCTCATTTGTTTTTTCCATTTCCCAATAGGATACAACGTTTCAAGCTTTGTTCTCTCATTCATCAATCTCCCTCTCCCTCCCTCTTCGTCAATCTCCAATAACACAAATTTAGAAGCAAAAAAAGAGAGAGTCAAAATCGATATATGGCGTCGTGGAATTCGATTCCGTTAGAAATATCGTACGAGGTCGTGGGATGGATCGCGTTTGCGTCGTGGTCGATTAGCTTCTACCCTCAGCTCATTCTCAATTTCCGCAGGAAAAGGTTACCTCTTTATTACGTCTCGAGATTGTTCTTTTTTTTTTTTAAATTGAAATTGAAATTGGGTTTCTGTTTTGATAATAGTGTGGTAGGATTGAACTTCGACTTCGTGCTATTGAATTTGACGAAGCACTCGTCGTATATGATCTACAACGTCTCCCTCTACTTCAGCCCCATCATCCAAAAACAGTACTTTGACACTTATGGCGATCAAGAGGTTAGTTACCTTGTCTTCTTCAAGAAATTTTGTTCCTTTAGAGTTATTTTTGTTAATCATTTTTCTCTTTATTTTTGTGTGTGTGCAGATGATACCTGTGGCAGCCAATGATGTTGCATTCTCAATCCATGCTGTTATACTTACAGCTCTTACACTCTTCCAGATCTTTATCTATGAAGTTCGTTTTGTTTTCTTTTTCTGTTTTTTTTTTCTTAAAAATGGAATCTCTGCTTTGTTTCTAATGGTTTCTATGTGATTAAAATAATAATAATAATCTCAGCGAGGACCTCAAAAAGTATCCAGATTTGCTACTGGTCTTGTGGTTCTTGTCTGGGGGTTTGCAGCTATCTGTTTCTTCATTGCCTTACCTACACACTCTTGGCTCTGGCTCATTACCATCTTCAAGTATGGATATGCTCTTAACTCTTATCCCATGCCTTCTAACTGTAATCTGTTGAGAATGTTTCATTGTTGTATATAGCTCGATTCAGGTTGGCATGACATGCGTCAAGTACATTCCACAGGTTAGAGAAACAACTCCTTGAAGTCCACAAGTAGATTCATTCATCTGTATTACTTTTTACTCATATTTATTCATGTGTTTCTTCACAGGCGAAGATGAACTTCACTAGGAAGAGCACAGTCGGGTGGAGCATTGGGAATATTCTTCTTGATTTTGGTGGAGGACTCGCTAACTATCTGCAGATGGTTATTCAATCTATTGACCAAAGTACCCAATCTTCTCCTCCATCATATTCCACATCATTAAATTTTGTTTGCTGTACAAAAAATAACATTTTCTGTTGTTTCTTCCAGATTCTTGGGTGAATTTCTATGGCAACATTGGAAAGACTCTTTTATCACTCGTAAGAAAACTACAGAACCCTTCTTTTTAAAAATTATTCATCCGACTCTTACTTTGTTTGTCTCTAGTAGTAACTATCTCTCTATCATATATTTGTGCAGATTTCAATATTTTTCGATATCCTCTTCATGTTTCAACACTATGTGTTGTACCCTGAGAAGAAATCCTCAAAATCTCTGGAAACTGGTCAGGAACCCAACGAACCTCTCATAGATCCTTCTCATGAACATGTTTAGAATCAAAAGTCAGAAACAACAAAGCCCTTCTTAGCTCCACTGCCTTCCCTTTTGTACAAAAGTAAAAGAACTTTTCGGACTCCTAGTTTATCACATGTTGTCTTATTATTTGAGTAATTTCAATGTATCATGTATCATAGAAACAATCAAACAAATAATATGTTAATCTTTAGTTTTCTTTTAAGAGCAAGATCAATGTTACTGTCCATCAAACATGAATGTGTAGTGTCCATGAATTGGCGCAATTGATTTTCATTTAAGCTTTTCATCTATCAAATAAGTTTGTGAGAAGCTTTCTTGTCCTAGATAATCATCCTATAGAATTTCGAGTATCTCTTTATTAATTTATTGGACCACTAATTATTTAAAGTTTTACTATATAAAAGACTAAAGATAATATATACCTCTTCTGCAAGAATAACAAGTCTTCAATAATTGTGTAGTGGAAGTTATCTACACAACTCAATTTGATTTGGTCCACAAGTTACACTTTCTGGGGGTATTGTTTTTTTTCTTTTTTGACTTTATGGAGGATTCCGTGTCCCGCAAGCATATTCCTAAGTACCTCTTCTTATTATATCCTTCAAGCAAACCTTTTTATCATTTTCACATCTTTCCTCTTCTTCTTTGTGTAGTAAAAGTCTCATCAATAACCTCCTGAGATGAAGCGTGAAGGCAAGCAACACGGTATGGTTAGAACCTACAGGATCCTGCCTCCGTCCCTGAATCCAAGGCCAGAAGCCAAGTTGGTCAACCCTTTGACCTGTCGTCCAACCGCTGGTTTATTCACCAAAGTGTCATCTAAGCCGACCAATCACTCCAAGTTCACAGGAAAATGTGGCCAGGCAAGGTGCCTTGAGTGCCATATGCATCCCATCACCAAATCCAAAGTCAAGAGTAAAGGCTCTTCCAAGGTGAGATCAAATGACGTCACCTATAAGATGCTGACTTGGCAGGTTGCTTCCGGTGGGCACAGACCCGGTTTGAAGCTTTCCGGGTTCTCCGCTACTGGACTTCTTGATCTTATGTGTGATGATTATGGTTATGATCATGACTATGATCATGATTATGAATCTGATCAAGAAGAAGAAGAAGAATACACAGGATGTGTTGTAGAGGAAATTGTGAATAATATACAGAGTGATGATGATGAGGGTGAAAAGGAAGAAGATGGGTCTCTTAAAGATGATGATGATGATGATGGAAGGATGAGTTTTTGTGATGTGGGGATGATGATGATGATGATGGATCATGTGGAAGAATTTGATGAAGAAGGATGGTGTTTGGTTGAAGAAATGATGACTTAATTGATCTCTTTGATTTATTCCTCCCAATAATTGTATTTGCTTTTGCTTTGTAAATTTGCTTTAATAACTTTGGGGGATGAATGATTATCATATCTATGTAAATGTGATTTATTATTTAAATCAAAACTATCATTTGTAAGTATAATAAATTCTGTAAAGTCGAAACACTTACTCAACAACTCTCAATTTAGATCCTGCAATCACATCACAATGAACAAGAACACAAACAAACATATTTAGCTACTGTACACTCAAAGATTCTCTTTCTTTTTTCTACCATACTTGAATCCTGAGGACAGATCTTTCTAAGAGCTCTGAAGCCAACAGAGAAGAGTCTATCTTTGTTCTCAGAGGTTCCTCCTCTGTGTTTTGGTTGGCCCTTCTGTTTCCCCAACCATCTCAGGGTTGAAGCAAAGACATATAAAACCTCTGATCGGTTTCTTATCAGTCTTTTTCTGAAAAAAAAAACAACACAACTAGTGTCAGTCTCCACATTAGTAATAGAAATAAGAAATGTCTTCTTCTCATGATTTGTTGAAATCGAAATCTTACCTTAGAGTTTTGACGTTGAGCCTTTGTGTTTCCCATCAAAAGCCTACATAAAAAGAGTTATACAATAAGGACAAGAACATCATCAACTCAACTTGCACATATTTGACTCAAGATTCACCGGCTTACTTCAAGAAATTGAATCTTGGACGAACTGGTTTTTCATTGTTCTTGATCGAATTTTCACTGCAAGATTAAACATCATAAAACAAATCAGTTTAGATGAAATTTTAATTAAAGAAAACAACAATCAATATCTGTCTTTTGTTCACCTTATTTTCTGTGTGACAACAAGCTCCATTGCTTTGTCTGGAGTTTCCAATTTAAACACCGCTGAGTTCTTGATTACTTCTTCTTTTTCTTCATCAGTGGAGCTCATCTTCAATAACTCTCCACCCTCTCTGTTATTCTCCTTCTGTTTCGTTTCATCAAGCACTTCAACGACAGCCTGCAAATCATCTTTATCCACCACAACGTCTTCTTGTTCCAAAACTATAACACTATTTTTTTCTGGTTCTTCTTCATCTTTCTCAATATTCAACATCACAAACTCTTCACTAACTAATTCAGTTTCACTGCTCTCTTCTTCTTTAGCCTCATCTTTAGTCAATGTCTCCAAAGTGTTCAGCAAGACCGCAACAGTTTCTGGTTGTTCTTGTTTTGAGTTATCATCTGAAGCAGCTTTTGCCTTCTTGGCTTCAGATATTCTCTTGTAATGAGCGTCAAAGAAAGCTTTCTTCTGAGCAACAGATCCAGGCTGAGAGTATTTCTCGGCTTCATCAACATACTTCTTGTGGGAGAAACTTGACCATTTTCCCCATTCAAGATTCTCTGTCATGAACCTACCAAATGAGACTGACTGGCTAAGCGCATGAATAGTATTATCCTGCAGTTTCAAAATTGTAAACTTTCTGATGAATCAAAAGTGTTTCCAAACAAATCATTAGCCCAAACTCAGAAACTTTCAGTGAATTAACAGGAAGACTCATTCAGAAAACTTCCCTCTCAAAATCTATCAAGCTGGCCATAAAGTTAATAATAACATCGAATTTTCCCGGAAAATTTGTTATAAGGAGGAAACAAATCAATTACAGAAAGGACAGAAACTACTAACCTGATGAGATTCATGACGAGAAAGAGGAGATGCGAACGAATATGAGTGACGCAAAACAGCAGATTCAGCCATTGCTAATTCTCCAAAGAATCTTTTCTTTCTGAAATTGTTCTTTTTTTCTTCTTTCTGTGAGCCAAACGGCTAATAGAATTCGAACGTTCGAAAACAATTCTTTTCTCAGACCAAACACATGTGTTTATATGACCATCTGTAACAGCTTTGTTCAAAACTGGGTCCCACGAAACAGATATAAAATTTTAAGAACTTGAAACCTCAAATTTGAGTTTATATATTAGAATTTTATAGAAAAATGGTAAAACTGTGCTTAAATTATGAACCCAACAAGTTTAACCAAACAAAATTGTTTGTCATGGTTGTTGACATGAAGTGGTTGAGAATTGTTGATACAAATGGGCGAACGAAATTTTCTGGTGACAAAAATAATTATGGGAAAAAAGCTGAAACCTCTTTAATTGAATTTTGAGTACTTTTTAATTGCTATATATTATATTACTAGATTTTGACCCGCATTTAGAAATCGCAGATTTCTTTTTTGAATAAATAAAAATATTTGATATGAATTAGTAATTTGATTTTATGTACATTGTTAAGTTACAAAGATGGATTATATCCAAAAAGCAATTGATTTTCTTTTAAAAAAATATATAATTGATCAATTAGCTCATTTAAGATTTTACTAGATTTTGACCCGCGCAACCGCACGGGTGTTTATTTTCGTGTATAGTTAATTATATAAACATTTTGTTTTCACTTGTAAATTGTTATATATTATAGTAGTCACATATTTACGATATGTATAGTAAATGTTTTTCAAACATAATAATATTATATAATACGTGTTTTAATCAAATAGATTGTTTCAATTTTTTTATATTATACATGTTTTTCAAACATGTGTTTGTTTCTTCTTCTATATTTTATTATTTGTTAGATTGGTATTTTATTTTTAGATAAAGTAATATAAATAGAGCTTCATTGAATATTAGTATACTTTAATTTTCAAAGATAATATAAACTTCGAAGAAATTTTTGCTAAAAACTAAACTTATAGCTTCATAAATTAATATTATAAAGAATTTTATTAAAAAGGAATTTTTTAAACAATTTCTTTTTTTAAAACAATATAATTTAAAAATTTTACATCGAAATAAATTTATCTAGTATATATAGCGTGTAAATTTTGTTAGGGTATATAAATATTCCATATTACGAATCTGTGATTTTTGTTAATATATTGTGGATGCATTTAACTATTATTTACATATTTCCTTATAAATAATAGAAGATTCTTAAACTTATATCTATTGACATATTTTGCATGACTAAGCTGAAAGGTATGGATAATTTACCAAAACCAAATTTTTAAGTGTATCTTTGTTATTATATATATGATTTTTCATAAGATATAATAATGATAAGATTATTATATAGTTAATGTAACATGATTTTCTAGTAATAGTCCATTTTTTAAAAAATCATACATGAAGTCAAGTTATGACTTCTGTTTTAATATATAAGATATGTATGTTAAATTATCATTTTTATATTTGTGTCCATTTTAAAATTATTACATTTGTTAACGGTGAGGCATAAAACTCAATAATTTGCCCATTTTTGACTAAATTAATAATATATATTTGTAAGAATTTTAATAGTCCTAACAATGTTTTCGTACCCGATTTAGACCCATGGTCGAACCGGTAGATATCGTATATAATACAGTTCGGGTTTAGTTAAACTCTAGTATTTAAAAATCAGATAAAACTTTGTTACTCTGCGACCCAACATTGGTTGACCCGATAAAATCCATATAAATTTGAATATTTTTTTTAAAAAATGATCCAAAATTTAATAGAAATGTTTTGATTTGTGATTCTGTAAACTTAATTATGTAAAATATATTTGAATAACAAACCAACTTAACATTGTGTGTACAGTTAACATAAACTTCCATGCTATAATAATATAATCATACTATGTTAATATAAGTGAGTGTAAATAATGAAACAAATTTAGTCAAAAAGAAATATGTGAACAACATACCAAAATTGTAAACCGGTAGCTATAATCGGTATGCGTTAAATTAGTTATAATAGTGAGACATTATGTGAAATGTTTTTATGATGAGTATAAGAGCATGTCCATTATTTTAAGGGCTTCTTGAGCTCAATTTCCTAGAAAAAATAATTTAAATATTATAAATTTTGTGAACCCACCCCTTGCAGATTCATTGGGAAGAGGCAATATCATGGGAGCTTCGCGGACCCCATGACACGTGGCGGTCCGCGATTGGTCCGCTTATTTTTTTTTTAAAAAAAAAATCAAACAAAAAAGTAAAAAAATATAAAAAAATAAAATCTGTGAGCCCCCTCTCCAAGTTCATTGATGAAGGTGCTCTAAGTTATAGCATTAAATGTTAGTATGGTTAATTCATAGTCCATTTATTAATCCTAGAACATAATTGAATTAATTTTTGCAGTAATATCTATTTTTCATTCTCTAAAACATCTCTTGCTTTCAATGTGAATAATAAATAAAAGCATTAACTATCATATAGTTAGATAAATATAAAGTAAGACCAAAAAATAGTTAAATTTAATAAAAAGGTCCAAAAAATTTGTATAAGTAGATTTTTTTGGAATTCTTCTCTTTTATAGTATTGATTAACGCACTTTTTGACTGAAAAATCTCTGTTTAATTATTCTTTATTATTGATGATTTACATTTATCAGATACACTAGTTTATAAAAAAAATCTGTACGAATATGATACAAAAACCATGGATTTGGACTCATCAGAACCTTTAGAGGGGAAAGCCGCTTACTTATTCCAGATTTACTAGTTGCTGAGAAAAGAAATGTCCAAACTATATTAATAATTTAATATACTTCTTTTTAATAACAGTGGAGTTCCGCAATCCGTAGGCCCGTAGTCACCTTGATTCGGAGTCAGCCTTTGCTGATATTTTTAAGTGGCGTAAAACACAATTATATCAATATACCAAAAGCTTTCTACACTTAATAATATTGCATATCCATATTTATTTTACACGGCACAGACACATCTCATAACTAGGTCTAGGAATTTAATCCGGACCCGAAGATCTGAAAATATTCGACCCGAAACTGAACCGTTAATTTATAAGTATCTATTAAGCCTGAAATTCTTCTACGCAAAAGAACCATAACAAAAGAATCGATCCGAATAAATCCGGATCCGAAAAGAACCGATCTGAATAGATTTGATTCGATAATATCGATTCATACCCAACCTAATTACATGAATCATAACTATGATTTTGCTAAAATATCGTTTTATTAAAAATCTTTATTTTTTGTAACATTTTTTAAAAATATGAACTTTAAATATAAAATTTTGAGTTTAAAATGTTTTATTTTAGTTATTAATAGTTTAGTTTTATTTATTTTTAAAAATTTTAGATAAGTATGACGAATTAGTTAAATCTTATTGAGTTTGGTATTTCGTAATTTTTTTGGATTCTAAAAACCCGAACCTGACCAGATATAAATCCAGGTCAAAAAATATTACAGATATATTATAAGTATTTTAATTATAGATCAGAACCAATCCAAACCTGAGAGGAATCGACCCAAATTTGAACCGGAAATTTTTAAATATCTAGTTGGATCTAAATGTTCAGGATCCAAAGAACCCATATCTGAAAGAAACCGGTCCGAACCTGACTCAAAAATTTGAACACATGTGTTACTTTCAAGTACCTAGAATGTGTCAGTTCATACTAAAATAATTCTTACTAGGTGATTTTCCCGTGCTCATGCACGGACATGTATATTTATAAAATAAATATACAATAATAATTGATTGATATTTACTTTAATTTTTAAATTAATTTATAGTTTGTAAGTCTAATTTATATTATAATATTATATTACTTTAATTATATATATAATTTTAGATATGTTATATTTAGTCTATTTTATTGTTTTTACGGTCAATTTAGTTATCATTTAGATATATTGGATTCTATCTATTTCTCTGAATTCAACTATAATCTTTTATAGTTTAAATATATTAAGTTTTTGATTAATTGTCTTATTTGCATTTATGCTGGTTGTTATCTTAGAAATATAAGTATATTTAGTAAGTTATTATAACTTAAGATTTTTTTGTGCTTAGAAGGAAAAAAAATAAAAACTAAAGTGTCTGATTCTAAATTACATACATAAGTAACTAATGAATTTTTAGAAGCTTTTGAACACATATCAATATTTACAATAATTAAAATATTTTATAAATTCTAAACAAATTTATGCTTTAGATTGATTGGATGGTAAACTAAAATTTATTTTAAATAATTTTAAAAATAAGGATTCTGATTTAGTATTTTGACTATGGTTATATTAAGTTTCACAAACATAAAAACAGAAAATTAAAAATCAAAAGATTTATTAACAAAACAGATAATTTTAACTATTAAAATATAATATATCTACCTCGTTAAATTGTACAATGTTATGGTATTTTAAAATAATTGTAGTTATTTTCTGTTTTGATGTTTGTGAAACTTAATATAACCATAATCAAAATACTTAAGTAAATCAGAATCCTTATTCTTAAAACATATAATTTTAACTATTAAAATATAATATATCTACCTCGTTAAATTATATATTGTTGTGATATTTTAAAATAATTGTAGTTACTTGATCAAAAGATTTTTATTATTAAATTTATTTTGTAGTTTTATTTTTAGTATCTCATAAAATAGTCAGTAAAAATTGATTGTTTTTGAGAAATTATACTATATTAATAAAATATAATTTATATTTTTACTGTAATTGTAAGATATTATAGTCAAATCAATATACTAAAAAATAATTTCAATAATACTAATTGTAAAAAATGTCAATTAAACATATATTAATTTATGTTAGTTGATTATTTTATGTAATCATCTAATAAAATAGATAGATATATAGGAAAAATAATTATTTTGAAAAAATATATATATATATAAAGAAAAAATATTTCTTTTTTCTAATAGCAATATTTTTTGTGTGAATTTTTTTTATGAATTCACATTATATACATATTTTGTTTTTTTATCTAAGAAGATATAGATATAAAGTATTTTATTACTTAAAAGGTATATTTTATGCTATTTAAAATATATTTAAATTAAATATTACTATTTTGTGAACTTTCCTTTTTTTATTAAACCATATTATATATACTTGTATTTTCGTTTTTAAATAGTTTTGTAAATTTTATAAATGTTTCCATTTTATTTTATATTGTTATTTGGAAAATTTTAAAAAGAAAATAATATTTAATTGTATTTTTAATTTATTAGGGGTATCATAGTAATCAACCAGCGTGAGAGTTAACGTGAACGCGACACCTAAGAAAGTGACTTCTCAAATAATATTATAGAGATTTTTAACTTTTTATATGTTAGTCCTTATAATTTTATTTTTCGCCACAATAGCGCACATAGCTAAAATTATCAAAATTGACCCTATTAATTTGAAAATAACTTTTAATATATGGTGATATATAAAATATAAATAAAAATTTTACTGAATAAAATATATTTTAACAAGAAGAGCAACATTTACTCTGTTGCTGAAGACGGACAAGTCCTGGAAATTGACTCCGCTGGAGTGGCCATAAAAAAACCGTGGAACGGAGTGGATGGATCACAGCCACATTTTTGTTGGAAGCAACTTCTGCGACTACAACAAAGCAAAATGACATGACACCAAAAAAATGCAAGTAATTTCAAGAGTTGCTAATGAAAGCGTTCACCAGCGGAAAAGTCGTACCCAAAAGGCAAGAACCGCAAAGAGTAAGAAGAACTAGAGTGAAAATAGAGATAAGAAGAGTAAAAAAATCTCAATACAAAACGGAGTACCTTGGCAGCATTTTCATGCAGATTTTTGTGGCAAAATTGAGACGAGAAGTAAAATGCAAGTGCAGATATAGCCAGAAGAACATAGGTATTGGTCAGGCAAATTCCAATAACGAGGAAAAAGACAGAGACAGATAAAGAAATTCCAAAAAGGCCCCTACTCGACGTGCTCGTGACCGCTGCCCCATTTGTGGGGATATATATAGGACTGGATTGGATTGCACGGCATGCAACATATGAAGCGAGTTGACCCGTACAATGTTATCTCAGTCTTCGCCAATCATGCACCCTATGAATCCATCTTCCAGATTAGCTCCTGATCTATACCAGTGGCAAAAGAGTTATATATATAGCCTCCTTTGAACCAGAGCACACACAACAAAGAAAAAAAAAAGGAAAAAATGAAGTGTTTTCATGGTTTTTTGCTGCTCTTGATAACAGCTTATGGAATTTTGGAAACAGTTCAAGCTCAGATCAGTCAGGTTCTTCCTCTGTTCACTTTTCTTTGATCAGCTTTTTTAATTTCTCTTCTTATGAAATCTTTTGAAGCTTTGATTCCTCTGCATAAGAAACCCTTTTGGAGTTTAATAATGTTGATTAACAGAATTCATCAGTTTGGCTTGTGGGTTGGTTCCGGAGCACGCAACTTATACGGAGAAGTCCACGAATATAATATACACATCAGATGCAAATTACATCGACAGTGGACTGGCCGGAAGGATCCGTGATGAGTACAAACAGAACTTTCAGCAACAGACTTGGACACTAAGAAGCTTCCCTGAGGGTGCAAGAAACTGCTACAACTTCAACCTCACAGCTAACCGCAGATATCTGATCTCCGGATCCTTTATTTATGGGAACTATGACGGTCAGAATAAACTCCCAAGCTTTGATCTCCACATTGGTCCTAACAAATGGATTTCTGTTTCAATCTCTGGGGTCGCAGAAGATTTATTCCATGAGATGATCCATGTCTTAACACAAGACCATCTTCAAGTTTGTCTTGTTAAGACAGGAGAAACGACTCCGTTTATTTCCTCCTTGGAACTTCGTCCGTTACACAACGAAACCTACGTCACGGAAAGCGGGTCATTGATTTCGGTCTCAAGATTTTTCTTTGCACCCATTGCATCATACATCAGGTAAAATAAAATATTTATTTTGTCTATCTTATTTAACTTGAAGTATCAATATAAACTAACCTTTAAAATACCCTTTTAATTATACCTAATGTCAATAGAAACTAACTAATCCTAATTTTAATAGTAACTACTAATTAGAATACCACCCGCGCCATCTTATATATTAAAACAGAAGTCACAACTTTGATTCATGTGTGATTTTTTTAAAAATGGACTATTCCTTAGAAAGATAATCAAATGTTACAAATCTAATGATAATATCGTTAAGTATCTTTATCTTTCTATTTAAAATAGAAATGAAATAAATCCAACAAAATCTTTTTGACATCTTTTTAAATTTTATTTCCTTAAATCATTGAATTCAAATTCTAATTACCATAAAATATCATTAAAATTATTATTTTATTTATAAATGGAAATTTAAAATTATCTAAAATATTTTTAGTTATATTTTTTAATGAGAATTATAATATAAATTATTGGAGTTTCAAAAACACTTATTTAAAAAATTAAAATAGATTATGTTAGAAAAAAATAAAATTCAATTTCATATATACAAAATAATATATTATATATTTATCTATCTATACTATTAAAACGAAGTAAATATAAAACTTTGATAGTATTGTAAAAATTTAAATATATGATTTACATTTAATTATATATATATTTTATAAGTTTATAATTTTGTTGTTTAAGTTTCTTATTCGTCATTATTAATATATACTCCCTCCGTTTCAATTTAGTTGTCATTCTAGGTTTTTGCACACAGATTAAGGAAATATTTAATTTTACATATTTTCAAGATAAAAACACAATTACCTATACACCTAACCACTTTTCAACCAATAGAAAAATACAATATTATAAAAAACTAATAAATTTTGCATCGAAACTCTAAAACAACACTTAATTTGTGACAAGAAAATAAGCCTAGACTGACAAATATTATGAAACGGAGGGAGTAGTAATTTGTTTTAAATATTATAATTTATATTCTTATGGATTGTTATTACTTATTAATATATTTTGGATTTTGATACATAAATTATAATCTGAAGTAATCAAATATATAATATTTTAATATAAATTTTTAGTTTCTACAATTTGCATACAATACATTTATTTAGATATACTATAGTTAAATATTTGTTAATGATAATTTATATTTTCATGTTGTGTTTAAAAATGATACTTTGACATTTATTGCTTTAGTATTTTGTAAAATTTTATAAATAAATATATTTTTATTGATATATTTTTTATAAATTATAAATAGATAAAAAACCCGCACGGTTGTGCGGGTCAAGATCTAGTGCACAGTTAAGGTTCACTTTTATATCATTATTCTGAATTTATTTATGAGATATAAGTATATGTTTTAACATCGTATTTGGAGTGTACTATTATATATTGTGTAATTATAGTGAATATTATTTTGGTATTATATATTGTATTTTTTACAATAAGTTGTATTTTGGTATTGGAAATTACAGTGATGAGCAACTTTTTCATTTTTGTCATGATAATCTAATCTATTAAAAATGTTTCAAATATGTGGTTTCTATTTTATGTTTTATATTAATTGGATATAATGATTTTCTCTACATGTATATAGACATAAAAAATCTTCAAAGATTATTGTAGATACGACAATAAAGATATTGAAAACTTTTATTTACGCAATATAAAATTATTTATTTACATTGATTTGGATATCTACTGATTTACCAAAAATAATTTGTTGTATATAGCACTAATAATATACTCGGAGACAGTTTTCTACATTGTAAATGTAAAACTGTATTATTCAATATATTAACTATTATCATATAATAATTAGGATTATAAATTAATTATAGTTTAGTTTTGTTACATAACTTCAAATATTAATTTTCTTAGTGTTAAATATATTTTAAAATAATGGATCTATTATTAACATTAGGCCCAATAATAAGCACAAATGATATTTAGTTAGGTAAATTTTCATATGGCATATTCTTCTTTTCTGTTGTAGAGCAATATATGGTTACGATTTATGTATCTACAATAGAAGATATTGTTTGTTATTCTTTTGAAAATGGTTAAATAATATTCAAACTTGGTAATTTTAGTGTAATATTTATTAGATATACAACTATCTCTGGAATTTGAAATATATCAAATAAGAAAATGAACCGGTTTATATATTAAACCAAACGTTTGAATTGAAACTTTTTAAAGATTAAGTTGAGTAAATATGATTTTAAATTAATTATGTCATTGTATTAGATGACCTGATTAGCTATGTCTGAACTTGCCGAGCCATGTGAACATAAGATGAAATGTGTGTTTAAAAGCATCTGATATGAATAGGTTATTGATAACCGAAGTTGGTCTAATGAAAGACAGGTTTACAATAAAGCTTTCTGGTTGTTTAGATATGACTTTGGTTAAATTTTGTCACTGTATTAGAAAACCTGAGTAATTATGTATAATTATAAGTTGGTTTAATTTAAGTATATCAGTCATCATAATGTATTAAATATAAGTGGCATATTTTCTGTTTAGTCACAACATGTTCAATAAGTCCAAATTAAAAACATGTCACTGTAAAATTCAAATATGACTCTATTTTAATAGATTAGATTATTTTAACAAATCTTCGTCAACAAATTGTTTCAAACTAAAATATATTTTAATAAATTCTTTTTTCTTAAAAAAATAAATAATTAATTAGTTTAATTCATAATTGATTGTGTATATATAAATTAATACAAATAATAGGATAAAAAAATAGAAATTCATTTTACCATTCCATAAATATTAAAACATATCATTTTCATATCCAAAAATAAGTAGTCCGTTTATATTATATATATATTTACTCTTTAATTTTTTTAAATATACATGTACATGAAATAAATTTGACATAAAATAAATAACAATTCAAACAATTGCTTACTTATTATATTACTAATAATTTTTTATGTGTTAGAAGTCCAAAAAACAAAACAACATTCAATATTGTATATAATAAAAAATAAAATAGCATTCAATACAAATAATAAGCCAATACTAATATCAAGATTTATATATAATAAATATATACAAAATGAATCAAGCGAGGACGGTTCAATGGTTTTGAGAGAACTTCTGTCCCAATATGAATCCCAATATAAATCTTGTTGGCTACCGTTGATTAAAATGGGATGAAAAAGACGGTACTCTAGGATATCTTCTACAGAGATGTGCTTAGACACTAGTCGGATTTCTTTCAGAGTGTCTGAATTACCTAGATTATAAGAAAAAGTATATGCAAAATGTGTTTAACAATTAAAACAATAATCGCACTGATGTACATGTCAAAATCTAGTTTGTTGTTTTGTTCTCTGTGTTGACAAAAAAAAAATAGGGCCTTCAATTTTCTCTCATTTTCCAGGTATGCTGACGACATCCACGACCGAGCATGGAATCCATACTCATTAGACGAGCAAATGATGTCAATTAGCACGGACAATGTGGTCGATACAGATAACTATTACGATGTGCCACAACGTGTGGCTAGGACTGCTGCTGTCCCTAAAAATGCTAGTCAGCCTTTGACATTAGATTTGAGTCTCGACGAGACCAATGCAGAGTCATATATTTACATGCATTTCGCTGAAATCCAGAAACTTGGAGCTAATGAGATTAGAGAATTTAGCATCACTTATAATGATGACCAAGAATTGTCCTCCTATTTTAGGCCTTCAAATTTGAGCATAACAACTTTATTCAGTCCAGCAGCTATTAGTTCTGCAGATGGGAACTTGATTTTCACTTTTGCCATGACCGGTAACTCAAGTCTTCCACCTCTTATTAACGCCATCGAGATTTATAATGTTTTAGATCTTCCAGAGCCCGAGACAGACCAAGATGAAGGTAATTCAAGCATCTACATGAAACTTTTATCAATCCATTCAAAAACTTTCTGTCTTTTGACTTTGCCTGGTTTATGAAATGTGCTGAATGATCAGTTTCTGCTATGGTTAACATCAAGAGAAATTATGAGTTGGAGAAAAAAGTTAGCTGGCAAGGAGATCCATGTGCTCCTAAGGCATTTCGGTGGGAGGGTGTAAACTGCACTTATCCAAAATACGAGCCACAGGGGATCATAACCTTGTATGTTTTGTTTTGTTTGTTCATATGAATCATCTCAAGGGTTCTTTCAGTTTCGGTGTTTCCCAAATTCTAACTCCTTTGGATATATTAGGAACTTGGCAGAGAACAAGTTGACTGGTAGCATAACACCTGAAATTACCAAGCTGACACAGTTGATAGAACTGTAAGTGACCCAACACCAATAAACTTATGTATTTGATATAATACTTGAGTATGTGACTGCACAAATTTTTTTTTTCTATATTAAATGGACAGGGATTTATCAAACAATGATCTATCAGGATCTATTCCAGATTTTTTGGCTGATATGAAGTCGTTGAAACTCATGTGAGCTTCTTATATCAACACTTTCTCTCTGTTTATTTATATTTGTTTTGTTCTCAAAGCTTTAGCTTTCTCATTTGCAGAAACCTAAGTGGAAATCCAAAGCTGAATAGCACAATTCCAGACTCTCTTCAGAAACGGTTAAAGAATAATTCTTTAAAACTAATGTAAGATATTCATACTTCATTGTTTCCGTCTCTTGTTATTTTGAGTAGTGCCACACTAAACTTTTTTACTTTTTCTTTTTAATCTGATTTCTCATAACTATTAATGATTACAGTTTGAGTGAAACTCCAATAAAAGAGACCAAAAAGGTTCCAGTGATTGCTATCGCAGCGCCAATGGCTGGAGTCTTCATACTTTTTGTTATCTTGGCTATCTTACTCGTTGTTAGAAAGAAAAAAAGGGAAAATACTGGGGGTATGTATGAATGAATCACCAGATCGAGCTATTCTACTCTATTAATTTCACTTATCTTTTTGTACAATTTTACATTTACAGGACCCCCATCAATCACTGCCGGTAGTGAGACACAGACACGGTCATCCAATCCAACAATCATAACAAAGGACATCAGGGTTACGTATTCCGAGGTATTGAAGATAACAAATAACTTCCAGAGAGTTCTCGGGAAAGGAGGCTTTGGAACAGTGTATCATGGAAACTTAGATGATGCTCAAGTAGCTGTGAAAATGCTCTCTCATTCATCAGCTCAAGGTTATAAAGAATTCAAAGCAGAGGTATTTTCTTAAAAATATGTTAATCCTTGTTTTTAAAGTAATGTTAAGTTTCTCTAATCATGAAATGATCATTTTGTTATCTTTCTTAGGTTGAACTTCTTTCAAGAGTTCATCACAGACATTTGGTGGGACTTGTTGGATACTGTGAAGATGGAGATAACTTGGCTTTGATTTATGAATACATGGCAAATGGAGACCTGAGGGAGCACATGTCAGGTATACATTGTTACCCAAAAAACTCCTATTTAGTTCCAGATTTTTAGAAATTCAAAAGCCCATTACAGGAAAACGTGGAGGCAACATACTAACATGGGAAAACAGGATGCAGATAGCTGTAGAGGCAGCACAAGGTGAACAAAACCTGACTTATTCTCTGTACCTTTCTTTTTTTGTCTAATTCATGACAAGAAAAAGGTGATTATGAACGTTATGTTTGTGATGTCTGAAAGCAAAATTGACAGAATCTGAACCATTTGTAACAGGATTGGAGTATCTGCACAATGGATGTAGGCCTCCTATGGTCCATAGAGATGTGAAAACTACCAACATTTTATTGAATGAGCGGTATGAAGCAAGATTAGCTGACTTTGGGCTCTCTAGATCTTTCCCAATCGATGGCGAATACCACGTGTCAACTGCTGTTGCGGGCACACCTGGTTACCTAGACCCCGAGTGAGTGAAATCAATCAGTTATCATCACTTGTGTTTGCTTTTGTTACTCAAATGACTGATGAGAAACTGATATACTATTTCAGGTACCACAAGACAAACTCGCTTAGCGAGAAGAGCGACGTATATAGCTTTGGTATAGTGTTGTTAGAGATTATCACAAACCAGCCTGTTATAGATAAAGAGCGGGAGAGACCTCACATCAATGAGTGGGCTGTGTTAATGCTCACTAAGGGAGACATCAGGAGCATCATTGACCCAAAACTAATGGGGGACTATGTCACGAACGGTGCGTGGAAGACTTTAGAGCTGGCTCTAGCTTGTGTGAACCCGTCTTCGAACAGGAGACCAACAATGGCACACGTTGTGATGGAGCTAAACCAGTGTGTGGCCTTAGAAAATGCAAGGAAACAAGGTAGTGAAGAGATGTCCTCGAGAGGTTCTGTCAACTTTAGTCTCTCTTCTGCTTCTGAATTTATCCCTGGAGCCAGATAAATTTGAGAGTTTCTCAATTAATGTTTGAACAAGCAAATGTAAACTCTTATTGCATCCGTAAAAATTTTCCTTTGTAAAAATAAAACCATATTTGGTAAATCGAATTGTTGTTGTTGTTTGTGTGTTTAAACTAACAAAAAGGAGATTGATTGAATCTCTCTCTCTAATACAATATGTTACGTACAACAGAACAAACTGCCTAAGCGAGAAGAGTGGTGTGTATAGTTTCAGGGTAGTGCTATTAAAGATAGTTACAAACGAGCCTATGATAAATAAAAAGAGAAGCCTCACATTGCATAATGGGTTTACGGGTTTGTCGACCAAAAAAAAAAAAAAAAAAAAAAAAAAAAAAAAAA
>CAKOAT010241820.1:796830-826310 GCA_932364175.1 Eruca vesicaria subsp. sativa | reverse complement strand
CATAGTCCATAGCACCCGACCATGAACAATATGTTTACCACTCATGATGGCTCGGCCTTAACCCTAATTACTTGCATTTATAAGTATCAATGATATTATGTTCGTACCCATTTGGTAACATTATGTTTGCACCCCATTCACACCCTTTTGGAGACGTTACATTCGCACTCTTTCGGTGACGTTACGTTCGCACCCTTTCGGTGACATTACATTCGCACCTTTTCGGTGACATTACATTCACACCTTTCTGGTGATGGTACATTCGCACCTTTTAGATCTCGAACCATTCGCACCCTTTCGATCCCAAACCATTCGCACCCTTTCGGACCCGAACCATTCGCACCCTTTCGGTCCCGAACATTCACACCCTTTTGGTCCCGAACCGTTCGCACCCTTTCGGTCCCGAACCGTTCGCACCCTTTCGGTCCCGACACGTTCGCACCCTTTCGGTCCCGACACGTTCGCACCCTTTCGGTCCCGAACCATTCGCACCCTTTCGGTCCCGAACCGTTCGCACCCTTTCGGTCCCGACACGTTCGCACCCTTTCGGTCCCGACACGTTCGCACCCTTTCAGTCCCGATACGTTTGCACCTCTTGGGTCACGACACGTTCGTACCTCTTGGGTCACGACACGTTCGTACCTCTTGGGTCACGACACATTCGTACCTCTTGGGTCACGACACGTTCGTACCTCTTGGATCACGATACGTTCGTACCTCTTGGATCACGATTCACTCGTATCCCTTCGGTAACGATAGGATCACACCCTTTGGATGACACCCCTTGATGGCATCTTTTGGTGGTATCCTTTGATGGCACTCTTTGGTGGTACCGTGTTCAATCATCATTAGCAATACTATTTAAAATGAAACTAACATACCTTTGAGAATATTATTCTTCATGGTTTCATCTTCTTTCTCCATCTTTAAAAGTTTATTCACTCAAACATTTACAATTTTTCAGACTTTGATGAATCTCTCGCACAAATATACTAGTCATAGTTCACAAGAAAATACTCTTTAAGATTTTTGGTTATTGGGTTGTAACCCAGAAATTTGTGAATTATATACTTGGATAATGATTGAATCGCGCACGAGGTCACTTTCCTTAAAGAGTATTTCGACCCTATTCCAAGCCTTTGGGTTACACGAAATCCCTTTGTAGGATAAGACAATCAAAGTCACATTCTTGTTCTAGGCTAAGATACAAGAATAACAAATAGAGTTTTAATGCNCAATGGTTAATCACCAAGGGTTGCAATCATAAAGGTAGTTATTACCAAAGGTTGCAAATATCAATATGGTTATCACCAAAGGTTGCAATCATTAATATGGTTATTACCAAAGGTTGTAATCATCAATAGTTGCAAGCTTTTATTTATGTAGTTGTGATTATTCACATAAACAATTGCAATGGTTCATTGCACCCTTTCATTTAAACCCTTTCACTTAAATATATAACATTGTCTTCTTCACTCTATCACAGCTTTAGCTTTCCTGTCAGCTTTTGAAAGCAAAACGAAACAAGTTTTAGATTAAGACCTTGATCGGTAGAGATAACATGAAGTATGCTATTGAAGTTTCATGCTGCAGAAAGAAAACAATATACTTTCATTAATATATTTAATAAAATGGTATCAATAACTAATTCAAATATAACATTATCATAAAAATTGATATGTAATATATAATTTATTTATTTAAAATAATGTAGACATGTATTTATATATATATGTATATTTATATTATTATTTTAAATAATAAATCATATTTAATTACATACATTATCTTATATTTTACATGTGAATTATTCTGAAAATTTCAGAATATTTTAATTACTTTCAAAGTATATGTTTTAGATATAAACATAATTTTGATATTTTTAAATACAATTTGATTATATATAATCTTATATATTAAAACAAAAGTCATGACATTAATTCATGTGTGATTTTTTTTAAAATGGACCATCACTAATAATTCATACTATATGTATTTCATTAAATCTACCATGGTTGCGTTGCACAAGACGGTGCCGTCTCACCTCAAGTTCCTTTCTTCGTAGTCAAATCAGATGATAGGCTTCGGCGATGTTACCTACCAAATAATCATAATATCTTTTGATATTTTTTATTTAAAATATAGATATATATTCAAAATTACATAATATTTGTTAAAAAAAATTAACAAGATCTTAACTTTAAAAAAATTATGTAAACATTTCAATAATTTCGAACTAGTAAAGAATATAAATTATACATTAATATATATTTAGTAATATTTTATAAACTAAAAAATAAAATTATATCCTTTTATCTATCTTTACAAAATCATAATGTATCATATTAAAAGAAAATTATTATAATAAAATTGTATTAAATGAATATTAATCTATTTTATTTTCAAAAATAGAAAATATTAACTTTAAAATATAATACTCAGAACAGGTTAACATAGTAACTATATAACACATGTATACAAAACATATAGACTTTTATATATATACAATACTATATTACATAAATAAACAAAAAAATTGCTAATTTAGTATAAATTAAATATAAAATAATTTTTAAACATGATTTTTCATGCATATATTAGTTTATTTAATAATAAAATGTGAATTCAATAAAATAAATATATAATAAAAATGATTGAAACAATTGTTATTAACATATGAACTATAAAATTATCTTATTTTAAATAGTTTTATAAACATTTAAATATATGACTAAAATTACTAATAATGTAAATTAAATATTTATGTGTATAAAAAGAAAAATAATATTTGTGCGGTTGCCAAGCAAAATATAGTTAGGTACGGATATCAGGATCCAGATAGTAAAATCTCGGATCCGTCCAAACCGGATCCGAATCTGGATATCTTAATTTTTAGGTACGGATATCCGGATCCGGATCCGTGTTTTTAAATTATAATAAATTTTGAATTATTAATAATTATATTAATATATTATTATTTATACATATAATTAATCTTATAATATTATATTTTACTTTTAATAATATTATAGGTCATATATATTCATAAATTTGGTATAAATATTTAATTTGTCTATTATTTTTAAATTATATGTATTTTTAAATAATTTTTTTAATTATTTTTACGAATCCGGATCTGAATCCGGATATCCGCGGATATTACAATTTCTAGACGGATATCCGAGACCCAGATATCCGGACGGTCCGAATCCAAATCTGGATACTAAGATCATGGATCCAGATCTGGATACTCCAAAATTCCCGGATATCCGGATCCGTCCCAGCCCTAGTCATAACCAACTAAACACCATTCTACTAGATTTAAATAATAAAAAGGACACTGTAAGATCAACTGTTAAGCCTTTAATTTATTATAAAGCACATAGGTATAAAAAAACCTCAAACATCATACTTTACAAAAAATAAATTAAAAAAAAAAACAGATATCCCGCACGATAGGACTGAAATATTTTAATAATATTAAGTTTATATATACTAAGTTTAATTAAGTTTTGTTTGGATGTTAACATTTTGTATAAGTTTTTTCATAGTTGGAAAGATCATATTTGTGGAGAAATAGATGAAAATAGATTTTGGTGCTCTTATTACAGTCGAAGCGTAATACATTACTTAGTGGGATAAAACTAAAAAAAAAAACAATTTAAGACAATTGTCATATTGAAATAATTATCTTTCACTTCTTCTGCCATGATTATTTTTTTACGGAATTTAGTTAACTTGTAAAATCCTTTCAAGTATTAGAATCATCAAATTTCACAAAAATCATGTTCCAATAAATGAATTTGATATGATAATTTGACAAAGTTAAAATTATATTTTATTTAAGAGATTGATCTAACCAAAGATACGAAAGCAACATAAAAGAAAGAAAGAAAAATGATTTATGAAAACTCCGTTATTTCTCTCTGAAGCTATGTCAAGTCAAAACGATGGAAATAAGTAACTTGTGCAATGGCCACGTTGCTGGAAACTAACCCACCCTTGTTACACCTTGTTACTATTTGTCTGCTCATACTTATTAATGGAAGTTAGAGATATGTTCATCATTTTAAAAAAAAAATATAGACGTACATCCATCGTTTTATTTGATATTCCAAAAGGACATGATCTTTTGATTAGACTTCTTCTTACTTCTACTGGAATTGCGATGAAATGCATTCTATGGTGTGAAGTTGCGTGCAATTATACTCGCTTGATCCTCTCATATAGCTGCAGAGAAGCAATGTTCTTAACTTTTGACATTAGCTGAAGCTGTTCAAACCCAAATCAAAGATCATCAGTTGGAGTTGTAGAAGTTTTTTGTTTTTCAACTCCTGAAGGCACCAGCTAAGGAATACAAAGATTTTCTACTCCACGTGCATAACCAGGATGATGCAAAGCACATAATCATAAAATTAGTGAGAATTACCTTGCTTGCATGCCATATCCATGAAACAATCAGCAGCCTAACAAAGAAAATAAAATGATTTAGTTAATCAGAAGATCCATGTCACATAAATACCATGATTCAACAGCCTAAAAGTAAACTTACCAAAAGAGCATAACACAACTTTTGGTCTTCCTTATTTCTTGAATTTGTTGTTCTTTTTCAAGTCCAAGGTTACTGGGATCCATGAGACACTGAGACAATGCGGCTTTCTACGTAATGAAATGGATCGTACCAAAGAGTAGTGAGGGGAGACTGGCCTGCGGAGAGTACTCGATCACAAAATTCCAACCCCAATGCTACTGAGACCGCAAATCCTAGCTGTGTCTGTGTGATTTAAGTGTCTGAAGCCTAACTTAAAGGGACGATGAATACAAGGAAAGAGTCATTTAAATATGAAGAGAGTAAATTTGAAAGTTACATAACTAATACAATCAAAAAGCAACCCAACTTAACTTCTATCTAAATATATCATCATCATGGATCTGCCTTGGCGATAAGCGAACTTCCCCTGGCTCTTTTCCTGCTTGCATGATTCATATCTGATGTGTTTCTTGTATCTGATTTTAACACATTGACCAAACCCTAGTCCAGTTCATTTTTTTCATTATTTAAGTTAGAATATAGATATATGATTAGGAGATTAGTTCAGAAACTACCCTAGAGATTTGTTGTTAGCTTTGAAGCGAGTGAGTACATAGTTCCTCTCAATGCTGTTGGTCCATGGGGCTATTGATCTCAGGTCGATTTCATCATGATAAAAATGTTTAGAAATGCTAATAAAAAAATGTCATTCAACTTAATTGGCTGGGAAAGTTTTTGAACAAAAAATATAAAAATGTAAACTGAGAAATACCAAAAGCTGCAAACAATGATTAAACTTGGGACTGACCTGGCATGAACACTGGAATTGAGGGACTGAGCAGTGCTTAGATGACTCGCACACAGCTGTAGACATAGGGAAAAGACACATTATGAGCTGCCTAATAGGATCCTTGTTTAAACTATGTTGCTTGATTATGCCGTTTGCCATTCACTCCAAAATTTTTTTTGTATATGAAACCTACAGTAGAAATAAATTCTTATTTGTGTCTTTGCTTTAATATAGCAAAAAACAGAGTTTGATCTTAGTTTAAAGGCAAACACAAATTGTATTACTGAGTTCCATACACGAAAAATTTAATAACAAATTTTGATGGAAAACCATTTTCTCGTTGGTTGTTGGCAGCTTGGATCTGATCAGCAAGTGAAATATCTCATCTTTTTCTTTCTTTCCTTATCAGTTCAAGTTCAGTTTCTCCAGCTTAGCTGTAATTGAAACCACCATATCCTTTCCAACAGCGATGTTACCAAGACTTGTTTTCTTCTTGTCAATCTAGGAAGTCAAATATACAAAACCAAATAATCATCAAGTTAGTTTCTTATCTTGTCTTAAGCGTCCAAGGAATAGTTTCTTTTACCTTTGTGAGTCTCTTCTTCATTTTAGAATGTGAAGTTGTTACATTCACCTTGTTCTGTATTATTTTTCAGTCCTTTTTATCTGGTCTCTCTCTCTCTCGATGTTTTTTCTTTCTTTCCACAACTTTCCTCATCTTCTCTGTCTTGACGTGTGCGGCTTCTTCTGATCTCATCTTGTTTTGTTCCTTTGTTATTTCTTTTTTTCTGCCAATTTAAGCTAATCAGATGAAATCTCTTGTTTGCTTTTTCGTAGCTGTCCCAATCAAGTTCTACTTCGTCACTTCTCCCTTCCTTTGCAGCTTCTGAAATGTTCTATGAACACAATGAAGTGAGCTTCTCCTTTAATCGCTTGGATCTTGACCTTACAGCTCAAATTTGTTTACTGAAGCTTTCATCTTCTCATTGGTTTCAACACAGCAAGGGACATAGTCAGAATTTTTAATTGTGGTGTATCTACACTTAATTAGTTAATAATACAGCCTGTCATACACAGTAAGATACACCATAGATTCCTGCATAGAAGTGTTCTTAGACGTTGTGAATGTTCACTATTCAGGTTTGGTTTTCGAAGACCAATGCATTTAAACATTGTAGAGGTTTTAAGATATGATTACTGACTTGTAGGTGCTCGTCTTTGGTGTCTTCCTTGTAAGCTTAAGAGACTGTTATTTGACAATTACGGAGATATTGTACGGCCATTCCGTGCAATATACATTCATAGGATTAGTTGATAGAGAAGCTATTTATGTGAAACATATTGGGAGTTTGGAAATCTTTATGGTAGCCAATTTGATAGAAGTAGTAACCAAGAAAGAAGCTAAAAGAAAATAGAACTACCTCAATATATAGCAGCATGAAGTGCGTCAGGGGAGCCTAGCTGATGAACTGAAACCACGTGAGTTGTTGGGTATCAGGATCTTGCATGATCTAAAATAAAAGAAAACTTTGATAATGTTACTCATGTGTACAGTCATTCTTTTCCCCACAACAAATGACATATTACTTATAGATTACATATACTACAACTATGTTGCTTGATTATGCCGTTGGCCATTCACTTCAAAAAGGTTTTTATAATGAACCTACAGTAGAAATAAATTCTGATTTTGTGTCTTTGTTTTGTTGTAGCAACCACAAATTGTAAATTACTTAGTTCCATACATGTTCAAGGAAAAAGCTGAAGCATATACATCTAAAACTGAAAAATGAACGAAACATTTCAAGTTCAAACAAAGGTCTTGATGCTTACCTAACCATGTGGCAGAAGTTGGGATCATTTTATTGAATCATCCCCGGCCTCTTTGCCTTCTACTCAGCTTCAAAGCTACATCAAAATAAGTCCATCAAAAATTGTAGCAACAGAAATCTAAATCAAAATTTAAGAGACTAATTACAAAATATAGCAAACGTGGAAAAATTTTTATAATATGAATTGTCAAAAAAAATTATTAAGTTTTAGAAGGGTTTGGATTTTGAGAACAAATCTTTCCCACTGCTTAGGCCAAGGTCTTTCATCAATGGCCTTCCTTGCAGCTTTCACGGCTATCACCTACATATATTTATATAGAACATTATTTTAGCTCTACAACAGAGAATCCATAAGATAATCAAATGTAAACATAGTTCTGATTTGAAATTAGCAACTTAATATATATATATATATATATATAATTTAGGGCAAAGCAAATAACAAAGTTATAATCAAAATTTAAAACGCCGTCGCTGGAGATGAAGCGTCCATCTGCGTCCTCAAACCCAGAACCTTGATTGTTTCTCTTTCTCCGAAATGGCTATACATCTCGAATTGCTTTTGCAGTTACTTCATTTCCTCAATCGCAGTCAATACCATTGGATGTTTCGTGTTCAGTAGCTTTTCATCTTCCCACCAGTAATATTTAGACCAATCATCATCGTCGTCATATTCCTCATCCTCCTATGGTATCGGAACATGAGCAGTATCCTTTACGTATCTCTGTGAAATTAGAGGATCGTATCCTTTCTCCTTCTTCTCTACCTTGGCTCTGCCGTTTCATTTTAACCGAAACTCTAAAACATATATATAAAACGGAAATTAAATAAATTAATTACTATAATTAACAAATTTCTTGACTTAAAAAACAATTAAATCAGTTTCTTTGAAGGTAAAAGATGAGACTTTGAATAAAATCAAACTCCAATGTCTCCATAGCTCTATTGCCGCCATGACTTTACCGTCTCAGCCTTGCTCATTCTTGGCATGATCGCATTGGTAAAGTGGATAAATGACCACAATGAAGAAATTGGAAAATAGGAACGTATCAGAAGAAGTGGAGGATCAAGCTAGTGTGTATTGATTGACTGTATATCAGATCGTGAAATGGAATTGAAGAAGAGGAAGAGGAAAGGGTTTCACGAATGATCTACGTAATTAGGATTTGGAGAAAATGAGGAAGAGGGATCTTGCGTGCGAAGGTTACATTCTTTCCATAAGTGGGCTTGATGGGCCATCAAAATTATCTTGATAGATCAGAAATTATTTAAAGCCCAATTTTCGAAATCAGTTATGACGTGGCAAAACGTTATAACATGATTGGTTGAATATAAAATCTGATGTGGACACTCTAAGAGGAATTTATTAAGCCCTTTAAATAGTGTTAGATTATGTTTCCATTGTTTAAAAGTACAATTAAAACTCTACAATCAAAATCTTACATATATAAAATCTGAAGTCACAATAAAAAATATACACGTTTTTTATAACAAATTTTCAAAACTACAGACATTACCAATCAGATTCATACCTCAAATAAGCTCATGGCTTTTAAAAAAAATAGCCAGAAGAGAAAAAGGATAAATTGTGGTAGTTATTTATTGAGAAACTAGGTGATTTTCCCGTGCTCATGCACGGCTATAAATATTTTAAAAGGAAATATATGATAATAATTGATTACTATTTAGTTTTAATTTTAAATATAATTTATAATTTGTATGCATCATTTATATTAAAAATATTATACTACTTTAATTATACTATAATTTTATATATGTTATATTTAGTCGATTTTGTTGTTTTTGCGCTTGATTTAGTTATCATTTGGATAAATTGGATTGTATGAATTCAACTGTAATATTTTTAAAATATATTAATTTTTAATTAATCACTTATTTGCATATAGTGGGTGTTGTCTTAGATATATAAATATATTTTAGGAAAATTATGTATAAATTAAGATATATTGTGCTTAGAATGAATTAAAAATTAACTAAAGTGTCTGATTCCAAAATACGTAAATTAATATAACGATAATATTCTAAAGTCTCATGCATATATATAAATTTTACACAAGAACTAAAATTGTAAAAGTTGGTTAATATTTATTTTCATTTGTTAATATTCTTGAGTTATCCTATGATCAATAGAAGGTTACATGCATAAGTAGTTGATACATTTTTAGAAGATCATAACACATATCAATATTTACAATAATTAAAATATTTATAAATTCTAAATAACTTTATGCTTTAGATTTATTGAATGTAAACTAAAATTTATTTTAAATAATTTTAAAATTGGGAATTCAGATTTGCTTTGATATTTTGATTATGGTTATATTTAGTTTCACAAACATAAAACACAAAATTTAAAAGAAAATTTAATATTAAGAAAGCATATAATTTTAATAATAATAAAATATCATATATCTAGCTCATTAAACCAAATGTTAATAATTTGATCAAACGATGTTTATTGTTAAATTTATTTGTAGGTTTTAACATCTCTTAAAAATAAGCACTACACAAAATTGTGATTGTATTTGAAAATAATATTATGTAAGTGAAATATAATTTATAGATAATTTTATGTAATTGAAAGATATTATAGTCAACTAAATATATGAAAAAAATAAAAAAAAAATTCAGTAATACTAATTATAAACTATTTTTATTACTAAAAAGTGTATTTTAATGTTATTTTTAAAAATATTTTTAAATGTATTATTGCTATTTTGTGAACTTTCCTTTTTATGAAATCATATTATATATACATATATTTTTCGTTTTAAATTTGTTTTTTTTATGAATTTATAACTAATTTCCTTTTTATTACATATATTTTTGGAAATTTTGAAAAGGAAAATAAATAAAAGAATTAATAATACTGTTTTTAACTATTTTAACTTATTAAGGGTATCAGTGTAATCAACCATCGTCAAAGTGAACATAAGAGCGACACATAGGAAACTGACTTCAAATAATATTATAGAGATTCCATCTTATATATATAAAAAACACAAATGCACAAACTAACTAAAATTTCCCCATCTCTCCTATTTTTCTTATTATTTTTCTATACTTTCTTTCCCAAAATCTAAATTTCTTTTTTTTCTTGGTTATTTTGCAAAAAAAATTCCCCTATTTATTTTATTTTTATGAAATTTTTATGGTGAACGACATAACATAAATAACTCTAATTTTTGTGTGTTCTTTAGTCGAGTGATTTAACTTAGAGTTCATTTAATACTTCTATACTATGAGGTCTATGTTTTAATTTTCAAAAAATGATTTATTAAGCAATTATGCATACTACAAAAAAAACACTTACAAAAAAAAATCTTCAATATAATACAATTAAACATGTTCATACGCGGATTTTTATAGGACAACTCAGGTGATGCAAAAGCTTACAAAAAGTCTCCAACATAGTATAAGTAAATCTGGTCAAAATTAGATTGTCATAGGTTAACTTATGTGATGCAGTTAAACGCATATCCTTATAATATAGACTAGTGGTATGTCCGCGCTACGCGCGGATTATTTATTTTTGAGTTATTTAGATATGGTCAGTTTTCGGTGGTAATTTGTCTAGTTTGATATTCAAACTGATGTAGCAATTTGTATGTTAATTGTATAATGTGTAATGCATACAATGTATTAGCTATTGGTGTAAATGGGGTCACATTATGATTTATGAAGATCAAGTGTCAATATATCTGTAAATATTAAGCAAAATATTTGGACCGGCCGAGTCATTATACTTTTAAATTTGAAGGTGAGAGAGTTGTTAATACCTTATATATTAAAATTTAAATTGACATTTTAAAAAGGTACAATTTAGAAAAATACATTTAAATAAGATTATATTTGAGAAATATGAAATTTGTTATAACTTTTGAAAACTATACTTATTTATAAGTACACAAAACTATGACTTATCCTATCAGGAGAGATCTTGGGTTTAGTTTTTTTCCTTTGAATCTATCTATTCTATTTAATTCACAGTGATCTTATTTATCTAACTTGTTACCACGTCAAATTTTCAAAGTCGCTATGTTTAATATTCACAAAATCTGAAGGTTTGATTTGGTGTAGCATTTTTCTTAGGTAGAAGACAAACTCATTTTTATTTTATTAAAAATAATCATCTATATTTTTACTGGCTTTTGTTACGCATCTTGCAAAATGAATCAAAAATGTTGAAGCAAATCATATTCTTATCCATACCATACGAAGAGATTCTAATAGTGGATTCATATGTTTTGGAGAGTCAAAACTAACAGAAACATGATTAAACATCATTTATGTTCCGAAACAAAAGAAGATGAGTTTATGGTGTCTACATGTGGCAGCCTGGACTTAACCATCTGTATCTCCTCTTATGTTATTCACATTTAGGTTGTAGAAAAAAAAAACAAATATCATCAATGTAGTCTATTATATTTTGTGGTTCTACATCCGATAAATTAGACATCCTAACTAAACAAATAGAATAAGTACATCATCAAATGTCCCAGATAATTAAAAATTATGTTCAATATTATTATTTAAGAAATGAATTTCTTATCTGTCATATTTCCCATAATTATAGATTTACTCATATTTTATGCTTAATTATTATTTTTTAATAAAAAAACTTTAGTGATTTAGCTGATAATTTATCATTATCTTGAAAATCATTAAAAATCTAAGGACAATATCATAGTTAAATTATATTATATTTACTTTAGTAATACTAAAATACTATATATATATATATATGTTGTATTATATTTGGTTTAGTATTATCAAACCGACATATTTTGTGCTCAACTATTACTTTTAACAAATATTTTTAGTGATTTAGCTGATAATTTATATTTATTTTGAGAATAATTAAAAACAGTCTAAGGATAATATCATAGTTAATTTATATTACATATCTTTTAGTAATATTAAAATATTATATATATGTTTATATTATATTTTGCTTAGTAATATTAAACAAACTCTATTTAATATATATATATATATACACATAAGATAAAATAAATTATCTATATTTTAAGATAATTTTTAGGAAAATCCAAATCACTCATTATGATATTTTTCTGAAAATATGATAAAAATATCAAAAATATTTATATTATTATTTGTGAAGAATTTTTTTTTTTTTTTGCTTTCACGTTAATAGTTAGAGCGTTTAAAGTCTTTATCATCTATAATAAATAATTAGATTAGCTTTTTAATATATAATTACCCACAAATTTAGAACAAATTTCATTAATTTTATAATCATCATTATCCAAAATCTTATATATTATGTATCCAAAAATATTTTACATCATTTAAATATATGTAAAATAAATATAAATCCATGTATATAGTTTTAAGTATATATAAATTTTTCAAGTTTATTTTACACAGTAAAATGTATTTTATTAAAATATTTTTATCATATTGAAATTTTAATATTTAATTAGTTATTAAATTATATGAAAATATGAAAATAATTTATTTTGATAAATTTTTCATTTAGTATATATATATTTACAATTTTTTTGGTAAAATTATTAAGCTCTCAAGTGCATGCAAAACACTTATTTTTAAGGAATTAATAATTAAATGTCAGTATATTTTGAAATATTTGATATTTGAATATCATCAGTATATGGGCCAAAAGTCTTCTTACATATGAGTAAATGTAATTGAAAAAAAAAACAGTATTTTTCCAGATTTCAAATCCTAATAGGATATTTTGCAAATTATCCCTTTTAAAAACTTGTAACAATTCTAATTAATTTCACTATATTATTACTTAGACGTGTCTGGGCTTTTATTAACTTGTAGTGTTTTTGTGATTTTCGGGGGGTCTAATGTTTTAGCAAATCAAATTGGACTATTTATGAGTTTGGGTGGCCTATTGCGTTATCAGGTGGTCGTGGCTCTATAATTTTGACGTGCAGGGCACACATTCTATGGTTTTACTTAATATGAATG
This sequence comes from Eruca vesicaria subsp. sativa, assembly GCA_932364175.1. Taxonomy (NCBI): domain Eukaryota; kingdom Viridiplantae; phylum Streptophyta; class Magnoliopsida; order Brassicales; family Brassicaceae; genus Eruca; species Eruca vesicaria. The sequence continues at coordinate 813,172 of CAKOAT010241820.1, read as the reverse complement.
GGTATATTGTAGGGATGTAATAATCGTGATTAATTTTAGTAGTCTGCTGATATTTGAAATTGGAAGTTGATCATTCTTTGGTCTAGGCAGTAGGTTTAATTGTGATGGTTCCTCAAATCCAAGCGCAACCCTGTAAAATGCAAACACATTCGTTGTTGATGTTCTTGTACAACACTGATCCCGCAATAGCTCTCAGCAATCCTAACCGGCATTTGCTCTCCAAATCGTCAATTTCAGAAGAGAGCTAAGAACAAATCAGAAACAAAGATTCTACCAAGATAGAACATCTACTCATGGAAAGTAATCTAACAAAGATTGACATATAGAAACATAAACCGAGGACGCAGAAATACAGAAACTCACGGGCCCCAACATTATGTATCCAATGGTCCAAACTCTCTTGAGAACATAATTCAGAGTGTTCTCAAGCCTAAAAAATATAAAATATAAATAACAAACCAAAAGAAAAAATAGAGAAAACAAATCTATTGTGGAAATGAATTCATGAAAGATTCTCATGTGTCCAATGCGTAGTTAACTTAAATAAGAAAAAAAAAGCATTCTTATGTCTATTGACAGAAAAAACTTTTAGATAAACAGATACCCAACCATTGAGAGAAGAGATTATCACGAAACCCTAGATTTCTCAGGGAAGTTGATTTGTTTTTGATCATCCAAATAGTGATGCTCAGAATTGTCGCTTCGTCCCTGAGAGGCCAAGCTTGAAGCGTCTATTTCTTTCAGTCAATAAACCATAAATGGTACCATGTTAAAGTTGAATCAGAGCTCCAGAGGAAACCGGATAGAGAGAAGCAGTAGGTAACCACTGCAATATTAAATCCTAGTCAAGTGGAGCTTGAGAAAAGTTTAACTTCAACAGAGCACGGCTCCAGATTGTAGAAGATACGGAGCATTTGAAAAAATAGTATCTTGATTCAGGTTGAGCCCCACAGAGCAGACAAGTAGTTTCAACATCTAAACCCATCTTTGGAGACGATCCAGAGTGGGATTTCGACCAAGAACAAACAGCCAGACCAAAATAGACTGTTTCGGGACAGAGACTTCTTTCCAAACCAACGAAGCCCAAGAAAACTGTAGTTTAGTAATTCTTGTTGCATTCCATAAAAAACCATATTAACATGACAAGCTCATCCAAACAAACCAATACGTTTAAGACTACTAACCTCTTTAAGCCTCATGTGCTTGTGGATGCTTGATTTGTCAGGATGAACCATCAAAGATATCTGGTAAATATCCAAATTAGTCATTTCGAAAAGAAAAAAAAAGAATCATAATTAGCCAAATTAAAATGTTTTCACAATCTGACAAAACGGAAGAATACCTTTGTGTACTGCCGTTTAAAGATAGGTAAGATGCTCAAACGGATTCAGCTTGAAGCATGAGAGAATCCTACAAAATTTAAAACTTTGGTAACAATTCTAACAGTAAAAGATAATTAATTTACTATTATACATGGAATATATATGCAAATTATCTACATCCAGAAACAAATCATATTTGATCAGATCTTCACAAAGCAACGGCGTTCTTAAGAGCTAAATAGATGCTTGGAAATAAATAAATACCATAGATGCTTGAAGTCGGAGCAATGGATATGACTCCTAAAAACCCCACTAAATATCCCGAACCCGAATCGGAAACTCCGACCCAAATCCAACCAGCTAAACCAATCTCCTTCAGCAAAGGAATCATCAAACGCAGCCGCCACATCCACCACCACTCAACTACTGTCACGTAAAAAGAAAAAAATGCTTCAAGAACCACGTGGCTGCAATTGGAGGTCACACGCTCGACGTTTGCGGCGAGTTCATGCCCCTACCTTCACATCTTCTGATCGAACTTCTCTCAGATGTGCCGCCTGCGGTTGCCACAGTAAATTCCACGACCGTGACCCAGACAAATTCCTCACTCACTTCCGACGTGCCTCCACCATCTCTTCCCCATCTTCCACCACAGCTGAAATAAAGTACCAATGCCACACCGTCAATTGACATTCCTTGCTTCCCAAAGCCTCAGAAGGAGGAATTAGGCGGTGTTTGAACAGAGTGTTCAAATCAGCAAGAAAAGTGTAAGAATTCTCTACTTGTAGAGTTGATGTTTAATAGTGATTGAACTTTGGGATTTGGTTGCATTGAGGCTATTCATCGCAGGGACGAAATCTTATTTATAATAAAGTTGCAGACAGTTTCGGTGGGAGTCCAAGAGATGAAGTAAATGGTTCTCACTGTGATAAGGATGAAGAGGTCAGAGTTAATAAGGAATTAATGAAAAGAGGAGCGGTTACGGTGTAGAGATCATGTATCTGCGGTGATTTCCAGGAGGAGTCAGCTAGCTACCAACCTAATGAAGAACCAAGAATGACCAAAAAAAATATTAGTGGGCCTTTAGTATATCTCGTTAACACACCCACGCCCAGTCCAACATCAAAAATTAAGAAAACCGGTATTATAAACCAAGTACAAACCGAGACGCAAGAATTTATTTTTTCTGGATTGATTTAAATGACTAACTGCTGACATGTCATTTTTTGCCCCCCTCTAAAAATCTGAGGTGGACACCTAAGAAGGGAGAATAGTCAACTTTATTGTATTAGATATTATTAGCGGTTGTCGAATCGTGTATATAATTTTTTTTATAATTACAATATTATAATAAATCAGCAAAATATGCTTTCTTAAAAAAGGATAACTCCACACGATAAATCAACTTTTTTTGACTCCCTCTTTTGGGCTTAAGTTCTCTCTCTTTTCATTCAAGAATCTTTTCTTGTTAAGGAAAGTAGGGCTATTGAGTGGGTTTTTTCCTCTTTTGTATCACACAAAAACAGAAAATCTCTAAAAAAATTTGGGTGAAGATCTATGAGAATATTGTGTTTTTTCACTAAAAACTAGGGCTTTCAGTAGCCGCCGTCTTTTTCTTGAGTAAGGTTTTGAAGAACGAGGAGTGAGTGCAAACTTTGTCATTTTCATTATGAATATTAACAAGGTTTTCGAATCTATGTCAATGGAGGAGGAGGAAGTACCGTTCGACTTACCGGACTTGCCCCAGTTCAGTGCTTTGCAGAGGAACAAGATGAGTATCATGGGGAGAACTTTAAACCCGAAATTCAGAAGATTAGTGACCTGATATTAGACATGCCAAGAAAGTGGCAAGTGTATGATAGAGTGGAAGGGATTGCCCTTTCTAAGACGACTTTCCAGTTTGTGTTCAAATACGAACATGATCTTGAAGAAGTGATGAGGAAACGTGTGTGGACCTTTAATGAGTGGATCATTGTAATAGATCGATGGGTAGAGAAGCCGCCTGAAGACTACCTCAAGTATTTGCTAGTGTGGGTGCTGATCCGAAATATCCCGGTTAATCACTACACCGAAGAGGCAATTACCGCTTTTGGGGAATTGATAGGGAAGGTTGATACGGTGGCTTTTGACCCAAGTAAAGCTCGGAGCCATGATTACGTACGAGTTAGAGTTTTTTTCGACGTTTCGAGACCTGTAAGGAAGGAAAAAGTAATCAACTTACCTGGTGGAGATTCAGTTACCATTCGATATGATTTTGAAAGGATTCAGAAGAGATGCTATAATTTTCAGAGGCTCACGCATGACAAAGATATATGTCCTTTGATCATTCAGGCGAGAAGGGATCAAGCTGAAGCTCGGAAAACAAAAATTAGGGCAGAGCTGAATTGTCAAGAACTCTGTATTCAGAGAAACGATCCTCTCTTTGGTGTGTTATCTGAAGAGAAAGTAGGGTTTGACAAGAACACAGGAAGAAGGAGGATTAATTCCGAGGTGCTACAAAATATGAGAGAGTATCTTCTTGCAGCAGGAGGGGAAAAACGTGTGCGTGAAGAACGTGTGAGGAAGTCAGTTCTTGATCTAGAGAAGGACCCTCGTGGGCAGAAAGCATTCTTGAGGCTTGAATCAGCTCCTCTGATTATCTCAGATGTGAACAAGGAGAAAGGCTTGACATTTGATTACTAGGAGAATCTGCAGAGGAGAGGAGAGGAGAAAAGGAGGCTTATAATTTGAGTTTAGTGCCTTATGAGAAGCTAAACTTTAAGAGAAAAGAACATCTACAGGCGCCTTTGAATGTTTCTCTTGGTGATTCAATGGGTTTTAGTGTCGGCTATGCTGATGCTAGCTCTTCCGGGACATCAAGTTTCATGGGAGGGGCTCGTAGAAGGCCTCCTAAGAATCTGCGAAAGTTTAAGGCTAAACCAGTTGGAGATACTACTGCTGGTGGAGGCTCTGATGATAATGTATCAGACAATGTGGTGGTAAAGAGAAGGGCAGAGGAGGTTGCAGGGAACTTTACAAAAATCGCTAGGCATACCAGCTCAGAGGTGATCCCAAAGGGGGACTGCCGGATCAAGGCTTGGCACGGTCTCACGGTTTGACAATTTTCCGTCTAAAGGAAATACGTAAAAAATATTTCCCGGAGATGATTTTTCTTATGGAAACGAAAAAAAAAGTTGTAGTGGATTTGCAGTTAGAATTAGGATATGATAAGGTATTTTTGGTTGAGCCGATTGGGCTGAGTGGTGGTCTGGCTTTATTGTGGAAGAAAGAAGTAAGCGTGGATGTGAAGTTTGCTGATAAAAATGTTTTTGATTGTGAGATTGTGTATGGTGGTCGGAATTTTTTTTGTCTCTTTCGTGTATGGTGAACCGAGTCAGATAGGAAAAGAGAAGGTATGGGAACGATTGATGAGGCTGGAATCAGGGAGGATGGAGTCTTGGTGTATGGTAGGAGATTTCAATGACATTTTGAATAATGAGGAGAAGATTGGTGGCCCTAAACGGAGTGATGCAACCTTTATGGAGTTTGCTGATATGTTGAAGGGTTGTGATATGGCTGAGATTACTGGTGTGGGTGATGGTTTTACGTGGGCCGGGAATAGATAGCAAAATATATCCAGTGCAAATTGGATAGATGCTTCGCGAACAAGGATGGGGGAGGGTTTTTTACCAAGCGTCTCAGGAATTTATGGAGAAACTAGGATCAGATCATAGGCTGGTGATGGTGTACCTAGTTAACAAGAATGAGAACAGAAGAGGGGCATTTCGGTTTGATAATTGGATGGTTGGAAAAGAGCGAGTGGCTGAGACTATAAATGAGTCTTGGAGAAGGTCTGGTGAGGTGAGGAGTGCTTCCATTTTGAGAAGAAATTGGTGATGTTGGGCAATCACTAAGCAAGTGGAAGCGGGGAAATAATCATAACTCAAATGTGATGCTACAGCAACTCAGAGATGAGCTAGAGCTAGAAACTTCCTCAACTTCCCCTGATTTTATACGGATCCAAGAATTGAAATTTAAGATTGCAAAGACTTTTAAGGAGGAAGAAGACTTCTGGATGCAAAAGAGCAGGGACAAGTGGCTCGTGGTTGGAGATAATAACACAAGTTTTTTTTCACGCGTCTGTGAAAGCATCTAGACAGTGCAATCATATCTTGAAGCTTATTGATGATGCAGGTGGTGTTGCTTCCTCAAACGATCAGATTGGAAAAGTAGCTACTGAGTATTTTGAAAAGCTCTTTACGACAAATGGTAGGAGTGAAACAAACGGGTTCTTCCTTGGTTTTGAACCAAAGGTGACAGAACAAATGAATCGAAGTTTGATCAAGGAAGTGACTGAAGAAGAAATCAGAGATGCAGTGTTTGATATCAAACCTTCCAGTGCACCAGGAAGTGATGGTATGAATGGATTGTTCTTTCAACAGTATTGGGAGATCATTGGCTCTGATGTGATTCGAGAGGTGAGGGTTTTTTTTGCAACGGGTGTATTCCCTGAAGAATGGAATTTCACACAAATATGCCTCATACCTAAGATCCCAAACCCGACGTTAATGGTGGATGTTCGACCCATCAGTTTATGCTCAGTCATGTATAAGATAATATCGAAAATATTGGTGGCTAGACTGAAGCTGTTACTGGAGCTTATTGTCTCGCCTACCCAGTCAGCTTTTGTCCCAGAAAGATTGACCTCTGATAATATCATAATTGCACATGAGGTGGTTCATGGACTGAGATCACATGACAAAGTCTCCAAGGAGTACATGGCAACAAAAACTGACATGTCAAAAGCCTATGATAGAATTGAGTGGAACTACGTATCTTTAGGAGTTACTGAAAGCTCTTGGTTTTCACCAAACGTTTCGTGGCTGGATTATGTTTTGTGTTCGGTCGGTTTCATATACTGTGTTAATCAATGGTGAAGCTAAAGGTTTGATAAGACCAGGTCGAGGGTTAAGACAGGGAGACCCCTTATCACTTTTTCTTTTTGATTTATGTACTGAAGGTCTATCGCATCAGCTCAATGAGGCAGAACGCAGAGGAGAAATTACTGGCTTGCAATTTTACTAGTGCAGAAGGTCTATGCCATGACAGTTTTTATGTACTGAAGGTCTATGCCATGACAGTTTTTAAGTTTCCAAAGGTTACTTGTCAGAATCTTACTAGTGCAATGACCAATTTCTGGTTGAATGCTCAAGAAGGCAAAAAGAAAATTCATTGGGTTTCGTGGGAAAAAATGTGTATAGAGAAAAAGAATGGTGGTCTTGACTTTAGAGATTTGGAGAAGTTTAATCAAGCATTGCTAGCCAAACAAGGATGGAGATTGCTTATGAACTCAGAGTCTTTAGGTGCAAGGTTCTTGCGTAGTCGGTATTACCCTAATGGTGATTTCTTATCAGCTAGTCTAGGGGCTAGACCATCATATGCTTGGAGAAATATCATCTTTGGTCGGGCATTGCTGGAAAAAGGGTTGCGCAGAAATGTTGGATCAGGGGAAGATATCAATGTGTGGATGGATAAGTGGTTGTTTGAGGAAGCTCCAAAGGCGCCATTAAGGAAACCTGTTCTTTTTGATTTGGACCTGTGTGTGAGTGATTTAATATGTCCTCAAACCAGAACATGGGATCGGGGAAGCTGGAGGAAATTGTTTTTGATAATGACATTCAACTGATCTTGAAACAAAAACCTGCACTGGGGGAGAAGGATGCTTATGAATGGGTACACAACAGATGGGGGCCTTACACAGTTAAGTCGGGGTACTGGCTTGCAAGCTCCTTGGATCAGTCGATGGTGCGGAAAGAAGCAATGACAAGACCATCTTTGAACGAGCTTAAGAGCAAAGTGTGGAAAGTAAACACAGCTCCAAAAATCTGAATCTTTCTATGGAGAGCTCTATCGAATGCACTTTCTGTGTCTGATGAGTTGATTGCTAGAGGGATGAAGGTCGATCCAAGATGTCAAAGGTGTGGATTTTCGAGTGAATCGATAAATCAAATCTTCTTTGTTTGCCCTCTGGCAAGGTTATTATGGGCGAACATTGGCTTCCCTTTTCCTATTAGGGGTTTTGAGAATCAGTCCTTACTTGAGAACTTTGCTTATCTACTAGATATCACGTCGAGGAAGGAAGTTCCTGAACCTATTTCTCGGGTCTATCCATGGGTCCTATGGATGCTATGGAAAATCAAAATGCGTTTATGTTTGAAGGGAAAACATTTGAAGTGGAGGCTACGGTAGAGAAATTCCATGATGATGTAAGACAATGGTTTGATGTTCATCTCTCCCATGCAAATAGTGAGAAAGCTTGCGCCAGAAGGAAGGTTCAGGTGCGGAAGTGGCAAGCTCCTAGCGAGGGGTTTCTAAAATGTAATATAGGTGTGGAGTGGTCTAAACGCAAGAAACTAGCAGGGACATCATGGGTTGTGAGAAATAGCGGTGGGGTGGTTGTATTACACAGTAGAAGAGCCTTTAGTGGAATCTGCTCATTATTGGAAGCTAAACATCTTACTTTACTTTGGGCGAATGAAAGCATGGCTTCACATAAGATCACTAAAGTGGTTTTTGAGGTGGAAGCTCCTGAACTAGTGGGTGTGATCTTGAGGCCTCGTGCAGGGCCGGCCTTTCGGGGTTTCGGAGTGGAGATTCTTTGTGTTTTACAGAGGTTGAGTGAGTGGGAGTTGCAGGCGGTTACAAGAGAAAAAAACAGAGGAGCTTTCTTAATTGTAAGAAGTGTGACGATGGAGCGGAGGGTACAGTCATATGTTGCACAAGGGGATCCCAAATGGATGAAAAAGTTTTTTGAGGAAGAAAGAGTAAGCATATGAGGCATTCATTGTGGTCGGACTGTGGGATGAGGGGCCATGGTGCTTTTGAAGATGCAATCTTTTGGTGGAAAATGGTTGTAGACCCCCTAAAAACGACGTGTATAGAACTAAATAAAGGCTGAAAGGATTTCAAGAGAAATAAATGATTCAATGATCTGATCAAATAAAATTACTATGGTTCGAGAGAAAGTCAAAGTATCTACTCGGACACTACAGTGGAAGTGTGTTGAATCAAGAAGAGACAGTAAGAGTCTTTATTATGGACGCTTTATTCTGTCTCCACTTATGAAAGGTCAAGCCGACACAATAAGCATTGCGATGCGGAGAGCTTTACTTGGCGAAATAGAAGGAACATGTATTACAGTGCAAAATCTGAGAACATGAGTTTGTTTAGTCATGAATGAGTGGTTGGCTCGGTTTATGTTATTGGGGTTTTTGCTTGAATTTATTTGGTGTTTGATGTTTATGTTTGATACAAGAGCTTTTGCTCTTTTTATCCTTTTATGAAACTCAACAGTTAAAAAAAAAAAAAGATAACTCCATTTAGCAAAATAATATTTTCCTGATAAAAAAAATCAAGTCTGTACTTTTTACTAATAATTTAAATAATAGGTCAAGACATATATGTTTCTAATATTGTTTTATCTAAGAAGAAACATGATAGTGATGATATGATTATTGATTACCAATTCACAAATTATCATAATATGATTTTCTTGTGTTTTGTATGATTACATTACACCAAAGTCCAAACATCATCATAATCATCAAGTCTGCGTTTTGTTTCCCACATGGCTAGCTAAGCCTATATTACAGTGTTTGTTGGGTTGAGATATTATACTGGTTTTAGTACTGATTATTTTCCCAAATATGGTATTTGCTATTCAACACAAATTATATTTATCAGCGTTTAATGCGCCACATTCGCAACTAACATGATTCTCTTCAGAATTATAAGCAAAGTAACGGTTTTAGATCTTTCCTCACTTAAAACGAGTATGTTTTTTTTCTTCTTATTAATCCTGAGAAAAATACGAGCTTATTATATTTAAATATAACGCGTGTACAGTTTTACTATCAAATTTTAAAATAAATAACGAATTGGCTCCACGTCTATTTTTACAAATCATATTAAAATTAAACACAGCTAATAATTCTGTGAACCAATAATAATCATAATCAAAGATTTTTTATATATTTATGAAGCTAATATTACCCTTCATTGGCTAACTAAAAGAGGCAATAAACATTAATTCAATTGATGATAAAGATGGGAAACAATAATTCATTTCATAAACTTTCTAACTTTGCAAAATATTTTCACCCTTTCTTTTTTGATTTTTCTGTTTGAATCCAAATTATTGGCCACTCAAGGGAACGTGAAGACAGTATCAATTATAATCTTGATTAGCTGGCTTGATCATTGCAGCAAAGCCGGACAATTAAAAAAAAAAAATAGAAACAAATCTTTAATTTTAATCCCAAAATAAAAAGAACAAAATCTTATTTAATAAATTTCAATATTCCCTATCTTAAATCAATACTTTCAGCTCTCTATATAAACAAATCTCGCAAATTACTCAACAAACAGCAACAAATATTTTCTCTCATTCATTCAAAAGTTCAAACCAAAGCAAAACGCAACTCTTAACGAAGATAATGATGATGAAGAAGATTTTTGTTCAGATCGCAGTGTTTTGTCTATTGGCTACCTTCGCAGCCGTCTCCGGCCACGAAGGTCATGTTCACAGCCCAGCTCCGGCACCGGGACCGGCATCTAACTCAGCCGTCGTTCCAACCACCAACATGTTAACCGGATTGGCATTTGCTGCCATGGCTCTTGTTCTTGGTCTCAACCACTGAGTCATCATCACTACATTCATCGTTTCTTGTTTTGGTTCAGTTTCTATAAATTTGTTAATTTAAATGTTTTTTTTTGTTTTTATCGAAATTTCATTTTGTTGTTTATCTTATTTGGTGAATAAAAAAAAAACTCTATTGGACGTATGTTTTTCTGTTATGATTTGGATTTTAAATCCGATTCATAGGAAACGAGACACAGTATCAATCTCAATGTAAAATTACGATATAATTTGCAATCACTAGATTCTACATGATGTATTTAGAATACACTTTTAAACCTATATAATGTGACACCAATGAGGATAATGAACGTACCTAACAAGAAAACAACTTAGGTATCTGACAATAGAGACGACTTCAAAAGTACAAGTGAGGTTAATACGTGGTCTTCAACGTCAAATAAAGATGGTTTTGCATTCGAAGCTACACTGTTTTGATCCAGCAATGAGATCCAGAACCTAGATCATCGAACGTGTCTGGGTATATCGTTGTATTTGTGTAGCAGCATTGGAAAAATCTACGGACACGTCGCTGTAACTGATGAAACTAGAAATATCAAGGTTCGTATCTTCCTCGCGAGTGTTTTGTGAAAGCTTGGCGGATGCAACTGGGTTGAGTCTCCTCAGATCTCTATCCTTACTTCTTCCTATCTCATGGATTGTGTTCTAAACTTTCCGGCTTTGAATTTCCTTTTGCAATGGTTGTTTTGTTCGCTGAGGGTGTTCTCCATTTTTGTGTGCCATGGTGAACCTGGTCATGGATATGGTGGTTGGGGCTCGTGTTCTTCATTCTTGTGTTCTATCCGGATTGTTCTCATGTCCGTTTCATCTCAGGCCTCCCCTTTGCTTTCGTAAGATTGTTTTGTGGTTCTTTTTGGTTTAAGCTTGTTAAACGGTTTGGTGGTGCTCCGGCTCGGCTCCACCTTGATTTCAGAAAAATTTAATCAATTTACAATTGTTTAAACCAAATTAAAATTCTTATCTTAAGCCGATTTATAATAATTAGATTATGTAGCAAATAAATTACATTTTTTTAGTTATGGAGTAATTACATCTGTTGTAGCACACCGGTTAATTTCAATCTTAATTGCTTGTTCTTTTATATAGTTATCAAATCAATATTTTATAGGAAAAAAATAATAGAATAGCCATAGGATCAAACTTTTCTTCACTATTTCCTTCACTTTACATCTAAGAACTAAATAAAAAATAAACAATCTGTATTTTTCAGAGAAACAAAACACTAGAGAGCGATGCTTCTACATAAGGTAGCGGCTTTCCACACACGCAAAGTCAAATCATCATTCGTCTATCACGATGAAATCCCATTACCAACAAACCCATGATAAACTGAGAAACACCTTTGTTAACTGGTAATGATAACAGAAACACCAGTGTTAAGACCAATCGTTGAAGAAACACAAGTGCCATCTTCTTTTATCTGATTCAGGGCTTCTTCATCCTAAAGCTCCATTAAAGCAGTTTCGGTTTCTGACAAAGGAGCTGCAAAAGTAAAGCAAATTAAATCCTAGATGCTTGTACTATTACGATCTATGCATAAGATTACAGAAAATACTCAGAACTGTTCTATCTATGACCGGATTAATGTGTTCTAGTAATATTAGAGTACACTCCAACACGATGTGACACTAATGTCATGTAAACACCAAAGTGGATAATGAACGTACCTAACAAGTCTTCGTAGGTATCTGATAACAGGGACGAGTCCATTAGTAATGGTGGGGAAAACACTTGATCTTCAACATCGTAAAACGATTGTTGTGCATCAGAAGCTACACTGTTTGATCCAGCCACTGAGAGAAACCCGTTCCCATTATCGTAATCTTTAAACGAATCCAGATCATCAAACGTGTCAGGTATATCGCTGTACTTGCTTGGCGCTAGGCTATGGGGAACATTGGTGGGCTCAAGAAAGGAAGGCTCGCTAAGAGAGGTATGTAGCCTCGACCCTCTGTGAGGCAGGCCTTTGGTTTCTGATGGAAATCGGGTAAAGCCCGCTCCTGAAAGAGGTACGAAGTAATGCTCGGAGCCTTCATCGGATTGACTGTCCCGTGATGATCCTGCTGAAGATGGGATCAATAGAGCAGCTTCCCTTACGGATTTCTTCAGGTTCTGGACAAAAGAACTGTTGGTATCTGAAACCAAAATTAGAGTTGTAAGACAAAGGTCTCTGTGAATGGTATTGGCATATCACAGTTCAAGAAAGCCCCTTTTTGATATACTATACAAGTTTCGTTTCAGTGGAGAAAGTAGTTATGCAACATACCAGTCGGCAAGTTGTCTGCTCGTGTCTGTGACAGTGGCTGGTCAGTAGTGTTCTTCTCAGACAAGCTTTCCATTTTGTTGACCTGAGTAGCCATTGGGTGTCGCTTTTGTCCATTTCCACCTTTACCAGAAGAAGTAGGAGTGGAGCTAAATAATTGTGGAAGCTTCAACGTGGGACTAGCTGAGACCTTCTCGAGCTGAACATTAGACATCGTCGAGGTCAGCTCAGTAATATCATTGGATACACCTTCCTGTATTACAAGGGAGGGGAAAGGTACATGAGCGTCTCTATCAAATATGAATCGGAAGAGAATAAAAGTTAACTAATCAAACTGTTACCGAAATTCTCCCACTCCCCTGAGATTGTAGAAGTGAAGCTGCTTGCCCGTTAGTTCTCGTAGCTGGAGGTAAAGTTGGGGGAAGATTATTAACCTTCTCAGTACATCCTAATATGGATTTCTGTATGGCTGGAGAAACTTCCTTTAATTGGTTAATGAGTACCTGCATATAGTGTGCCATCAGCTGTAAGAAGGTGTAGAGATTTAACCAGTAAAGTATGAGTTATATGCATAAGACAGTTTTTGTACGCATGCTCCAAGAGATCCTAAAAACAGTATGGTAAATGTCAAATACTCCATCGATCAACTTTTATACTCCCCCAAGAGAAGCTGAATCAGAATAAACACAATTATTCATGGAACTCCGGGAATCTCCAATAAAACATACTGCCTTTTACAAATAAAATAGAATTTCCCGAAAAGCATACTTCTATTTTTTTTTTTTTTTTTGTTGCTGAAGCGGATGCCGTGTATAAGCTATGTTTCCTCTATAAATTCTATCAAGCCCTCAACAAAAGCATCTTATTTCTACGTTTTGCATTTGACTTACACAGTTGGCAAAATGGAACTTCTACCTAAGTCAACAAACAAGGAACTCATTTACCTGAAAGCTAGCTAGATGCTGTTGATGTTCAGTCAAAGTTGCAGCCAATGATTCAACATGCCCACTTGTACCACCATCATTTGCAGTTCGCAAAATATCTGGACCTTCCCCGTCATTTGCTTTAGCCTAAAATTCAAAAGTAAAAGATAAGTAACAAGTCCATGCAACTAAACACCTCGCAAAGAAAAATAGTGGAGCATTAATCAATGACATAAAGCTTATAATTAGGCAGAATTGTTTAAAGTACTTAAATATCTCCACAGAGATATGAGAAGACATACCAGCTGGAGAGACTGTTTATGAATACGCTGCAATGCGTGTGTCCAGCGCCTTATGATTTCCGCAACATCAACTGTCTGGTTTCTTCCACCTCTGTCATCTACTCGAGAAAGTGTTTCATCACTTGCTTGTGAGTTGGTTTCAAAACTATCTCCTAGAGAATGCTGATCATGCATGTTTGCGTACGACTCATCACTTAGTTCTTTGTCATCTGCAAGTGACAGAGCTGAATCAACTGAATGGGCAGAGAGTAATTCTGCACGAGTAACTTGAGAGCTCTGATCCATCGCTGCAAGTAGGGCTGACCCTGAAATTCGGTATCTACAGATAAAAGGTAACCCTATGTCAGTATATTAAGAAGTAAATTTTAATCACGTGTGTGTTATAAGAGGCCAGTTACCTATGCTCCCTGTGAGCTATCAAATCCTCAATGGGACCTGACGCAAGAACTTCATGCTGACCTGAAGATAGTAAAAAAAAATACTTAAACTATATAAGTCTCCTGCATGATTCTAAATTCCACGTACTGTTTCTCTGCATTGAACTCAGAAAAATGAAAAGAACAGCATAAGACCTTACCTTTACGAGCCATTATAGAATCCCACAACCGAGTGGACTTTGAAACTAGATGAGAATTTTGGCTGGAGCTAGACACAAGGTCATCCCACACTTCTCCTTCCTGCTTTACTTTGTTTCTTAAATCGTTAAGTTTTTCTAGTTCCTGCTGCAAGTAAGCCTGATGCCAACGAAACAGAAAATGAAATGCATCAAGAAGAGCCTGATATAATATTATAATCACACAAAACAACTGAGTACCCCTACAACAAAAGAAGAACGTGTACCTCTTCGGCACAGAGACCACGGAACTCTGCAGTCATCTCATGGGCTAAATTAGACCACATGGCCTGTCTTTGTACCGCAGTTTCTGCGTCTTTAAGGAATCGACGGCGCTCAAGCCCTATCCGGGCCTGCAAAAATAGAAACGAGCATTTGTATGTTATCCTTCTTCTCACATGAATGTTATTCACTCAAACGGGTCCACATAGAACACACAATCTTGAAGAGAAACTTTATGGACACTACCTACCTTGGTAACAGGAAGCAAAGTAGCAGCATGAGAGAAGGATACGTCAGTTAGAGAAGAAGGCAGGGGGTTGGAAGCCACGTCAGCAGGAAATGTCCGTCTTTGAACTTCTCGTAACGCATGCAGTGAAAGTTGCCATAAGAGCTCCACAAATCTGCAATCAAAACAGGAGGTTCCCTCCACATTTACATATCAAATCATCTATTGCTGCTCAGTATGAAGCACTAATTACCCTAATGAACCCCAAACCTTGGTCCACAGCAAGTGGCAAGTGATGAAACCCTAGAGTTACTCCTTGGTAATGCCCCTTGTGATTCAAGCTCGCTTATTATCCCTTGAACAACCTTCATAGACACATAACTCTACCGTCAAGAAACTATAAATTCAATAAGCAAATCGTTTCAAGTTCAGAAGCTATTTTACCTTGCGGAAATCGCGAGATTGAGCGGAATCGAAAATTGGCCAGACCTTATCGAAATCCTGAGAGAGATCCCAAAAAATCATTAAGAGTGATTCCGAAACTAACTTGTGCGAGAGAGTGGAGAGGAATCTGTCGTACCTTTGAAGACTGAGCGGGTCCGCGGAGAGAAGAGAGGATGAAGTAGAGAAGCTGTTCTCCGAGCTTCGGGTTGGAATGGCGGAATAACCCCACACGAGGCGTGCCGTTGGAGGATCCGAGTCCGATCACGTTCGGATCCAAACCTAATAGTAAGCAGTTGGTGTACATTGCACTCTCCAGCTCTAGTTCCCTCTCCTTCTCTCTGTCCATCGTCATCACCCTTCCTCTCTCTCTCTCTCTCTTCCCTTTTTCGATTTTATTGAAATCTCGATCGAAATGTGTTCTTTCCGGCGATGTTTTTAAAATTAGGTCCCTGAACAGAATTTTTTTAAGGAAACTGTCCCTAGACTTTTGAATTTAAACTGAAACCAAATCAAACTAAATCAAATTATGCACAATATTATATCACGTTTTGCTTTGGATACATCAACCATATGTCAAAAAGCAATTGAAACCAAACTAAACTTAAAAATTTATTTATGCTTTAAATATTTTATACCATAATTGATTACACAAACTGGTTGTAGCATGGTTTGTATAGATATATTTAAAAACAAAAACAAAACAAAAAACAAAATTGCCTAAAACATACATAAGATGTGAGTCCAACATGGATTGTCAATACAGAAAAATTGGGTTATAATACAGAAAAACTGAATCATGGGTAACCTATAAATAGGGGTGGGCACGGATCGGATATCCGGGTTTTTTAAGGTATTTGTGATTTGCTTCGAATATTACGGATATCTAATTTTGGTATTTGCTTTGCTTCGAAAAAATACGGATATCCGGAAAAACGGATATCCGGAAAAACGGATATCCGGAAAATAAATAGATATTTGCGGATATTTACGAATATTTACGGATATCTCATCCATTTTAATTAGTACAAATAATCTTAAGATTTTGATACAAATTTGCTTTGAAAAAATATTTTTTTGCATGATATATAAAATAAAACTTAAAATAACTAGTGAATTTATAGATTTTGTAATTTTTAAAGTTTAAGTTACAATTATAATAACACAAAATTTAAGAAAAAAATATAATTGTCAAAAATATTTTATCTCTTTTTATGTAATACTTTTATATAAGTAATAATTTGAATAGAATTGTTCAAAATCATGTGCTAAATTAATAATTATATAATTTTATACAATTAAAATTTTAAATATAATCAAAATATACATATA
>CAKOAT010241820.1:730797-796730 GCA_932364175.1 Eruca vesicaria subsp. sativa | reverse complement strand
CTATAAATACACAAAAAAAAGAATCAGGGGCACCCCTAAAACAGAATCAGGGGTTATAACGTGAGTTTTAAAAGACTAGAGTACTCATTATGTAAAATACTTTGGACTTTGTCCCGACGACACGTCAATTAATCACCCGCATTTTCAAAATGAAGACGGCTAGTGCTTATGGTCCACCAACGGCTTCTTATCAAATCACATATAGACACGTCACATAGAGACGGCTAATGCTTCTGGTCCACCCTATTTGTTTTCTTTTCCTTCAAATTAAAATCTCCAACGGTTGGATAATAACAGAAACTAATAATACTACATGTCATACGATATTATTGGAAATGCCAATGTATTTCTTTTTTGGTACAACAGAACCTAGTGGATTGACATATACAATGTAAGTACTTTTTAAATCATCTGATTATTTATTTTGGACCATTCATAATTTACGGTAACCACACAACTTGAGATTGATGGAATACCTGAGATTGGTTTTCTGGAGACTGTCTTGTGTTTATTTATTGAAAATAAGATCATATCTTAAACAGGGTAAATGTAATACAATTCAAAGAGCATTTTGGCCAAGCAAGTAGTTTCTTCTTTTCCCTTCACAGTTATCAGAAAACCAAAGAGCATTTCACCATTTTGATTAAATCCAGATTCACAACTTGATCACTAACATATCGTAGATGTTTCCCACAACCTGCCAAAAAAAAAAAAACACAAGACGAAAGTATTCAGCCAAATCTCACAATAACAAATCCAAGAACTACATAGATCTAGATTGAAATTCTCACATACCATTCACTTCTGATCAAGATCAACGGTTCAGGGAGAACAGCATGCTCTGACCACCAGGCAAGTAAGCCACATTAGGAGATCTAGCAAGCGTAGCTGCAACCTCTCTCGAAGCTTCAATCCTTCTAAGCTCGATAAGTCCCATACCAGCTTTAGCCGTAGCGTCAGAGATCAACTGTGCAGCTTCACTCTCACCTTCAGCTCTTATAACCGCGGCTCTCCTCTCTTGATCAGCCTTCATCACCACAAACTTAGACCTCTCTGCCTCCTGTTGCGCCACCTGTTTCTGCTCGACAGCCTTTGAGAACTCATAACCGTAAGACAAGTGCGTGATGGCGACATCGTCGAGCACAATGTTGAAGTCTTTGGCACGTTTGATTAGCGATTCACGAACAAGCGCTGAGACGTGAGGACGCTCTGTGAGAAGCTGGTCAGCGTTGAACTGTGCAACCACGGCTTTTAAAACCTCGTTTCCAATAGAAGGAAGAACCTTCTCGTCGTACTCTAGACCCAGAGTTTGGAATATGTATGGAAGACGCAAAACCTTGATGCATGATCAGCCATACAATATGATTAAACGCAGTATAATAAAAGACTACACGAACAATAAATTTAGGTCCGTAATCCCTAAATCCAATTCCGAGATCCGAACTTTGATAACATCTGCACAACCTCAATATAATTAACATCACATAAACAAGTCTAATACTCAAAACACAATATGACTAGAGCAGCATAAAAATTCTACATTTCCATAAACCCTAACCCCTAAATCCAATTCGGATATGAAATTCGAACTTTTAACACTAGATTATATAATATGGTTAAAGCAGCATAAAGATTCTACATTCCCATAGACCATATCTATAACATGGGAGACGCACAACCTTGCGCCATGATTAACATCAGCATAAACAACTCAAATACCAAACAATACGATTAAAGCAGCATAATGAAGACTACACGAACAAGGATCTACACTGCTTATAGTCAAAACCTTGAACCTTAATCCCTAAATCCAATTCCGAGATTTGAATTTTATAACATCTGCACAACCTCAATATGATTAACATCACATAAACAAGTCTAATACTCAAAACACAATATGATTAAAGTAGCATAAAGATTCTAAATTTCCATAAACCCTAATCCCTAAATCAGATTCGGATATGAAATTCAAACTTTAACATCAGATTATACAATATGTCCAAAGCAGCATAAAGTTTCTACATTTCCATAAACCCTAAACCCTAAATGTATGAATCTGCACGAACAAAGATTCCAACACTCCTTATAGTCAAAACCCTAAACCCCCTAAGTCCAATTCCAAGATTCGAACTTTAATAAGACCTGCACAACCTCAATCTCCGTGGCTATCAAGCAAGTCTAGTTCGAAAGTATACCTCAGGGCGAGAGAGAACACGGAGGGTGAGATTGACCATCTGAAGATCCTTCGTACCGGAGATCGAAGAGAACGTGTGAGGCTTTGTGCGGATGTCGAAGATGTGAGGCTTCTGCAGAATCGGGATAAGGAAATGAGTCCCTTCGCCCACAGTCTGATCCATCACTCCCCTGAATCGATCGAAGATCACAGCTCTCTCTCCGCCGTCAACGGTGTATAGCGACGTGTTCAGCACCGTCGTCGCCGTTCCAAGACCGAAAGCCGCCTTCGCTAGATTGGAAAGGAACGAAATCGCTGCTTGTTGACTTCCCATTTTGTCGATGAGGATTACGATGAGATCGTGAAGAACGAAGTGAGGAAGAAATTGAGAGGACGAGTAGAGGAGAAGAGTTTGGTTAGGGTTTATGAAAATGATCTGGAAGCTACTGTGGGAAATGTTTTAATGGGCCAAGTTAAATACCCAACTAACATGAGGGATAAGTCCACTAAGTGCCCCATGGAATGTTAGAATATAGATTGGCCGCATAGGAGAAAAACACTTTACAAGGATAACGTCTATTACATTTACAACTGATTAAAAATCCTAAGAAGGGTTTAACAAAAGTACCAATAATTCACTTGTTTTTCTTATTATTTTCTACATATCTCAATAATATTATTAAAAAAATCGGTTTTCTACGTATCACACTCATGTTTATTTTAATGATTGTAATTACGAATGTACCATTTAATCAATTAGACTATATATCTAATTACCATTATTAAAAGTATTGATAATTTATGTCAGTTAAAAGTTTTAATTTTAGGTTCCATTTCAGTATTTTAGCATGTAAAAATTAAATTTTAATATATAATTTAGTTTAAAAAAAACAGTTTTGATGCTAAAAATAATCATCTCTTTAAAAAACAAAATATGTATTCATATTTAATAAAATATCTTATTTATATCAGGATATATTATCAGATTATTAAAAATTAATTTAAATAGCATATAATAAAATATCATTGATGAACTAAAATTTACTACTGGTATGTTTATTCATTTCTACATCATTTGTTTTGTTATTTTTTTAATTTTAATTTACATTTTTATAAACTTTAGCCAAACCTAATATACCACCAAAAATTCTTTAAGGTTTAATATTTTTTGTTTTTATGTTTATACAACATAATACATCCATAATAAGAATATATCAAACAATCTGAATTTTTATGGTTAAGAGTATTTAGATTAATGAATGTATCTATCTATTTATTTATATAAAGTATAGTTTACTCCCTCCTGCCTCTTCCACGTCATTAAATAAGAGAAGGAGGGAGTACCACGTGTCCTATTGTATGATTATACAATGCGTTTTGTTTTTGGCTAATCTTAACATTAATTGGGCTTTCAGTTTAAATTAATAATCCGTGAGCCCATCAGCAACAAACCCTTTTCTTCTTCTTCCACTACACACCGAAATTAGGGTTTTTCCTCCTCTTCAATCTCCGATGTCAAAAAAAATCACCTGCCTTCTCTGAGACTGTCAATGGTGTTTCGAGATATTCATTTACCCAAATCAACCTGAAGCATCTCTTTGTTGGTTAACAATCACGTCATTAAGTCTTCTATTCAAATCAACCGAAACTCTCCAGGTTACGGATTCATTGCCTATATCGCCATTCTAACTCCATACACCGACATGAAGCATGATCTGACATTGAATGCAAGTTATCCCTCTAGAAGGCGGTGTATCCACAACTATTTAAAGGTTAGCCTTCTTTTCTTCAACATCATCATCTCGATCCGTGAAAACATCGAAGTTAATATATTTTCTCTGAAATGGCTAACTCATCAATCCTCCTTTCAAATTTGAAGTTTGAAGTCTGGATTCTGGAAATCCAAGAATTGGGAGGCCAAGAACATCAAACGTTGTGGCAAGCTGATGTGGATGGATACGCTACTATTGGATGCAAAGGTTATTATGTTCTTTAACTCATGTTCATAGTTTTATTCAACTTTCCTACGTGTTAGACCTCATTATCAAGCTTTCCCATTCATATCTTTGTTGAACATATTTTTGAATGAGTAATTTTGAAACCATTTATTGATTATGTCGTCTATTTCACATGTGTTTCAGCAATTAGTTTCTTATTTTTTTGTGCAAATTTGATCACCAGCATCTTCTTTTGTGTTCATAAGCTAAAGTTATGACTTATGTGATTTAATATGTTTTCGCGTTATTTAGTATTTCTCTGTGGCTCTGGCGAGATGTATATGTCGCCACCCAAGTGTGTGCACATTTTCTCAGTTATTTTACAGGTTTTAATGAAATTTGTTTTTTGGTTTGTTTTTACACTGTTATCACTCAGTGCTGAATGCGGATATTATTATTAAAATTGATTTAAGAATACGGTCAGATTATGCTCTACCTGACCCATGCATATATAATTTGAATCCATTTAGGAAACCTATAACATTGTGAGGTTATGATCATGTGCCTAAGTTTTATTGCTCACTGCAGGCTTTTACTGAATCATTTGGTTTATCCCAAAAGCGAGGTAATAACTAAAAAATTTCAATGAGTGTTATTATCATTAAGCCTTACGCTACAGCTCAGACTCATACAATATGCTTCTCTGTTTTATAAGTACCAGACTGTGCTCTTTGGTGTCTCAAGGAAAGAAATCTGCTCTCAGGTATATGGTTAAATATTTGGTTTCATTGCTTTTCAAAATAAAATTCCTATTTCTCAATTTCTCTCATTTGTGTTGGGTTCAATTTCATTTTCTTAAATCACTGTTGAGTCATGTGGCCGGACAAAGGAACATGATTATATCATCTTTCCCAATATTTTCACTTTATTTGAGAGTCTTTGTCGATTCATTTTTTTTGCAGAGACAGTATTAATGGGTTGGTGAAACTCTTTGTATGATATTGCAAGACTTTCAGCTTAAAAGACCGAAAGTCCATATTTCTGAAGTAAAAGGACATGAAAGAAAATTGAATAATGAACCAAAATTTGGAAAAAGAATTTTGATAGAAAATGA
Source organism: Eruca vesicaria subsp. sativa (assembly GCA_932364175.1). Lineage (NCBI taxonomy): Eukaryota > Viridiplantae > Streptophyta > Magnoliopsida > Brassicales > Brassicaceae > Eruca > Eruca vesicaria. The sequence continues at coordinate 791,506 of CAKOAT010241820.1, read as the reverse complement.
TTGGGTTTTGATTATGTTTTGAATTCATACTATAGATTGTAAGCTCTTGATATGTTCTCAAACTAGAAGCACATAATGCATCTGCTACTTTGTAGGTTCATCGCAATTGTAACTCTAAAATGTCTAAAAGACTCTCTATAGCTCCATCGGCAGGATTCCCAAGTTTTGTCTTCGTCCAAGGTATAAGTATTTTCCCTATTATAGTTTTACGTTCTACACTCTTTTATCTTATGTATTAGCATATTTTGAAAACCATATGTGATAAGAATCTATCATTTGAGTTCCAGAACCTATAATCATGTGGTCAGTCGTCACCGTTTTAGCAGTGGTACCCCATTTTGGGTTAGCTAGCATTCCATTACATGTTAAGTTCAAGCTGGTTACTCTTCATTGACTGGGAAAAGATGAATGTTTCTTCGAGCGAGAGTGTGCACCCCAACAGTACATATTCGTCTCTCAAGTTAGCTATGGAGATTCTGAAATGGAGTGAGGAGAGAACAAACATTTGCATGAGTGTATACTCTATGTGCGGCACTGATCCAATTTCTTCTCAAATCAATGTATTCATATTAAAAACATATCTAATATAAAAAGTAGCCATCATCTGGAGTAGAGATTCCTACACACTGATGTTAAGTGATTAAGATTCAGTTCAGCTCATTCATCTCTTTTTTGGACTTGACCATTGCAGCTCTTGGCAACGAAACCATGAATTGAACTCTCTAACTATTGGCTGTTCCTTAAAGAAGATTCACATTAACATATTAACAATTCTGTCTCTGGTGCGATCACGTGGACAATATTCACTCACAACCCATCCTTCCTAAGTACTCTTCTTGAGCAGCAACATATTCACTCACAACCCATCCTTCCTAAGTACTCTTCTTGAGCAGCAACATATTTGTTTTTGACTGCAACATTAATTATCGACTTAATTAACTTCATTTGGTAACTAAATGTCTTTTTATAAACAAACCTCTTGCAAATTACCATGTAGATACTATATGTTTTGAACAAAGTGTTGTCCAAGGTTGAGACCTCACAATAATAATAAGAAAATATGAGTGGAAAACATAAGAGGAGACAAAGTTATACCATATTAAGCAACATCGGGCTAACTAACGTTTTTTAATTTTTCCTAACGATCAATGATGCTATATCAAATTAAAACAATCCTCCAAAAAAATAGATTAAAAGAGATATGTTAAGTTATTCTAACTAAATAAATATATTTTAAATATTTATCTCATGAATTCTAAAGAAAAACTATAAACATAGATCCACAACTGTGTAAAATTAAAATATATTGTTATATAGTCGAATATGAGCACAATATAAAATAATGTAAGAAAATGAATAAAATTAGGTAACTTAAAATTAAAAAAATAAATCAACAATTCTATAACATTATAAAAAAGCAAAATAAAATTTCAAATAAACAAACTTAATAATCGTAAGGTAAAATTTATTTAATTGTAATGGAAATAAAACTAAATAAAGAATAATAATTTATACTAATATAGAACAAAATATTTTGAAAATAAAAAAAAAATATTAAACAAGTATCAAAAATATTTAATCTAACTATTTAAATTATTTTGAAATTGTCATCCCACCCGTAGGGCGGGTCGACTCTAGTATATTATACATCTAATGTATTAATTACTTAAAATTCAGAAAAAGTAATTATTTTATAAACATTGATATTTGTTCATGAGTTATTAAAATTCATCGTAATGTTAGTTTACAAAACTTTGTGCTTTTATACTTAGATTTGAAAATATGTGTAACTCAATATAACCCACAAAATGAATAATTTAAACAATCTAGAATCGATCATATCGAACTGACCATCATATGGATAGTGTTGTATTGTCTCATTTTTATATCTAGTTAACAAATCACTAATGAAAAGGATGAGATCATGATCATCTATTTTAATTTGTAATGACTCTAAGCTCCCAACCACTAGTCCGAGACCAGTAAACAGAACCAACATAATTTATTATTTGATTTAACAGTGAATGCTCTCATCAATACAACCTCAAAAACATGGAATTAAAACCTCAAGAACAAGGAATTCACAAGAAATTCAAACTATAATAGATCTAGATGATGTTAAGATTATTAAAAGTATACCATTAAGCATGACTTATATGATCTATAAAGACAGATGGCACTTCACTAAACATAGAAAATACGCAGTCAAATCTGATTACCAAGTAGAAAGTGTGTATCCAGGCACAAGAAGGCCGCTATTTGTGTATGGTCCAAATGTAACACTTTTAAAGGTATTTTCTTGGAAAATTTGGTGCCCACCTGAAATTAAACATTTTTTATGACAATTAATCACAGACCGCCTATCAGTAAAGAAAAATCTCCGCGAAAGAGCAATACAAAGAGATACACAGTGTACACGATGTGGAGTGGAAGAAAAAACAATAAATTATGTATTTTATTAATGTCATATTGTTGTCCTAACATGGGCTTTTTCAAAGATCCCCTCGAATCAAACTATTTTTCTTTCACAATCGGTTTTTACAAATATAGATTACTTATATTAGAGGATCACATATCCATAGGATAATCACCAATTTGTGTGGATTTTATGGTACATCTGAAATGACGAAATAACAAGGTTTTCAACGATATTGACATCAATCCAGTGATACCCTTCAACTGATGGAAACAGAATCAACACTTTGGAATGAAGCACATGCAACATTAACACGACGAGTCACTCAATTTAGGGAGCCCTCAACATTATCTCCAATACCGGGACGATGGTGTTTTACAGATGATTCATGGTAAAAGAGAGAATCTAACTTGGGCCAGGGCTGATATAGTACTTTGGAAGGTTTTGATGGATTAATGGGAGCATGGAATACGAGAGCAAGTATATCACCCCTTCATTCGGAAATAGAAGTCCACATATTGGTAATGAAATATATGAGGAATCTACGTGAGTTTCATATAAAGTTTACAACAGATTGTTTTCAAATGGTGAAAACATTTTCAGAACAAGAAGAATGGCATGCTTTTGCAACTCATTTGGAAGATATTCGCATGCTCAAGGAGAGCTTTAATTACTTAGAGTTCGTACATGTACCCTAGATGCAGAATACAAGGGGGGATAGTCTGGCACGCAATGCTCGGAAACAACCGTTTTTTGTTGTTCACATAGAATTAGAGTTGCTAGTTTGAACCGTAGAGTCTTAGTTGAGTATGTTTGTTGTCGCCAAAAAAAATCTAACTTCTTATAATCTAATAATATATTTCAATGCAAAAATAAAAATAAGAAAAAGTTTAATCTATTTCAGCCAAAATGAAAATTAAGTATGGTTAAAACTTGGAGATGTAAATGCAATTAAATACACCAAGTAATAATCAAACCGACTAGATATTATATATACAAATTACATGTATAACTAAAATAACATAAGATTATTAAAATAAATCACACATATAAATTATAAAATAATTCAAATTTCAATATTAATAATTTTATAAGATAATTATTTATGAATGTTTATACCTATGTGTGAGCATGAAAAAATCAGCTAGTAGCTTATATATATAGAGATATATATATATATATGACTATATGAAAATCTATTATATCTAAATCAAATAAGTTTTATATATATTAGACTTTATTATTTTTGGAAGTATTATATGTATTGGACTTTATTATATCTTCAGTGAAGACTTAACGATTTCTACACTAGGTCTGGGGTTTGCTTCTAAGAGGAAGTACAAATTTTTACAAATTATAGGATGCAGACTTTTCAGAAGTTTTAAAGTGTTTTAGGCAGAGCTATTTGTTGTGGTTGTGTGATGTGAAGAGAGAATGTCTATCAAGGATAGAGTTGTCAGATGAACTAGCCCGCGTCCATTTGTCCGTATCCGTTTGTTCATTTATTGTTCGTGGACAGAGAGTAACCATGTCCATTAAGGACTGTGTCCATTAAATACCAAACCAACTAACACCCATATTAACACAGGTTTCTATGGGGTCCATATAGGACCATATAAGTAAATATGTTTCAATTTAAATTTGCTATAATAATCGTTTAAATATTCAAAACATGATAATATGTTTTTACAATTTTGACAGGAAAACAAGATTTTGTGATTTTGGTTGGAACTTGTTTTGTTGTTTAAGAAGAAAATAAGATTTGGTAAAAAAATTTAGCTTAACGGTTTTTGCGGGAAAAATTGTTTTGTGGTTTTGACTAAACATTCGACTTACCGAAAAACTTAATTTTAGCGATTTCAGCGAGAAATTTGATTTTGTAATTTGGCGAGAAAAAATTTGATTTTGATGGTAATATTCAATTTTTTGATTTTGTCAAAAATTCGATTTTGTGATTTTGGTTGAAAAGCTCATTTTTCAGTTTTGATATGAAAATTGAATATTTGTGATTTTTTCCATAACTCGCTTTTGGTAATTTTGGCGGAAATCTTGGTTTTGCGATTTTGGCAGGAAATTTAAGGTTTAGTGATTTTGGCCGAAAAACTTGAGATTTGTGATTTTTGACAAAAATTTTATTTGGCAAAAACACTTTTGATTCTGAGAGAAATCTAGAAATTTTAGATGGGTTCCCATAAGTCCATTAGTGCATATCTATTTGTCTATTTATTATTTGTTAACAGAGAGTGGCCATGTCCATTAAGGCCCAAAACCACTAACACCTACATTTTCATGATTTTCATGGGATCTACAGTGGACCATATAAAAAATTCAATGAATAAACTTCCAAATACAAGTATGTACTTTCAAAAGTATAATTTATTAAGCATAAGTAATATAAGTTCAAACTTCAAAAATATAAGTAACCTACTTTCAAAAGGCTATAAGTAGCATAAGTTCAAACTTCAAAAACATAAGTACATACTAAATAACATAAGTGATAAGTTCATTATATTAAAGATGATAACATGAGATGGCCGATTATAAATGCCATCATAAACTCAGACTTGAACTATTTCCTTATCTTCAACTTCCTTTAAAAGCTCCAAATCCACTTCCTCACCTAAGAAAATCCGGTTATCAAATGTGGTTATCAGCCATATAAACAACCATATGATACATCAAGATCAAGCATAACATGATTCATGTATCAGCGGTCCACAAGAAAGTAAATGAGAGTTGTACAAGATTTAAAAACTTACAATCCAAAGCTTCATAATCCCTTAATCAATTCCTAGCGCAGATTAATACTCTTTCATTCTATGGAAGAACACAACTTCTTTACTTGTTCAAGACACGACCTCCTATGACTGAAATATGACTTTGAAACCACTGTGGTGATAGGTATGTTCAGGACGTCACATGCCATTGATGAGATCTCCTTAAATCATCAGCATTGTCTCTCCAATAAAAGAGAACAATCATATTATTGAAGACCATCTTGTCCAAAACCGATCTTCTAGGTACTTATCCAAGGCTGATTTTTCATCACCACCAGCATTTTGTGAGAAGAAAGCGTAAAACCCCTGCAAAAAAAGGCATAAAAATCATTCAGATCGCAAACAAGCAAATATTGGAACTTGCCTAAGTTAGATGATCAAATACTCTTACATCATATCCTTGTAAAGTGGTACGTGCTGTAGGGTTCTAAAAGTGTCAGCCACATTTTCTTTGTGTTCTTCTTGTAAAGATCAAATAACTTCATCTTCTTCCTAATATGATTCATCTTCAACTTAATTGCGTCTGCATCTAAAGTTGTGTAGCAATATTCAAGAAATGTGAACTTCAATCTTGGATCAAGAACAACAGCAATAGCTAAGATGTCGCTATACTCCTCCCAATACTTGTTGAATGTGAGCTTCTTTGAAGCCACCATCTCACAAATTACATCATCCCCATTAAACTCATTTGCCTCAGCCAATTTTAATCTTCCAAATTTGAATAAAGTAGAGGTTTGCAGGTTGATAAGAAGAACCCAAAATTAGATTGGTCATTTCTGTAAATGGAGCCAAGAAATCGTAAATCAACTCTGCTCTCTACCACTTCAACTCACTTGGAAAGAATTGATAAGTATCACAACTTTACCAGTATTGCGGAAGGCTTCTCTAGTTGTTACATCCATAACCAACTTTGGCAACTCACCTTTATTTTTAAGTTCAATAACCATTGTTTCCACACAACTTTGAAAGTGTCTTTCTCTAGACTCATCCACCTTCGGAAACTTCACATTATCTCCTATTTTCTCTAGAGCTCCCTCTATCAAACTTAGACCATCTTGAACTAGCAAGTTCAATGTGAGCAGCACAGCATACGTGAAAAAACTCTCCATTACAGACTAATTCTCTTCGAAGCTGCCTCTTAAGAACCGATTGCATGTTGCCGTTGGATGATTCATTATCCACAGTAACTGTGAACCTCTCTTCTCTAGTCCCCACTCTCTCAAAATCTCCAAATTCTTCATAGTTATAACACCAACATTATGGGGAGGAGGAAATGCACGGAAGTCTAGACTAATTGATTTCAGACTCCAATTATCATCTATGTAGAGCGCCGTCACACATATATACCCTTCGAACGTAATGACTCTCCACATATCATTTGTTAAGCAAAATCTTCTTGGAATTCTATCTAACTTTTTGATATATCATGATTTTGACCCACTTTTAGTCATGGTGTATTGGTGTTTTTATAACTATTTATTATATTATAGAAAATTTCAAGTATATTTATAGGTTCATGAGTATTTTGGAAGAAAGTGATGTTTTTGAGCATTTTAGAGAGAATTGGAGAAATCACTCGATTTCGGAATCGACCAAGATGACGAGGTCGACACGGAGTGACTCACGTCGATTGATATGCTCTCTGCATAATCGATCGATGCCGAAGGCGCAGAAGATCAATTCGCGAGACAGCCGATTTAAAGTCCAAACTTCACCAAATTACAATTTTACCCCTAACGAGTTTTAACCTAAGTTTATATACTCTGCCAAAGTGCTAGAGGCAGAGAGAGGTTTTTTGTATTCTTTTGAAAACAAAGGTTTTGGGATTTATAGTTTGGGAAAGAATATCAACAAAGAGATTTGTGATTGGAACTCCATTGTTTTCTATCTATCTATAATTATGCAGTTTTATTACCTTGCTTGTGTTATGAATTTCATAGCCATGTCTGAGAAATTCACTTGTTAAAATTAAGGTTTAAATAGGTTAGTGGGACTAGCCCCAACTATAGGATCGCTTGTTGGTGTATTCATCAATAAGATGTTTTTAATGCTTATGTTCTAGACTTGCTAACTAAAAATCTGAATATAGGATTGTTAAGTTGTTTAAGCATCCTTAGATAATTCTGATAATCTTGAATACATCATGAATAAGCTAGGATTTTTACTAGAGAGAAAGAAAACGCTTGATCTAGGGAATTCATTGTGAGTATAGATTAACTCATGTGTAACGTTTGACTAGCCACATCGATCGATATTCCCATTGGAAATCCTAGCTTATTCATCAATAAGATGTTTTTAATGCTTATGTTCTAGACTTGCTAACTAAAAATCTGAATCTAGGATTGTTAAGTTGTTTAAGCATCCTTAGATAATTCTGATAATCTTGAATACATCATGAATAAGCTAGGATTTTTACTAGAGAGAAAGAAAACGCTTGATATAGGGAATCCATTGTGAGTATAGATTAACTCACGTGTAACGTTTGACTAGCCACATCGATCGATATTCCCATTGGAAATCGATCGACGTCGAGTAAAGTGTATCGATCGATATTCCTATAGAATAATCGATCGACACTATTATTGATTGGAAATTCTTGTTTGGGTCGATAATACTCATAGATTTATTTATTAAGCGAAAGTTTAGTAAATATGTTATTAAGATAGTTAAGTCCTTTAATACCTTGCAAACAACTAATTAACACCTATAGGATTATAATCTCCAACACCTGAATAAAAGCCCTAAGTCTAACACCTTTCCATTTAAGTTCAAAACCCTCATCCATTCTTGTCGAGTAATTGTCTTGCTCAATTAGAATATTTAATATTTCATGTTTACTTGTTTACTGAGATTTTACATTTAATATTCAATTAGTTTTATTGCTTGATTAGAGCAAACTACATAGATCATTATGGCAAAGCAACAAGTGCAACATTCAACCAGCCAAAGATCACCACCTCTCGTCTACCATCGATCGACGCTGCACTAAACACTTCGATCGTTTCTAACACCAAAAATTTTTCTGTAAGTAGAGATTATTTTATTGATGATTTTCTAAAACCAGATGAATTTGGTGTTATTAGGGATCCAGAAGGTCACGCACGAGTTATGGATGGGAGGATTCTACAAATTTCCAAAGAAGACATAGAAGAAATACTTTAGATGACCAATGGACCAGAAAATCTCTTTAATCAACAACTAGGCATGATGCAGCAACCGTCGACCGACACAGTCAAAGCATCATCGATTGACAAGGACCCTCGTCCATCGACCGATAGGAAGAGACGTGTAGCGATCGACAGCATCACAACTTATGGACCGATTTTTGAACCAGAGATCTACACCAAAGACAAAATCAACGAGATGATTGGTTGTCTGAGTGACTGCCAGGACAAAGCTGTGGGTGAGCTCAACAACAATCTGGATACGGTCTATATGATTCAGCAAGGAAGCATTAGTGGATTGACTACGCACATGAAAGAGATGGAAGCAGAACTAGCTATTATGGAGACACAGCGTGTGACATCGATTAATGCCACTAACCCATCGATCGACGCGAATGATGAACCAGCAAAAGAAGGGATGTTAACTGAATAGATAGCTACAAGGGACGAGACATATCTCGAAGAAAGGATTGACGAAATCTACAACCCTCTCAACAACAGCGTCAACTGGTTAAGCACGAAGATTGAGTTGATACATCAGGATTTGGATATGTTCCGCGAAAAGAAGCGTCGACATGAAAAAGGCAAATCGATCGACACAAATTCTATGAAATCGATCGATGCCAAGCTTTTGGACATCGAGGAACGGATGAAGATCTGTGAAGATGAGCATGATCACTACATATCCCCGTTTATGCGATATTTACAAACTTTGGAAGGCCGGATGACTTCCTTGCAACAAGAAGTTACCACCATTCAGATGCAACTCGATTTCCACCTACCATCTTCAACATCGATCGACTCACATAGAGGTAAATCGATCGACGCGAAGAAGCTACCAATGCAGAAATTTTATACCAGAGCAGAAGTTGGCAAAATCATTGATAAAATCTACAACGCTCTGAACACTACTGCGGATAGGCTTGACAAGAGATGTGATGACATCTTCTTCCCTCTCAACAGCAGCATCAGTGGATTACACTCAAGAACAGAGTGGCTGCATAAGGAAATAAGGATGATTCGAACACGACTCGGATGTCATCCTGAAACTTCAGAATCGATCTACAATAACAAGGTCAAGTCGATCAGTGGCAATTCACCTGAAACGATCGACACAGCAGCAGTCGCAGCGATCGATACCGAGTCTGTACCAGACTAGGAAAAGATGTTACATGAAGAGCCAGTCACATCTGATTAAATCAACAAGACATTAGGAGAAATGACAATGCATTTTTTATGATAAGGTTCAATGGAACATCATTAACATTGAGAGTCGTAATGAGAGATTTCAGAAAATCTTAGACACGGTCACCAAGATGGATGAAAGATGGGCCAGAAGTGATGAAGCCACTAGAATTATCATGGCTACTTGATTCGGCACCAACAGAGAAGATGTGGATACTTTTTTTTCCAATAAGTAGCTATTTTTTTCACACAATAGCTCACCATTCCTCAATAGTCAAGCTAAATGACTATAGCAAAGCGCTAAGTGGGAGGCAAGCCACTATTAGGTAATTTTTCTTTTGGTTTTCTTTTACTTTATTAATTCTTTTTTGTTTTTCATACTTGCAGGTTTTTATTAATATATATATATATATATAAAGATCCAAGGAGAAACAGATGACCATCTCATCGACCGATGAGACACTGTCGATATCGATCGATAGACATTCACCTGTAACGATCGATGCACACTCTTACACATCGATCGATTCTTAATCCGGTCAGGTTTATCGTTCTTTCTTGTTACATTAAATACTTATGATTTATTTTCTTTCGCCATAACTCCGACTGTTTTATACTGGGGGCAGTGCAATTTAAGTCTGGGGGGTGGTTTACTGACATTTTATTTGCTATGAGTCCTATGAAAATTGCTTGCAAAACTATTTTTTACTAAGCTCAAGAAAAGGGATGATGATCATATTTAATTTATACTTGTCATCTAACCACTTTTTAGCATCATTCTAGATCTAATGATTACAGATAATACTAAAGATGCTAAAGTGGATAACCAAACAGCTATACGCACTTGCTTAGATTGTTTGAAGGAACCAAAGTTAACCTCCAACACTAAACCTGACAGAACTGCTTGTCTTGGGGCTTGGTATACATGCGATCGGATTCTTCCAAAAAGTCTGGAAGGTAAAGCCTTCTGTAGTTTTATCACCTTTTCTCTCTTTATTTTCGACCCTAGATAGTTAAGTAAATTTATAGTTTTATTCTTACTTAAACAAAAAATTGAAAATAATACTAATTTATTAAGATTTTAGTTATGAGGAATCAGAATAAGACTTGGTGGCTACAACTAGGGCTGGGACTTATATACGTTATCCGCTATCCGATTCGGGATCCGCTCCGATCCGCTCCAAAAAATGGATATCCGGGGGGTCCGGATCTGGATCCAGATAGTGATTTCACGGATCCGGCAAATCCGGATCCGAATCCGGATAGTGAAATTTTCAGTCCGGATATCCGGATCCGGATCCAGGTCCACTAAATATTTGAAAATATTTAAAATATAATTATATTTATATAGCTATATTATATATTTTTTATTAAATATAATTAATACTTAATTTTGTTTGTAAATTCTATTATTTTTATTTAACTTTTTGCAAAATAATATTTTTTAATAGAATAAATAAATACTAAATTTTTAATTTTTTTAGTTTTTTTAAAATAAACCGGATCCGGATATCCACGGGTATCCGAGTTTTAGTCCGGATATCCGGACCCTGGATATCCAGATGGCCCGGATCCGGATTCAGATAGTAATTTTACGGATCCGCCGAATCCGGATCTGGATCCGGATATTCGATCCGTCCCACCCCTAGCTACAACCATTAAGGCTTGATTCATAATGATTCTAACAAAAGAATTCGAATGGGATTTGGTGGCTACAAGCATTAAGGCTCACTTCATATGAATTTTTTGATATAGGTCAAAAAGAAATGATCAGGACTTGGTGGAAACCACCATTAAGGTTTGTTTCATGGAAGCCTGTCCAATCTTGGTTAATAATTATGCCTTAGAAGCAGATTTTGACTCAAGAGAAAATTTAGAAGAGAGAAAAGATATGAACTAACTTTTACTTGCAGATCAAGATACTTTTTTGAGAATCCTTGCATCTTGTGATCGATACTCCCAAGGTAAAGCCTTCACTTTTATTTTATATTAAGAAATGAGGTTAGTTGAGGGGAATCTCAGATAGTATTTGCTAAGTTGATGGATAGATGAATCTGGTTGCTAAGCTAGGATATGGCATAGTGAACTTCTGTGATTAACACTTCTTAGATGTGGATTGCAACATTATAGAGTTTATGATTTCAAAGTTTTAAATATGTGAGTGTCTGTTCTTTTCAAACCTCTTTCAGAGAGACTGCATGTTTACGACTCTTTCTTCGAACCTTTTGGTTTCGCTTGAGGACAAGCAAAAGGGTAAGTCTGGGGAAGTTTGATATACCATGATTTTGACCCACTTTTAGTCATGGTATATTGGTTTTTTTATAACTATTTATTATATTATAGAATATTTAAGCATATTTATAGGTTCAGGAGTATTTTGGAAGAAAGTGATGTTTTTTTAGCATTTTAGAGAGAATTGGAGAAATCACTCGATTTTGGAATCGACCAAGACGAGGTCGACACGGAGTGACTCACGTTGATGCTCTCTTCATAATCAATCGATGCCGAAGGCGCGGAAGACCAATTCGTGAGACAGCCGATTTAAAGTCCAAACTTCACTAAATTATGATTTTACCCCTGATGAGTTTTAACCTAAGTTTATATACTATGCCAAAGTGTTAGAGGCAAAGAGAGTTTTTTTGTATTCTTTTGACAGCAAATTTTTTTAGGATTTATAGTTTGGGAAAGAATATCAACAGAGAGATTTGTCACTGGAGCTCCATTGTTTTCTATCTATCTATAATTATGCAGTTTTATTACATTGCTTGTGTTATGAATTGCTTAGCAATGTCTGAGTAATTCACTTGTTAGAATTAGGGTTTAAATAGGTTAGTGGTATTAGCTCAAACTATAGGATCGCTTGTTGTGGTATTCATCAATAGGATGTTCTTAATGCTTATGTTCTAGACTTACTAACTAGAAACCTGAATCTTGGATTGTTAAGTTGTTTAAGCATCCTTAGATAATTCTGATAATCTTGAATACATCATGATTAAGCTAGGATTTTACTAGAGAGAATGCAAACGTTTGATCTAGGGAATTCATAGTGAGTATAGATTAACTTGCTTGGAACGTTTGACTAGCCGCATCGATCGATATTCCCATTGGAAATTGATCGACGTCGAGTAAAGTGTATCGATTGATTTTCCTCTAGAATAATCGATCGACACTGTTATTGATCGGACATTCTTGTTTGGGTCGTTAATACTCTAGTCAATAGACTTATTTATTAAGTGAAAGTTTAGTAAATCTATTATTAAGATAGTTAAGCTCTTTAATACTTTGAAAACAACTAATTAGCACCTATAAGATTATAATCTCCAACAACTGAATAAAACCCTAAGTCTAACACATTTCCATTTAAGTTCAAAACCCTCATTCTCTTCTTGTCGAGTAATTGAGTTAGAATATTTACTATTTCATGTAAACTGCGATTTTACATTTAATAGTCACCTAGTTTTATTGCTTGATTAGATTTAACTGGTTACTTAGGTCCTTGTGGATTCGATCCCTAAGTACTGCAATAGATCTCTTATTTGAATATGTATCACTTATGTCTTAGTTTCAGTTTCTTCTTCTCATATATCTTCAAACAGTCGCTAGCAGATGTATACCTACACCAGAACTCTATAGTAGGATTCACATAATGAAATGCTTCCCTAATTCTTCTATACTTCACAAAAGATTATGACCGTTTATGCTCTATCAAGGCTACTACAATCATCTCACAGCACACAAGCTAATATATCTTCTTACTACATCCAGGTGTACCAGAACATGCTTCAAACTACAGAATTTCATATGACGTAAAAGACTTTAGGTTCCACTCCTACGCAAGTTTAAGCAGTAGTTACGATTGCAAAATTTGTATTGGATATCATTTCTACCATCCAGATATTTCTCTCCTATAATAGTGAAATGCTTCCAGCGTTTAGAGTGTCTGCGTTTACCTCCTCTTTTGATGTAGTTATTAGCTGTGCTCATAAGAGTATCATCCACTGCTACTGCTTCATCTTCATCACCATCTGAGTTTTGATCCATCAGCTCATCCCCACTCATGTAGTTTGTGTCGTTTAGGTTCAGATTATCCTCATTGTTCATCCTGAAACTCAGTAAAAAAGTGAACAAGTTAATTTAAAACTCAGTAAACAAGTAATGAAGGATGAAGCAATGAAACCGTAATGAGAACAAGTAAGGACCTAGATGAGATGAACATTTTCAGTGATGAGATATAGATCAGAAGCATAACACTTAGCAAACAAGTAAACTTAACTCATCAAAACATAATAAGCAAACTAAAACTCATCAGAAAAATAAAATGGTTACGACCCATCAAATAGTGTGTAAAGGGATCAGAATACACGAATTTAACTCATAACTAAACCAATGAAATAACACTTAAACTTCAAGGAGTAAACTCATTAACTCCAAAGCATTGGTAAGCACTGGAAAATACTCAATAGTATTCATAATTCAAGTTAAACACACATCAACTCCAAGCAACAAAAAAAGTAAATATTTTAAAAGTTGCATCAAATCAAAACCTGCGAGTAACTTCAAAGATAGAAACCAAGAATACAGCTGCAGAGAGCCCAAAAGGATAAACTAAAAACCAAGAATATGCTATGGGGTATAAAGTTAAGTCAAGAGACTCAATTTCAACGCACAAGTCAAGTCAAAATTGACCAACCTCAAGCAATTACTATCAAGTCAAGTTAAACCGTAGCAACATAATATGTAAACAAGCAATGAACTATGAAGCAAACAGTGAAAGAAGAAACAGCAGGCGGAGCTGCCATTACAGGTCAATCGGTTAAAGAAGAAACTGCAAGCATGCAGAAAAGCAACGACAGTAGAAACCCAAAAAAAACAGAGATAAACTCATAAAATTCTATGAATCAACATCTTAAACAATTAGCAACCAAGTAAAATCATCAAACCCATCAAATCGTTGAAAGTAAACCCATCAAACAAGCTTAACTCATCAAATCTATGAGATCAAAAGCAAAACCTTAGCAAATAAGTAAACTTAGCTCATCAAATCGTTAAACCAGACCCATCAAACAAGCTTAACTCATGGATCTATCTATCATATCTCGGACAATGAAAGCAACAAAAGGTCAATAAACAACATATATGATCTTATTGAAATATTTAATCAACAACTCAAAGTAAATGAAGTATAAGCCCATGATACACATCAACCTGTAACAAGTAAACAACAACTCTAACTGAATCGAAAATAAGTAAACTAATTTAACCAATGAAATGGTAACATAAAACTCATCGATCTAAAGGGAGAGAAGAAGTTTTGAAATGGAGAAACTCATAAAACTCATCGATCTTATCGTAACCTTTTTGACTTTTCGGAGAACGGAGAAATTGATGGAGCTTGATCTCGGAGAGCTTCGTCGCAAACTGAATCACCAAAGGAGTTGCCAAAACCTGAAACCAATTAATTATATATGAGCAAAAAAAAGGTAAAACCCGTCGATTTGGAGACAATATGAAGACAAGTCATAAAATTTTTAAACCCTAACATTTTTCGAAGAACAAATGGAGAGATGAACGGTGAAGGGAATCAGAGAGATGAATAGAGGAATCGCCGAAGGAGACAAGGAGTCGTCGAAATCATGAAATGAACTTTTACAATATTTCCCCAAATTACCAAAATCCTAGAAAACTTTGTCCATTGACCTTCCACATACATAGTTACCAAACCCACTAATACTCATATACACATTTGTTTCTGATTTCTGGCCAGTTAAAACCCATGTGGAAATATGGATCTGTCCGGTTGAAGCCCAATTTTATTTGGACATGGGCAACAATTGGCCAGTCCGACCATTTCAACTCTAAAGAAATCAAATGACAAAATTTTGGAAACCTTAATTTTTTATGACCATTGGGTGGACCATGTCCATATTGTCCAATTGTCTAGTGATTTTTGTCCATTTATAATCCGCATGAACAAATGGTTGTTACCAGAATAGACACATTTACATATGGACATGAACAATCAATGGTCAGCCCACCCATTTGACAGCTATAATTGAGGATGTCGTACCTGCAGAACTGGCCATCGTTCTAAGTATTATGGGAAGAGCTACATCATGGAATCGATGTCCGTGAAGTTATTCATCATGTTCGCATATGTTACAAGTAGTTGATCATTATATGGAATATAATAGACATTATATGATGATGTAATCGATGACTCGATTAGTGTTAAAAAAAAATAGAAAAACAATTCCAATCAGATTGCCACTGTTTTGTAATCCTATGTCAATTGGTTTAGATATTATACTTTATCTAGATTTAATTTTGTATCTACTAACCAATGAATGCAATATATTTACTATTTTTATATTTTGTTGGATAACCAAGTAAGAAAACAAATAAAAAAATAGTTAGCAATAATATTATAATTTGTTATAAGTTTGTAATTCTAAATCTCAACATATTATTAGAAGAAAAAAAATGTAGACTATGTTTAACGGTTTCACTTGTCAAAACAATGTAAATAAAAAGAATGTGTAGAATTAAAGGAACGATAGTTAATGGAATTCAATAGAATGAAACTATTTTTCGTTTATTTCAAAACTATTTTGACGTACAATGATTTTTAAAATGAATGTTTTTATGTTTTATGTGACAAGGGAAAATATGAAAAGATATAATCCCTCCGTTTCAGAATACTTGTCATTCTAGGCTTAATTTTTTGTCACAAATTAAGTGTCGTTTTAGAGTTTCGAGGAAAAATTTATTAGTTTTATATAATAATCTATTTTTCTATTGGTTGAAAAGTGGTTAAGTGTATAGGTAATTGTGTTTTTATCTTGAAAATATGTAAAATTAAATGTTTTCTTAATCTGTGTGTAAAAACCTAGAATGACAACTAAAGTGAAACGGAGGGAGTTTTGCAAAACCAACCTAAAATTTAAGTCAAACACAAAACCAACCTCTTTTTTTGTCATTACTATTCACCATTAAAAAGGCCAAACCCTCCTCATTTTTTTCAACTATTTACAAAATTGCCATTTTTATATAATATTTTATTAATTTCGAAAATGCCAAAAAACCTATTACACCCTAAACATTTCTCCTTATTTACAACAATGCCATTATCATCAATATCTCCAACGACCATGAACCACCATTGATGAGCTCATAAANTTACTATTCACCATTAAAAAGGCCAAACCCTCCTCATTTTTTTCAACTATTTACAAAATTGCCATTTTTATATAATATTTTATTAATTTCGAAAATGCCAAAAAACCTATTACACCCTAAACATTTCTCCTTATTTACAACAATGCCATTATCATCAATATCTCCAACGACCATGAACCACCATTGATGAGCTCATAAAGCTCAAGATATGAATTGTCAACCACTTATTTCACTTTCTAAACCAACAATACTTCATTTCCTCTCATTTCCTCTCTATTTTCATCTAAACAATCCTCATAACTCTCATTTTTATAAACGCAAACTTCATAGTTTCGATTTTATTCACAAGTGAATCGTAAAAGGTGCTTCTTTTGCTCATATTTGGATTCTGGACGGTGAAATAGCTTGGAAACAAGCTTTAAACCAGAAAAAGGTAACTATTTACATGCTTTTCGTCATATCTTTGATCTGTATCGCGAAAGTAGACTGTATTATATGTCTACACTTACGTGTAGACTTACGATGCAGTCTACTTGTCAACGCACATGTTACTTTTGCAATTGACCAAAATAATTTTTTTTGTAATGTAGACCTACAAGTACGTCAACGTATTTATCTTTGAAACCAAAAAAAAAAATGGTAGACTTACTAAGAAATCTACATAAAAGAGGTTAGTTTTGCATTTGACCAAACTTTTGACTTACTATAGTAGACTTTCTTGGAAGTCTACACTTTGTAGACTACTAGGGAAGTCTACTGAATGTCAGTTTTGCATTTGACCAAAACTTTGACTTCGTTGAATAGGTTTCTTTTGTATTTGACAAAAATGTTTAGAAACTGACCAGAACTTATTTTACGTGTAGACTTCATATGTAGTCTAAAAATCTCAGGAAAAAAAGTAAACTGTATATGAAGTCTACTATTTTATCTTGGTCAATTGCAAAACTAACATGTCGGGTTATAGTGTAGACTTTTACTGCAGATTACGGATTTGTAGACGTTTTGTTTAGTCTACTCGTAGAAAGTAAAACTTGGTCAATTGCAAAAATAACCTCTTTCAAACAAATTTAAAATTGTAGACTGAATTGTAAATCTACTTTTAAAAGTCAAATTTTGAACGAATTCAGGTCAACTGCAAAACTAACATTTTTTAAAACGTAGACTAAAAAAGAAGTCTACTTGTATAAAATCACAATTTTTTTCAAATAGAGAAAGTAACCCGTGAATTTTCAATTGCAAAAACCAACCTAAACGTAGACCTATAAGACAGTCTACAAAATGTAAACTGAAAAAATGTCTACATTAATTTAGACTGAATACGCAGTCTACATAGAAAAATCTATTAAAAAGTGGATTTGTGTATTGTTCATTAAGTTTTTTCAAATTTTTTTTGTATGAAAGTGTGTGTTAGTTAATCATAAGGGTCCTCAATGATTTTCTTTCGATAATCTGTTATAATCATGAAATTAACACATTTTTGGTTTGTCTATGTTGTTAGCTTAAAATTTGTAGACGTACTTGTAAGTCTATGTTAAAATTTTTGGCTTAACTATATTGTTTGCTAATAATTGTAGACGTACTTGTAAGTCTATTTTATAATTTTATCAAACATGAAATTTTTGTTTGCTAATTATGTAAACCATATTTTTTTTGCAGGAGATGGCTCAATTATTCGTTGTATACAGAGAATGGGTGGTGAAAAACTCTAGATGTGTTAGTGTTATGTGTCGAACTTATGAGTTGTCTTATTGCTATGGATGTTCTATTATGTATTAGTGTCTCATTGCTTTGAGTTGTCTTGTATTGGATTTGTAGGTCTTTAGTCTGTGTTGAACTTATAAACTATATTGTTGCTTTGGATGTTGTCTAATGTGATAAACTTATGTTATATTTTTCTTTGTCAAGTAGACTTCTTTGTAAGTCTACAAGAAAGAAGATTAATAAGTAACAAGAATTGTTTGTCAAGTATACTTATATACTTGACTCTATACTTGACAAAAAGCAGTGGGATAACCAATAAAAAAACTTTCATAAGAGCATGATTATCCCACAACCATATTTTGGGTACATTAAACAAAATGGAAGTTTCAAACAAAATTGAAGTTCCAACTTCTTCACTACTCTCCACATTCCTCGTCTCACTCCAAGCTTTGCAATCTCCCATGGTATCCCCATGTCTTCATGGTGAAACAATATCACTTCACATGCACTTGTTACTCCATCGTCTCTTCTTGACTCCACTACACAAAGTGATATATAACATCATTAAGCTATGTTATTTCAATGTTTGGATAATTACAAAGAAATTTTACCTGGTCCAATGCACCTGCTAGAGTAAAACAAGTCTACACGTTTTTGTTTGTTGTTACGTGGTAAACAAGGAACAGATACTCCGTGAAGCAAGAACAAGAGATGATCATTAGAGTGTAATTAAAACAACTGTTACACTTATACTATGTGCTCTCCAATACCTTTGTAACATAGTGATAAGTTTCGCTACAGTTCCATATCCTCCGACCAATTACATACTCTCTATCACTACAGAAAAATGGGAACTGCAACGTATCAAAAAATAAAGTCAAACACACAAAGTGAAAAACATTGGTAAACTGCTAAACAATTTGGATGTTCCAAATCATCCACTGAACTATGCACAACAAATAATAATCATGATATCATTCATGACAGTGATCAAGGAATTCAATCAAGAAACTTTAACATAACTCAAGAAAGCATTTCAGAAAAATAAGTGATCCTGAATAGAGTAGCGCAAGTCTATAAGGTGTCTACGAGGGAAGCTATCAAAACATCTAAAAATTAAGCCTTGTGAACCAGAAGTACGAAACAAGATAAAACCTACGACCAGAATAAGGAGTAAAACAAGCTTAAGCTAACCCAATGCATCCAACTATATAATAAAAAATCAGTGGTTCTCTATACAGAATCTAAGACAATGCATCCGAAAATATAATGAACAATCAATGTTTCTCTAAACAAAATCTGAAACCTAAAATAAACTTTCCACCAAGAAGGTTACAATGAAGAGATTCAATTATCTACAACTATCATCACAAATCATAAAATCACATACGAACAGTAAAACATAACTGATTCAAGCCCAATCAGACAACAACAGCAACAAAGGACGAGACTTAATAGCGAAATGAAATGACTTACCGCCTTACAGAGCTTCTTAATCAGAGCCATTGGCTTCCTGGTCAAACCTCTAGAAAACCTAAAACCATTTTCAGACAAGTAAAAAAATGTCACAACAAACCTAAAACATATCCATTACAGAACATCATCTACGGGCGGAAGTCTCTTTAATCAATGTATTTTACCTTCTGCGAATACGAGAAGATAAGAGCTTGACAAGGTCATCAGTAGACATATCGGGAAGAGGTGAGTGATAAGACTTCCTCTAGAGGCTCACCGAGCCGCTGAGGCAAACCGAGTTTCGAGTTCTTGTCTTCATCATTCTGGGAGCAACCTGCAACAAAAAGAGCCAGGAAATCAATAAAACACAACACATGCTTGTACACTACAAACATGTATTAACTCATAACACTTCATCAATTTTCGTCAACGACATATGCATTTCAATTTACAGCAAATAAATTGAACATATGCAAACCCTAGAACGTAAATTGAACACTTTAATCAAAACAATAAGAGATGCAGAGACTCTTTATAAACACATAGAGAGAGAGAGAGAGGGAGAGAGAGAGAGAGAGAGAGAGAGAGAGAGAGAGAGAGAGAGAGAGAGAGAGAGAGAGAGAGAGGTAGGAGAGTAATGGTGATGACGAGGAGGAGATGAGGAGGAGACAAGGTGGAAAGTAATGGTGGAGATGAGGAGGAGACGAGGCGGAGAGTAATGGTGGTGACGAGGAGGAGATGAGGAGGAGACAAGGTGGAGTTAGCTGAAGGATGAGAGAGGATACTGGTGATGGTCGTGGTGGTGAATGGTGATTCCGAGAGGAAGGTGGCTGGGTGTGAAAACGGAGTCGAAGAGGGTTTGCCAGAAATCGCCCCCTAAACCGCCTTAGATCTAAATTGCGTGATTAGGATTCTTTTTACCAGAAAACCCTAAAAAGTATTTATATGCTGTGTAATTTTTTCGGTTAGGTTAAATTGGTTAATGTAGACTGAAATAGACGTCTACATATAAGTAGACTTTACTGTAAGTCTACTATACCCTAAATATTGGCACCAATATGGAAAAATAGGCTCCAAAAGTCATTTTCATTTCCCGCTTAGTTAATTTTAATTTTAAAATAATTTATTTTGGTAAACACAAATTAACGTAGACTGAAATTGACGTCTACATATAAGTAGACTTCACTGTAAATCTACTATACCCTAAATATTGGCGCCAATATGGAAAAATAGGCTCCAAAATTCATTTTCACTTCCTTCTTAGTTAATTTTAATTTTAAAATAATTTATTTTGGTAAACACAAATTAACGTAGACTGAAATAGACATCTACATATAAGTAGACTTAACTGTAAGTCTACTATACCCTAAACCAGAAATTTCAAACTCTAAACCCCAAATCTCAAATCCTAAACGTTTGATTAATTATAAAAAAAATCTTAGTCAATGTACTAAATATCATATATACAAAATATAAACTACTCAACATTAAATATCCAATTCTGAATCATTAAAACAAAATAATTCTAAATCTAGAATCTAACCCTAAGAATCTAACTCTAAAAGACATGTTTACCACATAGTTCTCAAATCAATATACATTCTTTTAAATTGTTCAGTTATAAGAAAATTTAATTTATATACCTCATACTGACCTTTAAATTGATGATTTATTAAAAAAATTACCAAAAAACATTTTTTCTACATTTTTAAAAATTAAATTATTTGATTAAATTAAGATGTAGACTAAATAATAAGTCTACATTAGTCTACACAGTAGACGTTAATGTAAGTCTACCTAGTTGTAGACTTCTTTCTTAAAGTGTAGACCTACGAAGGACAGAATCGTAAAATATATTCCACGTTTTTTGTTTGTTCATAAGGGTTAAATAATAGTTTTAACACTCATTTAAGTTGGATTTGCAATTGATTGAATATGGGGTACATCTTTAGTGTTAAAATGAATATTTGGGTTGGTTTTGGCAATTCCCCAAAAAAAATATTTCAAAAGATACATTCTAGGTGCACTCACACACGACTTGAGTACGGCAACATGAAAAAACTGTTTTCTTTTTGCAAGAAGTTCAAACCATATTTAAAAAAAAAAGATTTACAGCTAGGGACAGTTTCTATGTTTAAAATTACACGCTGAGACACTTCTTACTACTGAGGTAGTTTTTCACACTAACCTATACATAGTGCTCATAAAAATGACAAACTTGCCATTTTATTTTCTTAACCAAAAAATATATTTATATAGCTATGCAATAAAATATTCTGTCACCATTATTGTCATCTTTATCTCTTCTCTCGTGATTCTCTTTTGAGGAAAGTGATTCACAATTAATTCTTGGCATTCTCGTGACATTTTCGTTTTTCAACAATCTTTCCGGAATCCACATTTGTTTCAATTAGATTTTTAGATTCACTACAACAATCTTTTTCGGTTCTTTATCTTATTATTTCTTAAATTTAACGCTCTACAAATAGAGATTTTGGATTATAGAGGCATTATTATACCGACAGACGGTGGTGCCAATCTTGACATGTTTTTTCGATGGAGATCGAGATTGGATTCGTCCAATGGAATCCTTTCTGATTCCATAACGGTTTCGATGCTTTCCCGTTGAATGATGCTGGACAGTTGGATCTTCGGTTGACGTTAGGTATCGAGTTTCTTCTATTATTGAAGACGCTCAGGGAACAATGAATCTAGCAAGAGAAAACAAAATTAAGGATTCTGGTGATAGGAGAGGAGGCAGAGAAGCAGGAGGAAACGTCGAAGTATGGTATACTTATCAACCATCAGTTCCAACTCATCAAAGGATGAGGAAGAGTCCACTCAGCTCTATCGCCATTTTCAAACATGTAATCTCAGAGAATAATTTACTGCTTCTTTCTCTTGCTTCAAACTTTTGATCATGAGGCCTTACATTTGTTGTTTTGCGAGAAGGTGACTGTGAATTTTAAAGAAGACCAAAAGAACCAAGAGAGCAAGGAAGGAAATAAAAAGTGCAAGAAGAACAAAGGTGAATGAAAAGAGAAAAAAAGAAGAAGGTAAAGAGTGATGGAGAGACTGAATCTGACTTCTGAGGAAATGACGAACAAGAAAAAGAGTAAATCAAAGCAGATTATAGCTTGAAGTTGTTTTATAGCTTGTAGACAATTTTATGATTTTTTTAAGTTTCGGATAAGTGGAGGCCAAAAGTCATATGTCTTAAGAAAGTTAATTATCTTTAGACGTTTGAAAGTCTGATGCTTTAGTACATAGAAGTGCATAATTGCTATAGAATGAAGTTCCTTTGATCAAGAAAATAGTTCATAGTCTTGTTTAGTTCAACTAGACTTGTGCAAGGATAGATAATCTGTATGTAAGACATGCTTTTTGTTGTATGGTACAATGACTCGCTAGAGCTCATTTCATTTTTTTGTTTTTGTACATGTGTACACTAATACGCATGTACATATCAGTGCCTTCTTCATATGTATATTCTCTTTTCTTGTGTGATTAATGAGATATTATAAAACTAGGTATGATTCTTTTTGGAACCCATGTATGTGTTGCTATTGTAGTGGTGTTGCTACGTATATTAGATGTGGATACTGTGCAACTATATATCTTAAATAAGTGTACATGTGGATATTATAATAATGGTGTACACATGGATATTGTGAACTAATGTACATATGGATACAGATGTACATGTGGATAGTGAATATATGTACATATGGAACATAACAAATGTACACCATTAAAGATGTACATGTGGATACATATGTACATGTGCTGCAATTCACTAGTAATAGGTCGTTTTATGGATTTTATTTTGTTTTTCTTTTTGAAACAAAGCTAATGAATGCAAACTTTGTACACATGTACACAAAAGGCACACGATGTAATTGTGTCCATAATTAGAGATATATGTACTCAAAAACTCTGTTGTAATTAGAGATATATGTACTCAAAAACTATGTTGAATATTTTTGCACCTTTATATGTGTATAATATCCATGTGTACACTAAACTATGTGTACACTAATCTTATATTGTACATGTGTACATGGTATATTCAAGTGTACATGTATGTACACAAGTTAATCTACATATACAATATGAGTGTACTAATGCACATGGAGTCTCTTAACAAAGTATGCATATGTATACAATAGTGTGGCATACACTTGTATACATGGACAGTTTTTTTGTCTATCATTGAGTGTTCATAAGACATATTCAATCTGAGAGCCATGACCTTTTATCTGAGACAACTTATCTTGTAGACACATTCAATCTTGTTAGTTTAAAACCGATATGTTTTGTGATTCTTGCAGCTTTATGTGTGTACAATATCCATGTGTACACTAAGTTGTGTGTACATTAATCTTATATTGTGCATGTGTACATGGTATATTCAAGTGTACATGTATGTACACAAGTTAACAAATTTCTACATATACAGTATAAGTGTACTGTACATATGAAATCTCTTAACAAAGAATGCATATGTATAAAATATTGTGGCTTACACTTGTATACATGAAAAATGTTTTTGGTCTATCATTAAGTGTTCATACGACATATTCAATCTGAGAGGCATGATCTTTGCTCTGAGACAACTTATTTTGTAGACACATTTAATCTTGTTAGTTCAAAACCGATATGTTTTGTGATTCTTGCAGCTTTATATGTGTACAATATCCATGTGTACACTAAGCTGTCTGTACATGTGGATACAGATGTACATGTGCTGCAATTCACTCGCAATAGGTCGTTTTCTGGATTTTGTATTGTTTTTCTTTTTGAAACAAAGCTAATAAACGCAAAGTTTGTACACATGTACACAAAAGGCACACGATGTAGTTGTCTCCACAATTAGAGATATATGTACTCAAAAATTCTGTTGCAATTAGAGATATATGTACTCAAAAACTCTGTTGAATATTTTTGCATCTTTATATGTGTATGATATCCATGTGTACACTAAACTATGTGTACACTAATCTTACATTGTACATGTGTACACTAGACACATTTAATCTTGTTAGTTCAAAACCGATATGTTTTGTGATTCTTCCAGCTTTATATGTGTACAATATCCATGTGTACACTAAGCTGTCTGTACACTAATCTTGTATTGTACATGTGTACATGGTGTGTTCAAATGTAAAGAATATCTACATATACAATATGAGTGTACTATACATATAGATTCTCTTAACAAAGAATGCATATGTATAAAATTGTGTAGCGTACACATGTATATATGGACATGGTCGATTATTAAGTGTTATATATATTTTATAACTCAAAGATATCTATTTTATGCGAGCTTCGTATATCAATGATATTTATTTTATGCGAGCTTTATATATCTACCAAAAATAGAAACACAAGAAAAAAAGATCAGCTATTTGGAACTCAAAGTTTTTGTGCACATAGACATTCCTAAATGTGGTGAACATAACATACAATCATAAATTCCGTGTATATGTAAAATTCATTATATTTTTTTCTATTTTTTTGCTACAAAAAGACACACACAAAACTATTTATTGTGAGTGACATCAGTGACTTATTGCAAAATCCTATGAAAGAGAAAACATCACAAATGCTATAAATTTAGGATAAGATTTAATCGGATTCTTATTTAAACCATCACAAATTCTACCATTATAATCTTTTTCATAGAAGATTAGAAAATCGTAATATGACAAAGCAAGTAAAATGTGAAACTCAATATTTTTTTACTTTTGTGTGGTAATTTAATCAGTTAATGTAATTTTGAAAACTACAAACAGATCACACGCGACTTTAAGAAAGAAGGGAGAGAAAAAGTGAGGGTCCTACAAAATTTAATTTAGTTTTGGTTTGTAAAATGAGTGAAAGAATATTCCGTTGGGCTTTAGTGAAGGTTAAGAAAGTAAACAACCATCACAAAAGTACCTTAGTAGTTAGAAGTGTCTTACAGTATTATAAAATCACAAAAAGTGACCATGAGTGTAAATAACTCTATTTAAAAACATACAGGTTTGCGTTACTTCGATATTATTCTAGTAATACTCATTGTTCTGAAAATCGGCCGCGACGGCGATTCATCGGCCGATTAAACGTGACTCGGGTGGGTTCCGTTGCGAATTGGTCCAACTCGGATGCATTAAGCGGTGGGCCGAGTAAGGAGCGTGGAATGCGTAGAAACACAAAACTCGACCGCGTAATGTACGAAATCACTTGGTCCAAAATAATGATTCCATAGAGAATTTGAATCTTCTCCATTGATGACCGGGAAACTCATAAACTATAGAACTCAAAAACCGATGGCTGCATTGATATAAGAACACCAGACAAAGCAACACGAGTGAAAAGAGTCAAGATCTTAGTTTAGTTTGCAGACCTCGTTTCAGAACTGTAGGGTAAACAGTAGTAACCAACGGGAAATACAGTCTGAAACATTCCTGCGATTATCCGTCATGATAGAATTTTGGTGAGAGGATTACAGTCTGAAACAAAGCTTTTTCTTTTGCCTGGTGAATCAGGTACGTGTGTTTTGACAAAAGAAGAAGAAGGTAACTCAGGTTCAATTACCATTGACTCGTGGTATCAATATTTAGGTAACACGTGACAAATTATAACTTACAAATTTTCATTTTTGATCCCTATACAATTTCTATTATTGGTAATTGACCCTAATATTTCTGTTTTTGTAGATATCTTCCACTTGTGAGTAAAATTATATTTTGCAATTTGTATTGTATGTGAACTGAGTAGATATAATTAGATCTTATGATTAGTTTAGTATGTATTTACAAATCTATAAAAATCTTACTATTAAGGACCTTTTTATGTATTACCTAAAAGTTTTGTATTATACACATAAATGTAATAATATATATACAAAATACAAAAAGTTCCTCTCCGATTACTCTCCGATTCTTTTTCGATTTTTCAATAAATCGCTAGGCCGTAGTGCACCGCACGCGTAGCGCCTAGCGAATTTCCAAACAAAGGTAATACTTAATGAGAATACGGCTGCCGGTTTATGGCCGCGTGGGAATCAAAATTAAATCTGAATACATTTAAAACTTTCAAGTATTTTAGGTTTTTAGCGGTGGAATGATTATGTGTTCATCATCTTGAATTTTATGATGGAGTGGTAAGGAGAAGGGTCTAACACATTTTAAATTTGATCCATTTACCAAACTAAGTTATATTATCCTAGACATCTACATAGATATTTTTTTTTGAGAAAGACATCTACATGGATATTGAAATTTGCTTTTAGGTCATTTTAATATTTTGAGAGGAAATTTATCCATGTACTGTATCTTATCTTGGAGATTAGTTTGGGTCATTTCATTGATCCTGGATACTTTCATATTAATACAAAAAGTTTATGTATTCACTCTTTTTTGAATAATTTCTTCATTTGTTAATGTATGATGTTTTAGGAAGCTTTTGAAGTTTCAATATATAAAATATTTTNTCATTTTAATATTTTGAGAGGAAATTTATCCATGTACTGTATCTTATCTTGGAGATTAGTTTGGGTCATTTCATTGATCCTGGATACTTTCATATTAATACAAAAAGTTTATGTATTCACTCTTTTTTGAATAATTTCTTCATTTGTTAATGTATGATGTTTTAGGAAGCTTTTGAAGTTTCAATATATAAAATATTTTTATTTTGTAGGTAAATTTTAATGTTATTAAAAACTGTGTAATCAATAATATTTTGATTTCTATTTTATAGTTGGTTAAATAAATTTTTATTTATTTTAATAAAATTTTCTAGATAATTTTTTTTTTAAAGTATTGTGCATATGTCTAAAACATCATATATTTTAAAGGAAGTACATGTTACGTGCTCACTACTTATACTAGATTCATAATGAAGCCGTCTTAAATACTATGATAAAAATAGAGAAAAATGAGTTTTACTTCCAACGTCACACGAGACTTCAGCACGTTTTGTAAAATGTCAAATGTTTGGGTATCGAATCTTGTTCATGTTTGATTTTAAAAAAAAAACGATTAAATTCCTTGAAAAAAAAGAGAGTATATGGTACGCTTTTGTAGTTATTATGATACATTCGAGAGTTGACTCGACTTTGCTGGCTTTAGTTTTTTGTGTAAGTCAGATCTTAAATCTAAGCTTACGATAAGAAATTTGTTTAGATGCTCGACATTTGTCGATTAGTACAGATAACTTTTCTCCACCAAGCTACGCTAATGGTCAGTATTATTATAACTAGTAATGATACAATGAATGTAAGTTATAATGACAGAGATGCTTACATTCATAGAATATATTAAAAGAAGCTACTATACAATGATGTTCAGATCGATTTGGATGTCAATTGCAATTACAGAGTCAATCATCCTACTCTAATAGTTTCCTTGACGATTCTCATTGGCGATGATCATTTATAAGAGTATCTCCCTCATTCTTCCCTTGTTACTATAGATTTTCCCAAAAGCTGTAAATTCTGAAAAACAGTTTGGATTTCTTTTCTTCATTGTTAGGTGATAAACAATTTGGACTCAAACCAAAAATACAAAAGTTTCGTGACCTCAAAAAATAATTTAAGAATATTACCTGTCAAAACTTTATAAAAATATCTTGGAGAAATGTTGGAAAAAGTCAGATTCTTAATGTGAACAAAATAGGATATGCTGATGTCATTAATGCTTGCGGCTAACTAGTTATCTATGATTAAAATGTTTAGAAGAACAAAAAAAGGTTGAGTTCTCGTGTTCACCGCAATATGAACTACGATTGCAATGCATAAACTTCAACGGATAAATACATGCAGAACATGTTCCATTCTATGTAATTCATTGATGCTCCGTAAGAATAACTTATCTTATAACAGACATAAAAATATTATATATGTAGATATGCGTTTAGATCGAATTCCTACTTATGTTGGTGTTAATTATGTCCATTTTCAATAGAAACTAACTATACAGACAAAAAAAAACTAATTATACAGACCATGTTAATGTTGTCTATTGACAGCAATATAAAAGTATTGAATCAAGTAATTGAGATTTTATCAACAAACAAATATCAAAAGAAAAGTCAACTCTGCTTTTTTGTAGTAAAGTTCAAAATGGCTTGATGAATAGTACTTATTAAATTAAAAGACAAGTCATCCACTATATAGTATGTACACGTCATAGATTCGTGTAAAGCTCTTACGGATTTGATCCCCAAATTTTCAAAATCTAATGGTTGTAGCTTTATCGGTTTAGCTATGTTGTTAATTTGAACAAGACAAAGATAAATTTTCATAATAATTAAGTTTTTCATTGATAAAATCAAACAAGTAATAACGTGAACCTTGCAAAGTAGTTTCTTAGATAAAGTTTCTCATCATTAAATAGCACTATATTTATCATAATAATTAAGTTTTGGTTAGTTATAAAATAAAATCAGTAATAACATGACATCTTGCAAAGTAGTAATTTTACCAAGAGTTTTAGTCTCTGCGGATCGGACTTCTCTTCTTCAATTCTACTATTCATCTTTTTCTCTTTTCTTTTCTAGTTACTTTTGATTATTATGTGTGAGAAATTTGTTGAGAATCCCTCACTATTGATGCTCTATAATAAAACATAAATATTATCAATGATCGAGCCATTACAACCGTATAACAAATTCCAATCAATCAACACAAAACAACGACTAAGAACAAAAAGTCAATCGAAGAAACCACTTGACCGAAGAGCAAGAACATGACAATATAGGAAATGATAAAATAGTTTTTTTTTCTGAACAACGATAAAATAGTTTAGTGGAGATTATTAAAAGTGAACCAGACACTACATTATCTCGTCTCTTTTTTTCTGTAAAAAAATGTCTTATCATCATTTTTTATTAAATCTCGTTGACTCATCATTTTTTCTTAAAGTCTTCCTCCATTCGTCATATGATACTTCTATGAACTCTCCTCATTTTTATGATCACAATAATGACCACAATACTAAAACCTGAATGATTCAACTATCTATTTAATACTCTCGCTGTTGTATGAAAATATCTGTCACACAGGAATGTATTTTAGTGTTTAATTCAGTCTAGGGCTGGATAAAAAAACCCGGATCCGAAGAACCGAACCGAACCCGATCCGAAAAAGTAATATCAAACTTGAATCAAAATTGATTCAATATCCGAATGGATTCAAAATTTTGGTATTTAAAGAACCAAAACCGAACCCGATCCGAACCGAAGTATTTCGGGTACCCGAATATATATATTAATTATTTTAGATTTAATGTATATAAAAACATTCAATATATATAAAATACTTTGAAGTTATTCAAATACTTGTAAAAATATGTAAATGTCAAACATACATGTCTAAAATTGCTAAAGTACACTCAAAACATCAAAAATACTTTAAAAGATTATTGATTCACAATCCAAATATTCAAATCAAACTAATTTATATATTAATTTTAGGTATTTTGACTTATGTTATTCAATGATTTTTAATATTTTATTTTGTTTATATATTTTTAGAAATTTAAAGTATATAATCAATTTTAATATTTTTTTAAAAAAAAAGAATTTAAATGGGTTATCCGAACCCAAACCAAACCAGCAAAGATCTGAACCGAATCCGAACCGAAATTTAGAAATATCCGAATGAGGCTAAAATTTGTGAACCCGAAAACCCGAAACTCGAATAGATACGAACCGAACCCGAATGGGTATCAGAACACCACCCCTAATTCACTCTATACTTAATTTAAACTTAATTAGTTGTAAAAATGCATTAATTTGAAAATAATTTTATAGTAAGAATGTGGTTCAATTATTTTCTTAATATAATTAATGGGTGGTAATTTAGTGGTAGTTTCTTGAGATTTGTGTGTATCATATTAGTTTTGGATTCAATCCCATGAGCATGTACATTAATGAACTTGGGATGAGTTTATAAAAGTATTTTTTATATTTTTTTGTTTGATTTAAAAAATAAAAATAAAAAATAAACGAACCAATCATAGCCGTCACGTGGCGTGGAGTCCACGAATAGTAATAATATCGGTTCACGGTAGAGACTCCCTGCGACCTAAGTTCACAATTTTTACAATATTTTAATTTTTTTTTTGGAAAGTGTGTAAACTCCCCCACAAGTTCATTAATGTACATGCTCTTAGAACTAAATTATTACTAATTGACCTGTTTGTACTTAGATTTCGGTCCATGTGGTAAACATGGTGTATTGTAACAAACGACAGTCTATACTCTAGTACTAGTCGGAGGATATTTCAAATTTGGATCAGACAGTGTGATATATTTCCGGACTAGCCAACTATATAATACTACGTCCGTTCTTCTCATAACCGGTCGAATCAACCAATAAATCTTATCAGAAAACAAAATTCTTAATATATACGAAAATATCAATATTTTCATGAAAGATAGGAGGAAATCTTTTTCCAGACTTTTCAATTATTTAATAACATTTTCTTTGTCTTACTTTTAACTAAAAACATAATCGATCATTGATAACAAATAAACAGTCAAATATTAACTAACTAATTTTCGTACTCAAAAATATATAGAGCTAACTGATTCATATAAAAGAATTGAAGCTTAGTTTTACAAATGTTAAATAATATTTTGATTTTAAATTAAATTAAATTAAATTTATTTATTTCAAAATTAGAGTTAATTTTTGTTTTTTATTCATGTAATACCAATAAGATAAAATCATCAAAAAAAAATTGATTAAATTGTGAATATTCCAAACTTATAGAAGAATCTTAATTAATCTCCAAAAAAATATACAGTCTATGATATACGATCTCTCCGAATATTCATATGAATCATAGAGAATGGATTTATCCTGACCACAAGATGAAATATAGTGAAACTTTTATAAATTAATAATGTTGGGATTACACTAAAATATTATTTTTTCATTAATTTAGAGAGATATTAATTTATAGATATACTAATTGAACCAAAAACTCAATTTGAACTATAGAATTATATTAATTTATAGACATATTTAGTATATATTAATTTATCCAATATTAATTTATAGAGATTCTACTGTATAGTGGGAATTTTTTAAATCTGAATTGTTCAACTTTTCAATGTCTATCTACCACTAGATCGCTGATTTGTGGCTTAAAATCATCATAATTTCAGTAAGTAGTATGATAATATACTTATTAAGATATATAATCTTGATTAGTATATACTAGATGTATATATCGGTATGCCCGATAGTTAGGGGTGGGCACAGATCGGATATCCTGGTTTTTAAGGTATTTGTGATTTGCTTCGAATGTTACAGATATCTAATTTTGATATTTTCCTTGCTTCAAAAAAATACGGATATCCGGAAAAACGGATATCCAGAAAATAAATAGATATATGTTTCTTTGCAAAAATATTTTTTTGTATGATATATAAAATAAAAATTAAAAGAACTAGTGAATTTAAATATTTTGTAATTTTTTTTAAGTTTAAGTTACAATTATAATAACACACAATTTAAAGAAAAAAATATATAATTGTCATAAAATTTCTCTCTCTTTTATGTAATACTTTTATATAAGTAATAATGTGAATAGAATTGTTTAAAATCACGTGCTGGAATAATAATTATATAATTTTATACATTGAAAATTTTAAATATAATCAAGATATACATATATTTATATATTTATATATTTCTGGATCGGATCGGATATCCGCTTCTCAAAATTTCAATATTTGTGATCTGTTTCGATTTTAACAGATATTGAATTTTAGTTTTTTTTTTTATTCGAAAGTTTAAGGTTATCCGGAATTTTGAATCGAATCGGAACGAATAGCGAATCAAATCAAATATAACAGATAAAATGCCCAGCCCTACTGATGACTAGTGATTATGACATACTTGTAGAGTCTAACTGTATATACCAAATTGCAATTTAGGTTAAAACATAATTATTTTGTTTCAGCTATTTTTATATCAATTAAGTGGAATTTTTGTTTTCTAATTTTAAGTTTTTTACTTTGGTTACTGTTCAAAGAATAATAAAAAGCATGTATGTTTATTTATCAAAATTTGTAAAGTGGAAAAATATGTTAGATATCACGTTTATTTATTTTATTTATTCTTAAATTTTCCTCTCAGTTACTATATATTCTCTCTGTATAGAAAAAGTGTTGTTTAGACACTTTTCACACAAATTAAAAAAAATAATTGAAATGCATTTATATTTATATTAGTTACATCAATCTAATCAATAATATTTGAGATAATAAAAATATTTATAAGATCAATATATTTTGTAATTAATATTAGATTAAAATAAATATAAGTTATATTAGAATTTTAAATGGTATCTTTTGTAAAAAAAAACAATGATTTTATTTATGAAACAGTATATCTACTAATCCCACTCGTAGATAAATCCACAGACAAAAGAAAAGAGAAAGAAAAAACAGAGACACACGATGTGCAACTCTCAAAATCACAATCAAATAAACACTTCTTGTGTTTTTCCCTGAGCAATACATTTTTGGTGTGGTCTGACAACTTAGACTATCTCTACAATGGAAAAATTATTCAACACCCTAATTTATATTTTTCACATTTTACATCATATTCTTTTTTTCACCTATTAACTCAACACTCTTTCAAATTTTATTTATTTTACAGTAATTTTTTTAATAAAATTCAATACTCTAACCAACTTTTTATCTAATATTGTTTAATAAAAGGAAAAAAAAAATTATATATCCAAATCAAATGAAACAAGTTTCTATTTATAAGTTACAAAAATTGATAAAATTTTATACAAAATTCTTCTACAAAAAATATAAATTATTATAAGATAAATTAGTTTAAATATTCAAGATGAAAAAAAAGTAACTAAAATGGACTCTACTTGTAAGTTTTCAACCCGTTGAAAATATCCAACTAGAATGAATCCACCTCAGATTTTTAGCTTTGTCAACTATCTCATTGTAGCTATGAAGCATTTGAAAACATAATTCAACAACCCCATTCTAACTAGCCTTAGAACATTAGTAGAAATCAAAACAAAGTTATAAAAATATCCATGTATACAAAAAGCAAGATTTACATAGCATCTTTAAAGTTTTTTTTAACACTAATCCGATAATCGATTACATGATTAAATAATATGGATTATATATTACCTATCATCATCAGTTACATGCACTATATGCAAACATGATGAATAGTTTCACGAATAACAATTCTATAATGTAATTTTCTCTATAACACTTGGATAGCGACGAACGGTTTTACCTATACGATATCTTCAATATATATATTTTTACCGCAGCATGTGACCACAACAAATGATTCTGCTTACAATAATTTAAAATTTCCAAAAAAACTTACATCATATAATTTTGTAAGAAATTATGTTTTCTCTAAGAATTGAACCTCAAATCTGGTGTATAAAAATCTAAATCGTAATCATTAAGCATTAGATTACCGTACTTTCAGTCTTTCACAATGTTTTAACATTTCTTTTTTTTTGATCAAGAACGTTTTAAAATTAAAATCTCGCAAAATATCATGTTTGGTAACATATCAGCGGCGGTCAACGACTCACGCTAAGAACATTGCTGAAAGCACTTTTTCGCCTTTCAGTTAACTACGTCTCGATCTGTAATAGTACAAGTAGAACTGTAGAACCAATAGTTTTATATAGCAAAATATTTCTCATATATTTTTGACGTATAGTTTGATTCTTATTTTTTGCGAATATTATACAATAGACTGTCCATATATTGTGTAGACGACAACTAAGACGACTTAATTGATGTGTGAACGAAGAGAAACGGTGTTCTTCTCCCACTTTACTTTCAGTCAATAAGGGATAGCTTATAAAGAAAATATATATAGCTTATACAGAGCCAAGTCAATGAATTGCATCACCATTCATGAATTACGTGACAAATTTAAATACTACATATAAAATACTCACATTTGCCATATTACTAAAACTCGAATATATAACAGTAATAATAAAATTTCACTTACTAAAGTATATTATCTAATTCATGCACAGCTGATTTATACTTACAAATTACCCATGAAACTTATAAAATAAGACGCAGTTATCTGTTTAGCCAACCCCATTTAAGTCACGAACCTAGGGATACTATGTGAAATTAAATGCATCAATAAACTATTTTACTTTAGTAGATAAAAAATGTTGAATAATATTCAATTGATTAATTGGTTTTGGTTTTTGAAGATTATATCTGTTAGTTGCTTAAACATAGGAGGAGGCTAGGAGCAGATTCCAGCTCACAAACCTTGTTCCCATCTTTACAAGTAGTTTGTGAAGTCAAACAAAAACTTCCACTGTTTAACACACACCCTCTCTTTCTCTCTCATAATATTCAAACTCACCAAGTGCATATATATAGATCTATGAGTATTCATAACTTCACGAAGAGCTCTATATATTTAGCATAATATCTCTCAGAAGTGTGAGGACTTGTTAAGCTCTTTTTCTCTCCTATTCATCTCTCTCTCCCTCAACCTCAATCTCTCTCTCTTAGCGTCACCATGGTATCTCAACCTCCTCAAGAAGATTATGTGAGTCTCTCTTTCTCTATTTTCTTGCGTCATTGTGATTAAGATATTGGGTTTGTTGAATTTTGGTGTAACCAAACTTGACTTTTAGTTATATTTCTAAAGATGGGATGGAGTCTATTTATTAAAATGATAAACAACGAACCCTTCTAGTAAAAAAAATACGAGAAATAAGGTTAATTTTGTTGCCTTTAGCATCGCCGACTAAAGCTAATATATTTTCTATTCTGAAAGAGATTTTTTTCTCTTCTTTCTGTCCAAGATTCTTCTTTTTTTTTTTTTTTTTTTTAGTTCTTTTTTACGAAAAAATATAAATTAATTGTGATGCTTAGAGATAGATTTTAGATGGTGAGGAAATGTTAAGAACCCAAAGACAAAACTAGATTTGATGCAAGATATTGCCTTCATGACTCCTGGTGGTCTGACTATATTTCGTTCCAGATATTTATATTTACGATAACAAAATACGGAGTAAATAATAGTTAGATAAACTGAAAAGAAAACCTGAAATTTTTACGAGAAATAAAAACTCTTTAATATAAATAAATATACGATTATATTTACAGAAATTCCTGCGACTTTATAAGTTTACAATATACTCTTGCTAAAAGAGTTTACAATACAATATTTTGCACCCAAAGAAAAAGAGTTTCAAAATTTCTTCTTCCCAAGATTTTCCCAGGTCTAAAAGATGCTATGTTTCCACTATTATATCTTTTCATATTGTATAACTGAATTATTACAAGCTAAAGAACAACAAAAACTAGACAACTGTTCAACACTTTTTGTTTGTAAGTTAGATCTTTACCTTTACAGATACCGTACTTCTGGCCTTTTTCCAAAGTTTAGGGAACTTGTACCAACCTAAACCGCCGTCCATAAAGACAATCAGATCTTCCAAAATGCACCCCTATACTTTCAAATTATATCCCTTTACCCCAAAACTTAATATACATAACTTTTAAGCCAAACAAAATAATGAAATTAGCACCGACATAAATCATTGACTTTTCTTCCATTGATTAATTTGTCTTTATGTAATAAACATATTAATCGACTTGCTCAAACAAAACAAAAAACATACTAATTTTTTTTTACGTATATAGTTTAGATCTTAACTTTAAGGTTGGCGACTTGGTGTGTCCACCTAAATCATTTTGGACCAAGAGATCTTGCAGAAATTCACCCTTATACTTTTATTTTATTCTACTTCTGCCCCATAAGTTATCACATCTATCTATTGTACCAATAAAAAATAACTTGTTTCTTTCCATTCTATGAAATAAAAAAACAGGATGAAAAATCGGCGAGACAGAAGGAAATAGAAGCTTGGTTACCAATTACTTCATCAAGAAATGCTAAATGGTGGTACTCTGCTTTTCACAATGTCACCGCCATGGTCGGTGCCGGAGTTCTCGGCCTCCCTTACGCTATGTCTCAGCTCGGCTGGTAAGTTATCCAATCCATACCGGTTATTGACCTAAACCGGATCTATCAAAAACTAAATCGATTTTAATTTGATTTTATCAGGGGACCAGGAATTACAGTAATGGTTCTCTCATGGATCATAACACTATACACATTATGGCAAATGGTGGAAATGCACGAAATGGTTCCGGGAAAGCGTTTTGATCGCTACCACGAGCTCGGACAACACGCGTTTGGAGAAAAGCTCGGTCTTTACATAGTCGTGCCGCAACAGCTGATCGTGGAAATAGGCGTTTGCATCGTTTATATGGTTACTGGAGGAAAATCGTTAAAGAAGTTTCATGAGCTTGTTTGTGAGGATTGCAAACCCATCAAACTTACTTACTTCATCATGATCTTCGCTTCTGTTCACTTCGTCCTCTCTCATCTCCCCAATTTCAATTCCATCTCTGGTGTGTCTCTTGCCGCCGCGGTTATGTCTCTAAGGTAAATACCACTATAACCAGTTTATTAAATTCGGTTAGGGTGTTGGTTATACATAACCGGTATGAAAATCGATACAATATGAGAAATTTGTTTATGCAACCAATACAGAATTAGGTACTTTAGTTTTCTAGATTTTTTAAATTGAGGGTGGAAAAATGGTAAATTAAATATTGGTTTGGGTTAGACTCGGTTAGTATTTTTGTGGAAAATAAACCAGATATAATTTCGGTTCAAGTTAAGTTCATTAACCGGTTTTAAATACTTTTCCTTTGGTCTATATAGCTACTCAACAATAGCATGGGCAGCTTCGGCGAGTAAAGGTGTTCGAGAAGATGTTGAATACGGTTACAAAGCAAAATCAACGGCCGGTACGGTTTTCAATTTCTTCAGCGGTTTAGGTGATGTTGCATTTGCTTATGCGGGCCACAACGTGGTCCTTGAGATCCAAGCAACGATCCCTTCGACTCCTGAGAAACCTTCAAAAGGTCCTATGTGGAAAGGAGTTGTTGTTGCTTACATCGTCGTCGCGCTCTGTTATTTTCCGGTGGCCTTCGTTGGATATTATATTTTCGGGAACGCTGTTGAAGACAATATCCTCATGTCACTTAAGAAACCCGCTTGGTTAATCGCCATGGCTAACATGTTTGTTGTGATCCACGTTATTGGTAGTTACCAGGTTGGTTAATCTAAAATCTAAACCGGTTTTATAATCTTCTTTTGGTATAGAAAAAATTGCCCGAATAAAAACCAAGTCTTGATTTTGTTGCAGATTTATGCAATGCCGGTTTTCGACATGATGGAAACTTTGTTGGTCAAGAAACTTAATTTCAGACCAACCACAATTCTCCGGTTCTGTGTTCGCAATTTCTATGTTGGTAAGTTAAATGTATATACAGAACTTTGAAAATGGAGTTATATTGATCCCTAAACCTGACTTTGGCTTTTGTTTTTGTTTATGTAGCTGCAACAATGTTTCTTGGTATGACGTTCCCGTTCTTTGGTGGGCTTTTAGCGTTCTTTGGTGGATTCGCGTTTGCTCCGACGACATACTTCGTAAGATTGCATCTCGAAACGCTTTTTTCTCAATATGAATTAGTAATAATATAAATTTAGTCTAATCTAAATACTATTGTTTTTCAGCTTCCTTGCATTATTTGGCTAGCTATCTACAAACCTAAGAAGTACAGTTTGTCTTGGTGGGCCAACTGGGTAAGTAACGTTATTATAGAATTTTGTAGAGTTTTACAATCACTGGTTGCGTTTTGTGAAACTATGTTTCTGAAAAAGGAAATTAAAATGGTGTGCTGTTTATTTCAGGTATGTATCGTGTTTGGTATTTTCTTAATGGTCTTGTCGCCAATTGGAGGGCTAAGGACGATCGTTATTCAAGCAAAGGAATACAAGTTTTACTCGTAAATGCTACGTAGTATGACTAAGCAACATTTATACATTAATATGTGTGTGTGAAGAAGATTTTAAAAGATAAACATGAGACATATAAGAATCAGTGGTTTCATGAGGTCTGAAATTGAAATAGCTTTTAGGGTTTGTATTTGTGTGTTTTTATATCTTTTTTATTTTTTTGCTAAAAGTGTCTTTATATCTATTACTACTATATCAAACAACATATTTTCCTCCTACCAAAAAAAAACAATATATTTTTCTCTTTTCATTTGATTTTATGTAAGATTCTTTGTGTTCTCAAGACAAAAGTGATAGATATTTCACACTCTCATTGATCAAAAAAAGGAAGATATTTCACACTCTCCTAAGTTCCATCATTATAACCCATTAATCAAATGCATGGTTGGCAAATTAATTAATGTATTAAAATGTGATGATTGTAATTTTATATTTTACATATATTAGCAACACAAATCAGAAGCCTACAGATTCGATAACTAATTAGACAGTTGATCGTCGACAAAAAAGAAAAAAAATTACAGTTGATCCGTTACAAACCAAGATGTATTGCATGTGGGAACTGAAATTCATACGGTCAATTTCCGTAAATTTAGAAACGTCAAGTTAACCTAACTTTCTCAGAGATTCCAGATATTTGCTAACCACACGCCAAACAATCAAAAATACGAAATAACATGTAAAAAGATATATGAATCGGAAAGGAGAGTAAAGAGATTTCTTATTCCGAATTTGTGCAAGAGAGGTAAAACGAAAATAAGCCTTGTACACAAGAGCTCACGGCGAGTTTCCCTAGTTCTAGCAACCTAAGACTAAACCCTAGTTGAGACACAACTTGATAACAAAGACAGAAAGTTGTCTATTTGTCCTAAGTGCTAAGTTTTTCTGTGTGATTGATGTTAAGAGTTTTCAAAGCTCCTAATCAAATGATGTAGTATAAGAGATGTCGAACCAGTTCTAAGTGATCCTAAAGCAAAGGGAATGCAAGACCATGCTCAATCTAAATGCAACCAATTAATGAGATGATATTGAACTAGAATACTACTAAAATACAATAAAGGGATGATCTTTCTTTCTCAAAATGAAGCAATAGGACTCATGAGACTAGAAATTTGATCTTGGGTGATGTAGATCCAATCTAAAGATGACAAGCTAGCAATCATACATTTTCCTTATACCTAGACACAATCCTAAACAAGTTCTATCTCTAGATGAATGTTCTTTTACTAAAGCAACTCAAGCATCTAATCTCTTAGGTTGAATATTACTAAAGCAAACATGGAGAACAAGTCTAATGGCAATCTTAACTTCTTTAGCAACTAATCTCTTAGGTAAAACAAGTTAAAAGCATTGAAGAGTTGGTTCATGCATTTCATCATACACCTTGTGGGCAGGAAATGCCTAGAGATCCATTTTAGTATGATCAAGACTAAAATGGCATTGAGAACCTTCAACAAGCAAGGAAACAATTAAATCTAACACTAAACATCCTAGATCTTCTCTAATCACCCTTAATCACTCTAGCCCATGAATCCAAAAGGAGTATACTCACTAATCTTCATGATTAACCTTAAACCCATGGTTGATTTAAGAGAAATCATGTTGAGAAGCAAGTTTAATCAAACAATCACAAAGAAATAAGAAGAAAAGAAACTAAAGATTCAATCTTTCTTCAAGGTTTCAATGTGTTCTTAGAGAGAAAAGAAGATAATCCCATCATTAGGGTCTAAAATGTATTTATAGGCTTCTTAAAACCCCTAATGAACTCAATCAACAAGCTGAACAGACCCAACAAAAACATAAAATTCGTCAGATGAATAGTGCTGGAGCGGGTGCCTTGGGTCGCTCTGCTACCCCGCTCCAGAAAACGCTCAATGTGGAGCGGGGGGTTCTGGGTCGCTTTGCTACCCCGCTCCAGAACGCGCTCAATGTGGAGCGGGGGTCCTGGGTCGCTGCGCCTACTAGATTGATCATAACTCCTCCAATACATATCCAAATGACTTGAAACCACTTTCATTAGAAAGCTAACACAATTTCCCATGTACTCCCAAAATATGAGCTTCAAAAGATATCTTTAAGGTCTCCATCCATGTTCATCTTTCATCCTTTTGCATCACAAATATCTCTAAACACCTCCAAAAGCTCAATAGGACACTCCAACACCTGAGAAAGACTTATGAATGCAATATGGATCCTAAATATGTCTAAACCTAAATCTATATGATGATTTATGTACAAAATGAAATGCTAAAACTATGTAAATATGCATCATATCAACTCCCCCAAACTACTCCCTTACTTGTCCTCAAGTAATTAGTTAAGATCAGAGAGAGAGAGAGAGAGAATGAAAATGGGAGCTCAAAACCAAGTGATACACTTCTTAAACTCAAAACCACATCCTAGACAAGCATAACCTATAGCATAAACAACCTCAATTATTACACTCTATCTTCACAAGGCCTAGCAAGACTCTTTCTTTTAGACAAGTTGTGGATCACCAAAGAACAAATCTCTTCAACCAACCCTCACATTCAATTAAGCATAAGCAATAAGGTGAAGTCTTGCAAATGGAAACTTGATCTCAATCATTTGGCTTGGTAAGTGAAATGGCTAAATGAGAATAGAGGAGGGGTTTCAATACATTTCATTTTAGTGGCTTACACTCAAGAATAAGAGCTTGATCATTATGCAAAATCTATCTAAGAAAAGGAGCAACTTATGCATATAAAGAAACAAGAAGAAAATCGTACAGTGATTGTTCGTCTTTCTTCCTTGGTTAAACTTGGACCAGTGATGCTAAACACAACACAAGCTCCCCATTGAATTGTGAGAGCAAACACAGTGTATCCCACAGTAACTTGTTCTTATCAATCTACCATTTTCCTAGACAACTTCAAACTCTACCACTTTCCTTGGTGTAAATTTCAAACCCATTCGTTCCCAAAAACATTAAGATCACTCTCTTATTTCACTCACCCAATGAACTCATTCTCTTTTCTTTACTTTTTCTTTCACTTTTTACTTAAGCTCTACTCTTATTTTTCGTATGTCTTCCCCAAAGTCTTTTTTAGACTCTTTTCTTAGCCTAAGGGGTTTCTTATTTGAAGTTTCTAGAGCTTTTGTTTCTTTTTCTTTTGATCCCTAATGGTTTTCTTTTGTTTTTCTTTCTTTTAGTTCATTCTTTTCACTCATCTAACACCCCAAGACCCAAGATAAACTCTTTTGCATCACAATACCAAATTTCCCATCCTAATTGCTAGCTCTCAAGAGGTCCTATAGCTAGCCTGAGAAAAGAACAACCAATGTCGCTCATAATACTCTCAAGTTTTTGCACATGACAAGCTATCAAAAGAGACCTCACACAAGCAAAATGATTTAGGCTTCAAA
Organism: Eruca vesicaria subsp. sativa; assembly: GCA_932364175.1. NCBI lineage: Eukaryota > Viridiplantae > Streptophyta > Magnoliopsida > Brassicales > Brassicaceae > Eruca > Eruca vesicaria. Next base: position 749,320 of record CAKOAT010241820.1, on the reverse strand, counting down.
GAATGGTAAGGGTTTAAAGGTGTGGGAGTGCCATTTGGGTTTTATAAAGAGTGGTAGAAAGGATAAGTAAAACCCAAATGTGTATAATCCATGACCAAGCATGCAAGAGTCCATATGCAAGAATAATTAAATTCATTCAGCTTTAAGTTCATTTGGAGTTGGTTTAAAGGAGAATGTCAATCTCACACAAGCAACAAGTTTCAAGAAGAGTTTTCAAGGCTCGAAGCATGCAAGCTTTTCAAGAGATGTTTAGGCTACTTGCTATGATCATCTAGGGTGTAATTTTGAGTTCTAAGCATGTGTTTCCTTATTAGTTCAGCTCCCAATGCATGATTGCAATCTAAATGCTTCTAGGCTCAATCCTAAAGGTGCTATGATGCAACCTAAATGCTTGTTTTTGTTTCTTTTTGGAAATTTTTCAATTTTTCTGGATTTTTCTATGCATATATGTATGTACAATGCAATGCATGAGACTCACAAATCAACAAAGCAAACATGATCAAATACTTGGTACCTCCCCCAACTTAAATCACATAGTCTCTGTGTGAGTAAAGAGAGAAGGAGATACCGAAAATATGATAAAAGTAATGGTATACATAAAGAATGGTTAGAGTCAACCTCAAGTGGGAATGAGCAGTGTTGTGGCTATTGGTGTTTGGGCATGACCTTTGGGCATATTGAGGAGACCCCCAAACTCGTCACTGACCTTATTAAACTCACTAAAAGCATAAATATATACAAGGATAATTATGGGACTTCCTCCCAAGTGAGCTTGTTTAAAGTCTCTTAGCTTGATTACCTTTGTTTACCTATTAAGAAGGAGGATCCTTCCCACATTCAAGAGTGATGGTTAGGACATGTGTAAGGAACTCTTGGAGCTTGAGTGGATTAGCTTGGAGTTGAGGAGAGATAATGGCCCTGGCGCTGGAGAATGGCTTGGACCTTCCCTTACACTTGATATTATACTCAATGACTCCATCCTTTAGCTGTAGTGGGTGAAGAATGAGAGTGTGTGGCATAGATGGGGAGTGAGGAGCTTTCATCTTCTTCTTGCTTTGAGTGGCCTTAGTGGGTTCACTCATCTCCTCCTTGGTAGTGTCTCCCAAGTGCTCTACATTACTCTTCTGAAAGGACTCTTCACCAAGAACTTCTTCCTCCTTAACAACCAATGCATCTCTAAATATTGTTCCACAATAACTTCAATTCAGCATTGGTGACTTGATCGATAGGAGACTTCCTTGTTGACATTATGGAGAACGACCTTCTTGTTTGGGAAGTCTATGCACGCTCCCACAGTAGCAAGGAAGGGCGTGCCTAAGAGCAGTGGCATGCTCCTCTTGCTTGCCATATCAAGAACAGTGAGGTCTATGGGGATGGTGCAATCTTCAATCTTCAAAGGGAAGTCCTTGATGAGACCAATAGGTGTTGTTGAAGAAGAATCCCCAAACATGAGGGAGGAGTTGTTTGGCTCCATGCCTTTGATCTTCAAGCTCTGCACCATCTCCAATGAGATCACATTCACACAAGCTCCATTATCTACAAGAGCATCATCAACTTTGAAATCACCAAGGGAGCAAGGCAATATGAACTTCCCTTGATCTTCTAGCTTGGGTAGAGATTTTGGTGGAGGTTTAGGATCCAGCAAAGAGGAAGAGATGTCAAGAAGCTTTGCCACATCTTCCTTGTGAGCCAAGATGTCTTGTATGAGGATCATTTGGTCACAAACTTCTTGCGTGTTTGAGATCTTTGGAAGTTGAATTCCAACGTCACTTAACTATTTCCTAAACTTGGAGATCACCTTCTTTTGAGCCTTGGTGATGATCCTCTTTGGAAAAGGAAGCTTATCATAAGGAGAAAGCTCAACCTCCTTGTCGTCCTCAAGCACAAACTCTTTGGATTCTTCAATCTCAACCTTTTTCAACTTCTGGACAGCTTCATTACCAACCAGAACCTCAGCCTTGTGCGAAGCTTGTTTCACAACCTCTGCCTTATCTTTCTGATCCACCTTGGTTGCAGCTTCTTCCACAGCTTGGAGTTTACCACTGTCCACGACCTTAGCCTTAGCCTTCTTCACAATCTGAACATCAGCCGTATCTACACTCTGGTTCTCATCCTGCACAAATTCAGAGCCATATAATAGTCTTTCAATCTCATTTACCTCTCTATTATGACCAGTCAAGTCAAACTTAGGGGTATCATTGGAGAGGATAACATTGCAATGCTCTTTCCGTGGGCGTTGAGAGGTGGAGGTCATAGAAAAGAACTGATTCCCAAAGGCTTTAAACTTGTTGTTAAGCTCACCATAGGCTCCATCAATCTTTGTGTTGAGGTTTCTCAACTCAAATCCAATATGCTTCTCTTGCCTTTGCTGAGCTTCTAAGATGGTTCTGAACATGGATTCAGTGTCAGCCCCTTTAGTAGGAGAGGGAGAAGGGTTATCTTGGCGTGGAGGGGCTTGGTTGTTTTGGTTGGTTTGGTAATTGGGATTGTAGGGAGGATTTTGGTATTGGTGGTTTTGGTAATGGAAGTTTGGTTCCTTCCTATACCAAGATCCGTTGGCATTGATGAAGCATACCTCTTGGTTTCCCTCAATACCCTCAACAACATTCAACTCAGGTGTATCTTCTTGAGCACCCACAAGGTTTACCTTCTCTTGCTTGGTTAGGAGTGAAAGAAGCAACTCAAGCTTGTCAATCTTTTCTTCAAAAGATTTCAGATCCCTTCTAGTGTCTTCACCACCATCTCTATTGATTCTATCAAACTCATCATTGTAAATTGAGTCACTCTTGGCCATGTTCTCCACAAGCTCTAAAGCTGCAGCTTCAGTTCTTCCCAAGAAGAAACCATAGCTAGCAGTGTCTAGCATGCTCCTATAAGTTGGCAAGACTCCTCTGTAGAAGGTACTAAGCAAGCTCTCCTTACTGCTAAGTTTTTCTGTGTGATTGATGTTAAGAGTTTTCAAAGCTCCTAATCAAATGATGTAGTATAAGAGATGTCGAACCAGTTCTAAGTGATCCTAAAGCAAAGGGAATGCAAGACCATGCTCAATCTAAGTGCAACCAATTAATGAGATGATATTGAACTAGAATACTACTAAAATGCAATAAAGGGATGATATTTCTTTCTCAAAATGAAGCAATAGGACTCATGGGACTAGAAATTTGATCTTGGGTGATGTAGATCCAATCTGAAGATGACAAGATAGCAATCATACACTTTCCCTATGCCTAGACACAATCCTAAACAAGTTCTATCTCTAGATGAATGTTCTTTTACTAAAGCAACTCAAGCATCTAATCTCTTAGGTTGAATATTACTAAAGCAAACATGGAGAACAAGTCTAATGACAATCTTAACTTCTTTAGCAACTAATCTCTTAGGTAAAGCAAGTTAAAAGCATTGAAGAGTTGGTTCAGGCATTTCATCATACACCTTGTGGGCAGGAAATGCCTAGAGATCAATTTTAGTATGATCAAGACTAAAATGGCATTGAGAACCTTCAACAAGCAAGGAAACAATTAAATCTAACACTAAACATCCTAGATCTTCTCTAAACACCCTTAATCACTCTAGCCCATGAATCCAAAAGGAGCCTACTCACTAATGTTCATGATTAACCTTAAACCCATGGTTGATTTAAGAGAAATCATGTTGAGAAGCAAGTTTAATCAAACAATCACAAAGAAATAAGAAGAAAAGAAACTAAAGATTCAATCCTTCTTCAAGGTTTCAATGTGTTCTTAGAGAGAAAAGAAGATAATCTCATCATTAGGGTCTAAAATGCATTTATAGGCTTCTTAAAATCCCCAATGGACTCAATCAACAAGCTGAACAGGCCCAACAAAAACATAAAATTCGTCAGATGAATAATGCTGGAGCGGATGCCTTGGGTCGCTCTGCTACCCCGCTCCAGAACATGCTCAATGTGGAGCGGGGGGTCCTGGGTCGCTCTGCTACCCCGCTCCAGAACGCGCTCAATGTGGAGCAGGGGTCATGGGTCACTGCGCCTAGTAGATTGATCATAACTCCTCCAATACATATCCAAATGACTTGAAACCACTTTCATTAGAAAGCTAACACAATTTCCCATGTACTCACAAAATATAAGCTTCAAAAGATATCTTTAAGGCCTCCATCCATGTTCATCTTTCATCATTTTGCATCACAAATATCTCTAAACACCTCCAAAAGCTCAATAGGACACTCCAACACCTGAGAAAGACTTATGAATGCAATATGGATCCTAAAGATGTCTAAACCTAAATCTATATGATGATTTATGTACAAAATGAAATGCTAAAACTATGTAAATATGCATCATATCAGTGATGAAAGCTTTGAGTTCGTGTCCACTTCTTGGCTTCAATCTTGTGCTTATATACTCTTCCTCTAGGCGGTTTAGTCTTTCCTTTTCCGTCTTGATTCGTGTCTATCAAAAAATTTCCATTTATCTCGATCTCCATATTTATCCTTGGAGAACTTCTATTTATCTCCAAACTTGACATTTATCTTCTTCTTGCAAATAACGGATAAACCGTCATCATATCTTTGGGCTGGACTTCTTCTAAAGTCTTAAGTGGGCCTTTATTGTGTTTTAGGACCTTTCAGACCGTTTTGCGCTTTAGCCGTCTTACGATTTTAGACGGGATCGTTACATGATATAATGCCGTTTTTATAAAACATCTCGAGTCAATCATATAGTTTGGTAATCTCCGGTGTTTCGTTTAACCGTTGCCGTTTTATACGATTTATTCGTGTTTTTACGAGAAAACAAGTCTTTAGCGGTTTTTATTGTAAAGTTCCAACGACAATACGGATCGAGACGAAACGAGAGATGTTCCGATCACGGTTCAGAGTATGATCGAGTCAAGGAGCATATGCCTTGTGTCCGGGCAGTGTGGATGGTGAGGTTCGGCTTGGCCGGTGCCAGGCTAAACGACTTGGCCAGCTCACGGTACGGTCAGCTCACCAAGACGGCAAGCTGGTTTGGCTCGGCCTGCTTCCCGGCTTGGCTAGTTAGACGGTCTTGGCATTGTTTATCCAATTTTCCAATGATTTCGATGGTAGTTATTGTTAGGTTTAAAGAGCTCCTTTGCGCGAAGAGTCTTTAGATTCTCCTCGACACTTTCTCGTATCTTTATCAACATATTTTGAACTTCGCGGAGAGTTTTGGTCGTTGAATTCTCCTCGACACTTTCTCCGGGTTGTTTTACGTGCTATGAAGCTCTCTTGCTTCATTGCCAATTATGGTTTCCCATTCCGCGGGTCATTGTCAAAGTATTGGATCGATTCGGCTTGTCGATCAGTCAACTCTACCTTTCCGGGCTGCAGCATTTTATCGGGGTTTTGGTGCTAATTTACGAGCGCGGTATGACCCTTAGTGTGGATTATCTCGAGGCCATGCTGTCGCCCAAGCACAAGAGCGAGGGTTACTATTACCTATCTCTGCGGGTGGACATGTCGATCATTGAGAGATTTTCCTCGAATGGTCATGATTGGAAAGAGTTTTTCTTTTACCTTCGAATCGATAGTGCCTCGGTAGAGGAGAGCTGCATCCCTATGTTCAGGAGTGAATGAGGCGAAAAGGGTATTCAGATTGTATGTCTTTGGGTTCGCTGTTTCTGAATTCTAACTTCGTGTCTTGTTTATGTTTTGCAGTGATTGGCCTTCTTGCTCCAAAACCCGAGGATCTCAAGCAAGTCGGGAACCTTCTCCTCGGTGGTTTGTTTTATTGGGGACACTTTTCTCCGAAGAGAGTCCGTCGTGCCGTTGCCTATCATTTTTCTCCTTCTCAGCAGAGCGAGCCAATTGAGTTTAAATCAGAGCTAAACATGGAAAATGTTCCGGAAGCGAGGGAGAGGTCCAGATCTCCACTAAAAAGCAAGACTGCTACTGTCTCTGGCATCCCAAAATTGGCGCGACTCCCACAAGAGTTGGGAACTTGATGCCTAAGTGGTATGTCGATGGGACTGCTTTCATGGTATTTATCCAAGGTGTGCCCATGATTACGTTGTAGATGGCCTGACGACGGCGACAGTGAAGTAACGATCTTGGTTACTTCTTCTGCAGCCACTGGGAGTCTGATTGATCCGAGAGTCATAGCCATTTCGCCAGAGAAACTGGTCAACGGTTTTGGTGTCGTTTCGACCTCCTTCAGTCCAATTCCCATTTGTGTCAAAGTGTCGCGGAAGATCACGTTGACGGTGCTTCCGGTATCAACAAGGATTCTGGAAATCTCTAAATCACTTATGACTTGGTTGATGACAAGAGGATCGGCATGCGGCTGGTCGATGCCGAAAGTTTCTGCCTCCTCAAAGGCGATTATACCTCTTGGAGCATCATGCGATGGCGTCGACCAGTTTGAGCCTATCTCGGCTTTCCGTTGGTAGGACATGATGGATGAGATGGTATCGCTGTAGTACTGCGACTCGCCGATGATCATGTTGACCCTCCGGCGGTTAGCATCGTTCCCTCTCTCGTCTTTTGGTCGTCCGTGTTTCTCGCCCATTTGGTTCTCTCGAGGAGAAGTATCTGCTTGCGAGTTCCTATCGTTTTTTTTTGGGGGGGGGGGGCGGTCCGTACCGCGGATGAAGTCCCGAGCAATTTTGCGGCCAGCCTTGCGCCGAGAACTTTACAGTTCACGGTTGAATGACCGCGGGTTTCGTGGAAGTCGCAGAAGGCGTTCCCATCGTAACTCAAATTCCTGGTCCACGTGTTCCCCGTAGTTCGCCCTTGCTCTGATCCATAATTGATGACGTAGTTATGCGCCCCTTGGAGATCATGTCCCTCGTGATGGACGTACTTGTTGTTACGAGGGTTTTTCTTTTTCAACTTTTGCTCGGACGCGGCGTCCTTCGCAGATGTCTTTGTCGGTTTATGCTGTTCCGACATGATTTTAGTCTCCTCTTCGTTAGAGATGTAATCGGTAGCTTTGTGGAGTGGGTCCCGGATCGTACGCGGCTTCTCGAGAGTTATGCACTTTCTAAATTTTGACTTGAACCAGTGCGACTTTCTTAGCGCATCGATGGCTTCCCTTACGCTTATTCCGCTAACCCTAGACATGATGAGTTTTAACTTACTCATGAAGTCGCAGAGAGGTTCGTCTTCCTCCTAGGTCAGACTTCAGAGGTCGGCGTCGGAAGTTTCTCAGTTTGTGAACATCGAGTACTGTTTGAGAAACTTCGAGGCAAGCTGGCGGAAACTCGCGATCGAATTCCGCTTAAGTCGAGAGAACCACTCGGGCGCTGCCCCCTCTAGATTTTCGACGAAGAGACGACAATAGCCCGCGTTTCTTTTGCTTTTCTTAAGCTTAGCTCGCCCCATAATTATCTGGAAGGCATGTAGGTGCGCTTTGGGATCATTCGTCCCATCATAAGTCGGCATTTTAAGCTTTCCAGGATTGGGCAACTTGATTTCGGTGATGTGAGCCGTAATGGGTGTTTTTCGAGACTCATGTAACAATCAATCTATTTTGGGTGCGACACTAGTGGCATGGTGAATTTGAGACTTCACTGCCTTTACTACTTCGACCGTTTTTGTAATGTAATCATGGAGATCGCGAATCTCAGTTGGCTCGCCAGCAGTTTTCCGATCCCCTCGGCGTTTGCTACGAGTGACTTGAGATCGTTCCTCGAACGTCTTTGCATGTTCCATGCAATAGAGCTCCTCCTCATCCTTGGTGGGAAAGTGTTCGGGAGAAGATTCGAGCCGAGTACTGTGATCCTTCCTCCTTCTTGGATGAACGTCAGCGTCTTCCCCCGACGGATTGTATTGGTCGCTTGTGTCCAGATTAGTCCTTTTGACACCATCGTCTTCGGCCTCCTGTTCACGAGAAGGAGATTTTTCTGATTCTTTTTGTGTCGCATCAGGGTTATCTTTTTAGAAGGCTTTCTCGGTAGATTAGCCTGCTCGGTTTTGGAACGATCCATAGAAGTTGTGAAATCGAGTCTTCTTCCGCGGATCCTTGTGCTTCCGCGGGGGCGGACAGCCTTGGTCTTCGCGGTTAAGGTTTCGACCTGTCTTATGAGAGATCCGATTAGCTTGTCATGTTTATCCGTCTTCTTTTTATAGGCGGAGAGTATCTCTTGAAACACTGCAGTGTTGACATCAGCACTAACTGTGGCTGCATTTGCTGGTGGAGTTTGAGTTTCAACTTTTTCGTTGTCGTGAGTCTGTTGTTCTTCTGTCATCGTACCTGATCGAGCGTAATGCGGTTTGACAGTTAGATAGATCTGTAACTCCCTCTCTTGCTAGCGCCAAACAGTGGGAACCGATGCACTATCGATTTCCTATATTTAGAAACGTCAAGTTAACCTAACTTTCCCAGAGGTCCATGATATCCGCTAACCACAAGTTTTTCTGTGTGATGAAAGCTTTGAGTTCGTGTCCACTTCTTGGCTTCAACATTGCGCTTATATACTCCTCCTCTAGGCGATTTAGTCTTTCCTTTTCCACCTTAATTCGTGTCTATTAGAAATCTTCCATTTATCTCGCTCTCCATATTTATCCTTGGAAAACCTATATTTATCTCCAAACTTGACATTTATCTTCTTCCTGCAAATAACAGATAAACCGTCATCATATCTTTGGGCTGGACTTCGTCTAAAGGTGTAAGTGGACCTTTATCACGTTGTAGGACCTTTCAGGCCGTTTTACGCCTTAGACGTCTTACGATTTTAGACGGGATCGTTCCATGATACAATGCCGTTTTTTTAAAACATCTCGAGTCAGTTGTATATTTTGGTAATCTTCGGTGTTACGTTTATGTTGGGGTCAAAATCGGTTACGACGGAATCAACGACCAAAACTCTCTGCAAAGTTAAGAATAGGTTTATAAAACACGAGTAAGTGTCGAGTTCTAAAGAATTTCCGAACAAAGGAACTCCACAAACTTAGCAATCTCCACAACGCACTATTATCCAAACAACCAACTTAGCAAGATCGGCTGTAACGAACAATTCTCCAAAACGGCAAGGCTGTCCGAGACAGTCCATCTCACCAAACCGGCAAGTTGTTTCGGCGAGCGGAACCGTCCCGTCCAGCTCGCTGGCTTGGCGAGCTGAACCGTCCCATCCAGCTGGTCAAGCCGGCGAGCTGGTCGTCCTGAACCAGCTCGCCGTCTTGGCGAGCTGAACCGTCCCGTTCAGGTTGCTGGACCGGCGAGCTGACTATCCCGAACCTAACCATCCGCATTGCTCGGAAACAAGGCATACCTCCCTCAACTAGATCATACTTTGAACTGTGATCAAAATATCTCTCGTTTCGTCTCAATCCGTCTTATTGTTGGAATTTAACGATAAAAATCGCTAAAGACTTGTTTTCTCGTAAAAACTTGAGTAAATCGTATAAACGGCAACGGTTAAACGAAACAACACACTTTTCCAACTTGTACGATTAACTCGAGATGTTCATAAAAAAAACATCGTAGCATGGAACGATCCCATTTCAAATCGTAAAACGGTTAAGGCGCAAAACGGCCCAAAATGTCCTAAATGTCCTAAATAAACGTCTGCGATAACTTCTGTAAAAGGGGGATCATTACTTTCCGCAAAAGTAGTTTTATAAAACTCGAGAATCATTTTATAAAACTCGAAGAATCGTTTTATAAAACTCAAGAATCGTTTTATAAAACTCGAGAATCGTTTATACAACTCGAAGAATCGTTTTATAAAACTCGAGAATCGTTTTATAAAACTCGAAGAATCATTTTATAAAACTCGAGAATCGTTTTATAAAACTCGAAGAATCGTTTTATAAAACTCGAGGATCGTTTTATAAAACTCGAAGAATCGTTTTATAAAACTCGAGAATCGTTTTATAAAACTTGAAGAATCGTTTTATAAAACTCGAAGAATCGTTTTACGAAACCGCAAAAAACCAAAACAGCCGTAAAACGCGAACTAGTCACGACTAGTTCGCCCATGGGCGAACTAGGAGACATTCCACTAGTTCGCCCATCGGCGAACTAAGCCGGCCCGGCTTAGTTCGCCGATGGGCGAACTAAGAGTCACTCAACTAGTTCGCCCATCGGCGAACTAAGCCGGCCCGGCTTAGTTCGCCGATGGGCGAACTAAAGACTTCTCGGATATCCCGCGCCTCGATCTCCCGCATCCCCGATTCAAAACTTACGTCTTTCGACACCGTCGCATTCTGAACCACGGCCGAAACGTCTCCCGTTCCGTCTCGATCCGAACTATCATTCAAGTTTTACGATAAAAACCGTAAAACTTCGCTTTCTCGGAAAGAACTCGAGGAAATCGTATAAAACGGCAACGGTTAAACGAAACCCCGAACATTGCCTAAACTATACGATTTATTCGAGATTTCTCGTTAAAATCATAAAAACTCGTTTTAAATAAAAAACGTCGAGAGAATCGTAAAAAACGGCATCGGATCAGGAAACGGTCTCGTTAAAGTCGTAAAACGGTTTTTATCGTAAAACGGCCCGAAAGGTCCTAAAACACGATAAAAACCCATCTCGCGACGTTAACGAAATTAAACCCGAAGATACGATAATGCTTTGACGGTCTACTCGCAAATAGAAGATAAAAGGCAAGTTTGAAGATAAATAGAAGATTTCCGCAAAAGAAAAGGAAGGATCGACAGAAATGGAAAGTTCCCGAAAAACTTGGATCCGGGCAAAATGGAAAGATTGAGTCGCTTGGGAAAGGGGTATATAAGCCAGAGTCGCAAGGAAGAGAAGGGGGACGAAAATCNGAAATAACATGCCTAATCTGAACGGCGACGTCATCTCGTTCGAGAAAAGGGCAACGATCGATTCGATCAAACCTCTCAACGATCTTCTCGTTATTGAGCTGACGATCCGGAATATGGATGTCGCGAGGATATTAGTCGATACCGGAAGCTCGGCTGATATCATCTTCAAAAATACTCTCGAGAGAATGGAAATCGATCTTTCTGAAATCGCGGAAAAAATCAGCCCGCTAGTAGGACTCTCGGGAGAAATCACTATGACCCTCGGAACGATCAACTTGGCAGTTCGCGCCGGGAGCATAGTGAAAAACGTCTAATTCGAAGTCGTCGACCGACCTATGTCTTACAACGTAATCGTAGGGACACCGTGGTTAAATTCGATGCAAGCGATTCCGTCAACATACCATATGTGTCTCAAGTTTCTGACTCCGAACGGGATCGGGACTATATGGGGAAATCGAAGAACCTCGCAGGTTTGCTACGCCGCGGATTTAAAACGAAAAAATCTGCCGGTCGATATCTCCTCCAAAAGGAAAAAGAAGTCAACGTCCCTCGGCAACGCCCCAGAGCAAGATAAAACGGAACTCTTCTGGCAGTTGCGAGCGGCCGAGGCTTTGGAAGGTAAACGGGAACCAACCTGCGAACCCGTCATCTCGGTATGCATCGACGAGAATTTTCCAGAACGCTGCGTCAAAATCGGTGCGAACCCGAGTGAGACCTTAAAAGTCGAACTCCTGACATGTCTGAAACAAAACTCGAATACGTTCGCTTGGACTGCGGAAGATATGCCAGGGATCGACATAAACATCGCATGTCATGAACTTAACGTTGACCCGACATCCAAACCCGTCAAACAAAAAAGACGAAAACTGGGGCCGGAACGCACCGAAGCGGTGAACAGCGAAGTCGACAGACTCCTCAAAGTAGGATCGATCACAGAAGTTCGATATCCTGACTGGCTCGCCAATCCCGTTGTCGTAAAGAAAAAGAACGGAAAATGGCGAGTCTGCGTCGATTTCACCGATCTCAATAAAGCGTGTCCGAAAGATAGTTATCCGCTGCCGCACATTGATCTCTTAGTCGAGGAAACCGCGGGAAACAAACTCTTATCTTTCATGGACGCCTTCTCGGGATACAATCAGATTATGATGAATCCCGACGATCGGGATAAAACCGCATTCATAGCCGATCGTGGAACCTACTGCTATAAAGTGATGCCTTTCGGTCTAAAGAATGCTGGCGCGACTTACCAATGACTCGTCAACCGAATGTTCTCCGAACAACTCGGAAAAACAATGGAAGTGTACATCGACGATATGCTCGTGAAATCGCTCAAAGAGCAAGACCACGTCATACACCTCCAGGAATGTTTCGAGAGGCTCAACCTTTATAACATGAAGTTGAACCCGGCAAAGTGTCGGTTTGCCGTTGCGTCTGGAGAATTTCTAGGGTACCTCGTCACATACCGCGGAATCGAGGCTAACCCGAAACAAATCACGGCGCTAATAGAGATGGTCTCTCCCAGGACGAAACGCGAAGTACAAAGACTGACCGGCAGGGTCGCAGCACTTAACCGTTTTATCTCGCGATCAACGGACAAATGTCTACCTTTCTACAAGACATTAAAGGGAAACAAAAAGTTCGAATGGTCAGAGGAATGCGAGAAGGCTTTCCAACAGCTGAAACATTACCTAGCTACCCCGCCAGTACTCGCGAAACCCGTAGAAGGAGAACCATTATTCCTCTATATCGCAGTATCAACGACCGCCGTAAGTGGCGTCCTTATCCGGGAAGAACGCGGCGAACAAAAGCCGATNTCGAATGGTCAGAGGAATGCGAGAAGGCTTTCCAACAGCTGAAACATTACCTAGCTACCCCGCCAGTACTCGCGAAACCCGTAGAAGGAGAACCATTATTCCTCTATATCGCAGTATCAACGACCGCCGTAAGTGGCGTCCTTATCCGGGAAGAACGCGGCGAACAAAAGCCGATCTTCTACGTAAGTAAGACACTACTAGATGCGGAGACGCGATATCCGATGATGGAGAAATTGGCTTTGGCCGTGGTCATGTCCGCAAGGAAACTTAGACCGTATTTCCAATCTCACACCATCGTCGTTCCCACTTCATTCCCTCTCCGCACCATTTTGCACAGTCCCAGCCAATCGGGAAGGTTGGCAAAATGGGCGATCGAGCTGAGCGAGCACGATATTGAATATCGCTCAAAGACTTGCGCGAAATCACAAGTGCTCGCAGACTTCATAGTGGAACTCCCGACGGGAAGTACGTCCAACCAAGAGCCGAACTCGACCTGGATCTTGTATGTTGACGGATCCTCGTCCAAACAAGGTTCTGGGATTGGCATCCGACTTGCATCCCCAACGGGAGAAGTATTGGAACAGTCATTCCGATTGATTTTCCACGCTTCAAACAACAAAGCCGAGTATGAGGCCTTGATCGCAGGACTACGATTAGCTCACGGACTGAAGATTCGTAATCTTCACGCGTACTGCGACTCCCAACTAGTGGCTAGCCAATTTAGCGGGGAATACGAAGCAAGGGACGAAAGAATGGAAGCGTATCTGATCTTGGTAAAAGATCTAACTTAGAAGTTCGATCAATTCGCTTTGACTAGAATTCCTCGAGCAGAGAACGCCCAGGCAGACGCTTTGGCCGCCCTAGCATCCATCTCGGGATCTTGGTATGAGCAGGGTAATTCCCGTTGAATTTATCGAACACCCTAGCATCGAACCGCCCATAGTCATAAACCTGATCAACGAACCAGAAGACGATGTGGAGGAAGGCCACCCGGTCGAAGATCAGTCCGATTACGGATTCAATCGTCCGTGGATGGAAACAATCCTCGCATACATAACCAACAGAGAACTTCCGTCAGAAAAATGGGTGGCCCGAAAGATAAAAACCCAGGCCGCACGGTACGTCATAATGGACGGAGAACTTTACAAATGGAGGCTCTCCGGACCACTGATGACTTGCGTGCAAGGGGAGAAAGCGCGGCAGGTTATGCAGGAAGTGCATTCCGGATCTTGCGGAAACCATTCTGGCGGGAGATCCCTCGCAATAAAAATCAAGCGCCACGGATATTTCTGGCCGACGATGGTAAAAGATTGCAAGAATTTTTCGCGAAAATGCGAGAAATGTCAGCGGCACACTCCGACTATTCACCAACCCGCCGAGGTCCTTTCATCTATCTCGGCACCATACCCGTTCATGCGGTGGTCGATGGATATAGACGGGCCAATGCACGCGTCAAAACAAAAACGCTTCCTTCTGGTCCTGACCGATTTCTTCTCTAAATGGGTCGAAGCCGACTCCTACGCAAGCATCAAAGACGCTCAGGTAGAAAGCTTTGTATGGAGGAACATAGTCTGTAGACATGGGGTACCATACGAAATCGTGACGGATAACGGATCCCAGTTTATCTCGACTATATTCGAAGCTTTTTGCAAACAATAGAAAATACGATTGACAAAATCAACTCCAAGATGTCCTCAAGGCAACGGACAAGCCGAAACTATTAATAAAACTATCCTCGACAGTCTCAAGAAACGCCTCGACGCCAAAAAGGGAAAATGGGCCGAAGAACTCGAAGGAATTTTGTGGTCGCACCGCACAACCCCGAGGCGAGCAACGGCCGAAACTCCTTTCGCCCTCGTATACGGAACAGAATGCATGATTCCCGCAGAAGTTGAATTCCCAGGTGTACGTAGGAGACTGCTCCCAGAAAGAGAAGAGGCAAACAACCTAATGCTTCTCGACGAACTCGACCTAATTAACGAACGGCGGGATCAGGCACTCGTTTGAATTCAAAATTATCAGCAAGCGGCCGCCAAGTACTATAACGCAAACGTACGTAACCGCAGATTTCACGAAGGCGAGCTAGTCTTACTAAAAGTCTTCCAGAACACCGCAGAACGAAACGCCGGTAAACTAGGAGCAAACTGGGAAGGACCGTACAAGGTCATAAAAGTAGTCCGACCCGGAGCATACGAAATCGCAAACATGCAGGGCATCAAAATTCTCAGATCCTGGAACGCGATGCACCTCAAAAAATACTATCACTAGGCGGCACGCCCGCAGAACACTGAACTACGAGACGGCTTGATCCCCTCGAAAGGGTACGTAGGCATCTTGTCGCAAGATAAGACCATCTGTCCCCCTCGTTCAAAAGGGGGGGAGTAGGTGAGTATACGTATACTCGTATACTCCCAAAATTTCAAAACTCGAAATTTCTCAAACTTTTTCAGCAAACGCATCGAAAGAAAAAACGAAACTCTGAATATAGCGAGACGTCGCCAATGTTCGGAAAAAACGTTCCTCTCCAAAAAACAATAAACAGTCCGTCCGCGACTATAAAATACGCAAAACTTCTTAATATACGTATCCTTCGCGAAGGCCCAAATTGCGCAAACATCTACCGCTTAAAAATAGTTCGTTGCTGATCACAACGAACTCGCAACAGTCTTAAACAAACTTAAGTTATCTCGCAGAGATAGCTCTCGANCTCCAAAAAACAATAAACAGTCCGTCCGCGACTATAAAATACGCAAAACTTCTTAATATACGTATCCTTCGCGAAGGCCCAAATTGCGCAAACATCTACCGCTTAAAAATAGTTCGTTGCTGATCACAACGAACTCGCAACAGTCTTAAACAAACTTAAGTTATCTCGCAGAGATAGCTCTCGAACACCCGACACAAGGTTAATAGCGCTATAAAAGAAATCCAAACTTTTGGTCAGCACTTCCGGGCAACTTAGAAATTGTTCCCGGTGAGATGCTCGGTTCCAACCAGACGAATCTTATAAGCCGAGAACCTATCGCGGATTCTAAATCGGTATGGAATCAGGTTAAAATCGCAACAAGCAAAATGAAAGCCGACTAGTCATCGCACAGCCTTAACCCGAAAGTAAACTTAGGTCTTGCCCTAACCAAGCACACCGGTCGCTAACGTCTCAAGGCATGAATCGAGATCCTAAAGGCATGTCTCTTCGTCTATATCTAAACGCACACTCGATTTACTAAAAATCCTAAAACGAGCAAACGAATAAGGCGATCCACTAAGGGAACGGAATGCGAGACGACAACTCGCGGACCTCCCACAATATCGACTTAAATCAGAAGGTTCAAATAAAACCGATTATCCATTACGAAAATAAAAAGTTGCCGAAGCAACAGGGGATTCAAAGCCATAGAAGGCCAGTCCCAAACAAGTACAAAAGCCGCACTCGGCCAAATACATAAAAATCTAATTTTTTTTTAAAAAAGTCTCATAAGAGACTACAACTTCAAACATTCTCCGCATACGGAGCCTCATCTTCATCCATCGCATTACCTTCACGCTCGACAGCAACCTCCGGGTCGTCACCCTTATCCGCATCAGGCTGAGGTACGTCTTCAGCAGCGAGAATTGGATCGGGATCGCTCCCCTCGACAGGAATAGACCTTTCCGTCACACGGACAGCTGATTCCTCAAAACTCTTCATCTTGCGCTGAAGTCTGCGCAGCTCTGAAGCCTTGGACTTCTTTTCATCCTTCGCTTTGATCAGGGAAACCGCGGTCTTTCCAAGGTCACGCTCCAGGTCGCTAATCCGAGCTTCGAGTCGAGACACTTCCGCGNCAAAACTCTTCATCTTGCGCTGAAGTCTGCGCAGCTCTGAAGCCTTGGACTTCTTTTCATCCTTCGCTTTGATCAGGGAAACCGCGGTCTTTCCAAGGTCACGCTCCAGGTCGCTAATCCGAGCTTCGAGTCGAGACACTTCCGCGGAACGCACTTCTTCTATCGATTTCAGTTTCCCTTCGAGCTGAGCCGACCTCTCATGCGACTCGGCTAACTCTTTGGCTAAACGCTCAACTTCGGACCCGCACTCTTTGATCATCCCATCGATCAACGAAACAAACTAGAAAAAAAAAACCAAGAAAGACGGTCAGCTGCGAACATAATCTTTAAAAACGTATGATTGCGAACCCGTACCTTGGTGCGTTGCTGCGACATCGACATCATGCTCGGTGTCTTGCTAGACGAAGCCCCGGTCTCGGAACCCTTCACGGCTCTCTGTTGGGGTCAAAATCGGTACGGCGGAATTAATAGCCAAAACTTTCCGCAAGAATACAAAAAGAACAATTTTATAAAGCTCGAGAATCGTTTTATAAAACTCGAGAAATAGTTTTATAAAACTCGAGAAATCGTTTTATCAAGCTCAAGAATCGTTTTATAAAACTCGAGAAATCGTTTTATAAAACTCGAGAAAACCGTTTTATAAAACTCGAGAATCGTTTTATAAAACTCGAGAAATAGTTTTATAAAATTCGAGAAACCGTTTTATAAAACTCGAGAATCGTTTTATAAAACTCGAGGATCATTTTATAAAACTCGAAGAATCGTTTTATAAAACTCGAGAATCGTTTTATAAAACTCGAGAATCATTTTATAAAACTCGAGAAACCGTTTTATAAAACTCGAGAATCGTTTTATAAAGCTCGAGAATCGTTTTATAAAACTCGAGAAACCGTTTTATAAAACTCGAGAAAGCACTTTATAAAACTCGAGAAACCGTTTTATAAAACTCGAGAATCGTTTTATAAAACTCGAGAATCGCTTTATAAAACTCGAGAAACCGTTTTATAATACTCGAGAATCGTTTTATAAAAATCGAGAATCGTTTTATAAAACTCGAGAAACCGTTTTATAAAACTCGAGAAATCGTTTTATAAAACTCGAGAAACCGTTTGATAAAACTCGAGAAACCGTTTTATAAAACTCGAGAATCGTTTTATAAAACTCGAAGATCGTTTTTATAAAACTCAAAAGTCGTTTTATGAAATCCGAAGATCATTTTATAAAACTCGAGAATCGTTTTACAAAACCGCAAAAAACCGAAAAAACCGTAAGACGCGAACTAGTCGCAACTAGTTCGCCGATGGGCGAACTAAGAAACACTCTCTAGTTCGCCCATCGGCGAACTAAGAGTCACTCTTTAGTTCGCCCATTGGCGAACTAAGCCGGACCCGGCTTAGTTCGCCGATGGGCGAACTAAGAAGCATTCTCTAGTTCGCCGATGGGCGAACTAGAGACTTCCCGGACACTCCGCGTCTCGATTTCCCGCATCTCCGATTCAAACTTACGTCTTTCGACACGTTCGCATTCTAGATTACGGCTGAAATGTCTCCCGTTTCATCTCGATCCGACTTACCGTTCGAGTTTTACGATAAAAACCGTAAAACTTCGTTTTCTCGGAAAGAACTCGAGGAAATCGTATAAAACGGCAAAGGTTAAACAAAACACCAAACATTTCCTAAACTATACGATTTATTCGGGATTTCTGGTTAAAATCATAAAAACGCGCTTTTTAATAAAAAATGTCGAGTAAGTCGTAAAAAACGTGTTTTTAATAAAAAATCGAGTAAATCGTAAAACCTTGCGATTAACTCGAGTATATTATTAAAAACGACGTCAGATCAGGAAACGATCCCGTAAAAGTCGGAAAACGGTTTTTATCGCAAAACGTCTCGAAAGGACCTAAAACACGATGAAAACCCATCTCGCGATTTTAACGGAATCTAACCCGCGGATTTGACAATGTTTTTGACGATTTACTCGCAGAAGGAAAATAAAAGTCAAGTTTAAAGATAAAAGGAAGGTTTGAAGAGAAATAGAAGATTTCCGCAGAAGAAAAGGAAGGATCGAGAAGAATGGAAAATTCCCGATTTAGTCAAATCTGGGCGAAATGGAAAGATCGGATAGCCAAGGCGAGGAGTATATAAAGAGGAGGTCTAGGGCAGAAGCACACA
>CAKOAT010241820.1:682322-722559 GCA_932364175.1 Eruca vesicaria subsp. sativa | reverse complement strand
GTCTTCCTCAGCATCGCTACGATCCATCTCGTCTTGAAACAAGAGAAACTCGGAAATCCGAGCATCCTGCGGATATGCCGGAGGATTGTCACCGGATGGGACCTCACAGTTTTGCTGATCACCTTGGGAAGAAGACATCTTAAGAATTTTTCTAGAGAGAAGTTGGAGAGAAACTTGAAAGGTGGAAGATATGAGAAGTAATGATCCAATACCTATAAAAAAAGGAGAGCTCTCCCTCGTAATAAGACGAATCTCAGCCGTAGATTCCGATTAAAATCTAACTCCATCCGACCGCAAAATTTCCTCAAGAAATTGCGGACTTGGGGGCTAACTGTTGGTGTCAAAAACCGTAATCTCGAAATCAACGTCTGCGATAACTTCTGTAAAAGGGGGATCATTACTTTCCGCAAAAGTAGTTTTATAAAACTCGAGAATCATTTTATAAAACTCGAAGAATCGTTTTATAAAACTCGAGAATCGTTTTATAAAACTCGAGAATCGTTATATAAAACTCGAAGAATCGTTTTATAAAACTCGAGAATCGTTTTATAAAACTCGAAGAATCATTTTATAAAACTAGAGAATCGTTTTATAAAACTCGAAGAATCGTTTTATAAAACTCGAGGATCGTTTTATAAAACTTGAAGAATCGTTTTATAAAACTCGAGAATCGTTTTATAAAACTCGAAGAAACGTTTTATAAAACTCGAAGAATCGTTTTACGAAACCGCAAAAAACCGAAACAGTCGTAAAACGCGAACTAGTCACGACTAGTTCGCCCATGGGCGAACTAAAGACTTCTCGGATATCCCGCGCCTCGATCTCCCGCATCCCCGATTCAAAACTTACGTCTTTCGACACGGTCGCATTCTGAACCACGGCCGAAACGTCTCCTGTTCCGTCACGATCCAAACTATCATTCAAGTTTTACGATAAAAACCGTAAAACTTTGCTTTCTCGAAAAGAACTCGAGGAAATCGTATAAAACGGGAACTGTTAAACGAAACACCGAACATTGCCTAAACTATACGATTTATTAGAGATTTCTCGTTAAAATCATAAAAAACTCGTTTTAAATAAAAAACGTCGAGAGAATCGTAAAAAAACGGCATCGGATCAGGAAACGGTCTCGTTAAAGTCGTAAAACGGTTTTTATCGTAAAACGGCCCGAAAGGTCCTAAAACATGATAAAAACCCAACGCTTTGACGGTCTACTCGCAAATAGAAGATAAAAGGCAAGTTTGAAGATAAATAGAAGATTTCCGCAAAAGAAAAGGAAGGATCGACAGAAATGGAAAGTTCCCGAAAAACTTGGATCCGGGCAAAATGGAAAGATTGAGTCGCTTGGGAAAGGGGTATATAAGCCAGAGTCGCAAGGAAGAGAAGGGGGACGAAANACTCGCAAATAGAAGATAAAAGGCAAGTTTGAAGATAAATAGAAGATTTCCGCAAAAGAAAAGGAAGGATCGACAGAAATGGAAAGTTCCCGAAAAACTTGGATCCGGGCAAAATGGAAAGATTGAGTCGCTTGGGAAAGGGGTATATAAGCCAGAGTCGCAAGGAAGAGAAGGGGGACGAAAATCAGACCTAAAAAGAACGGCTGCTAGCTTAGAATTTAGGACTTAGCGTTTTGAATAGCAATCTAGATCCTTAAAACGTTTCGACGTCTAAGTTCTTCAATTCTTTTTGTAACACTTGTCAAATCTTCATTCAATAAAAGCTTTCATACAAGTTCTTATCTCTTTGTTCTTTTTTGTTCATCCATATTCTTTTAAATTCGTTTGTTTTAGTGATTTCCGCAGAGATCCAGGACCTCGGGAAAATTAGGGTTTCACCCTAAGTTTCCATATTTGACGGAAAATCGACAGTGTGGATTTCGGTTCCCACAACGTTAAACGAAGTAAAACCCAAAGATACAATGACGGTTTGTCCGCTTATGTGCAGGAAGAACATAAATGTCAAGTTCGGAGAAAAATGGAAGTTTTCCAAGATGAAAATTGAGATCGAGATAAATTGAAGATTTCCGAAGAATAGGAATCAAGGCGGAAAAGGAAAGACTAAACCACCTAATGGAGGAGTATATAAGCACAAGGTCGAGGCCAAGAAAGGAGGAGGATTTTCAGAGCTCTCATCTCACAGAAAAACTTAGCATTTAGGACAAATCAGCAATTTTCCGTTTTTGTTATCGAGCTACGTCTCAACTAGGGTTTTAGTCTTAGGTTGCTAGAACTAAGAAACTTACCGTCAGCTTTTGAGGCCAAGGCTTTACCTCGTTGTACCGCTCTTACGCAAAATCGGAATAAGAAATCTCTTTGCTTTCTTTTTTATTCTCATATTGTATTTTCTGTTATTTTCGTATTTTGGTTGCTTGGCGTGTTGTTTAGCAGATATCCGGGATCTGTGGGCAATTAGGGTTCTCCCTAAGTTCCTTAATTTACGGAAATCGACGGTGTGAATTCCGGTTCCCACAGTTTGGCGCTAGAAGGAGGGGGGAGGTTACGGATATATCTAACTCCCAGACCACATAACCCTCGATGGATACAATGACAAAAGAACAACCGACTCTAGTCAACGAAAACGTTGAAACTCAAACTCCGCTAGCAAACGCGACCACAGTTAACGTTAATGCCAACATTACCCTGTTGCAGGAGGTACTCACCGCCTATCAGAAGAAGACGGAGGAGCAGGACAAGCTAATCGGATCTCTCGCGAAACATGTCGAAACCTTAACTACGAAGACCAAGTCTATCCGCCCCCGCGGAACCACAAGAATCCGCGGAAGAAGACTCAATTTCATGACTCACATGGATCGTCCCAGAACTGAGCAAGGTAATCAACCAGGGCAAAAACTCCTTCTTGTGAACAGGAGGCCGAGGACAACGGTGTCAAAAGGGTTAATCTGGAAACAAGCGACCAATCTGATCCGTCAGAGGAAGACGTTGACGTTCTTTCAAGAAGGAGGAAATATCGCAGCCCTCAGACCGAATCTTCTCCCGAACGATCTCCCACCGAAGACGAGGCGGATCTCTATTACATGGAGCATGCAAAGACAGCCGATGAGCGATCTCAGGTCACTCGCAGAAAACGCCGACTGGGTCGGAATACTGCTGGCAAACCAAATGAAATTCATGATATCTGTGACTACGTCACAAAAACGGCCGCAGCAGTAAAGACTGTGAAGTCTCGAATCACCATGCCACTAGCGCCGCTCCCGAAATAGATCGACTGCTGTACGAGTCTCGGAAAATGTCTTTCACAGCTCGCATCACCCGAGATCAAGCTGCCCGATCTAGGAAAGCTTAAAGTGCCGACTTATGATGGGATGACTGATCCCAAAGCGTGCCTGCAGGTCTTCCAGATCACTATGGGGCGAGCTAAGCTTAAGGAAAGCGAAAGAAATGCGAGTTACTACCGTCTCTTCGTCGAAAACCTAGAGGGGACAGCACTCGAGTGGTTCTCTCGACTTAAGCGGAATTCAATCGGGAGTTTCCGCCAGCTTACCTCGGAGTTTCTCAAGCAGTACTCGATGTTCATAAACAGAGAAACTTCAGACGCCGACCTCTGGAGTCTATCCTAGAAGAAAGACGAACCTCTTCGCGACTTCATGAGTAAGTTCAAACTCATCATGGCTAGGATTAGCGGAATAAGCGACATAGCAGCCATCGTCGCGCTAAGAAAGTCGCTCTGGTTCAAGTCGAAATTCAGAAAGTGGGTAACTCTAGAGAAGCCATGTACGATCCAGGACGCGCTCCACAAAGCTACCGATTACATCACCATCAAAGAGGAGACTAAAATCCTGGCAGAACAGCATAAACCAACAAAGACGTCTCCGAAAGACGGCACCTCCGAGTAAATGCCGCAAAAGAAAAACCCTCGTAAGGACAAGTACGTCCATCACGAGGGACATGATCTCCAAGGGCGCATAACTACGCCATTAACTCTGGATCGGAGCAAGGGCGAACTACGGGAAACACGTGGACCAGGAATTAGAGTTACGACTAGAACTCCTTCAGCGATTTCCACCAGACCCGCGGCCATTCAACTGTAAACTGTAAAGTTCTCGGTGCAAGGTTGGCAGTATCCAGCGTAAAGGACCTCATCCGCGACTTGGACCGCCCCCCGAAAACGGGCGAGAAACGCGAAGGAAGACAAGACAAGATAGGGAGCGATGCTAACCGCCGAATTGTCAACATGATCATTGGCGAGTCGCAGTACTACTGCGATACCATCTCATCCATCAATAACTACCGACGAAAAGCCGAGACATGTTCAAACTGGCCAACACCGTCGGATGACGCTTCAAGAGGTGTAAATTCCTTTGAGGAGGTAGAAGCTTCCAGCATGGATCATCCGCATGATGATCCTCTCGTCATCGACCAAGTCTTAAGCGATATAGAGGTCGCCCGAATCCTTATTGATACCAGAAGCACCGTCAACGTTATCTTCCGCGACACTTTGACACGAATGGGAATAAGATTTACGGAGGTCGAACCAACACCAAAGCCGTTGACCAGTTTTTCGGGCGAAACGGAAATGACACTCGAATCGATCAGACTCCCGGTGGCCGCAAAAGATGTGACCAAGATCGTTACCTCCACAATCGTCGATCGTTCGGCAATCTACAACATAATCTTGGGCACGCCCCGGATAAACGCCATGAAGGCAGTTCTGTCAACTTACCACTTAGACATCAAGTTTCCAACTCCTACAGGAATCGTAGTAATTCAGGGAGGCTAGAGACAGTCGCGGTCTTGCTTTTTTAGCGGAACATAAGCTAAGGCAAATGGTTATCACCATCGTAAAACCGAAACGGGCAAAATCAACTCTGCTAACCGCGGAAAACGCCCCGAACCAGCAAGCCCTGCAACGGTCTAGAAACATCAAGTTTCCGAGCCCATCACTCTTACCCGAACGGAGGAGAAAAGCCCAGAGAAAGACATTGATCCAACGACTAAAGCGATCGACGCGTATACAATAGCCGAGTAAACACAGTCGCACCAACAGCCAGAACTAAAAGATGACTTGATTCTCGAAAGGGATACGTACACAGCTCGCCTAAAGACGAGTTCAGCTATCCCCCTCTCTAAAACCGGGGGGGGGAGTGGGTGCATATACGAGTATTCGTATACTCCCATATTTTATAGTATTCACTTTGTACTCGAGATTTTTGACACATTTCAATAAAAGCAAAGTTAGAATATTAAAAAATCTCTTCTCGAAAAGCATACTCTAAAAACAGACCCGAACTCCGAACACTTTCGGAAATAACTTCCGCAACCAGTTATAAAAAAAAACACTTGGTCGTCTCAACCAAAAAACTTATACATTTCGAAAAGAACCAGCAAGACGTCGCTTAAAGTCTTAGAGAAATATTCACAAGTCCATGTGCGACTATAAAACCACAAACGCTCGTGGATTGGCCCTGCCGAGCACACCTACCGTCTTAAACAAACGCATACGACCCGCTGGTCCTTATACATCCGACTAGAATAAAATAGCGCACTATAAAAGAAATCCAAAATTTTGGTCAGCACCTTCGGGGATGCTCGATTTTGACCAGACAAGTCATATAAGTCGAGAACCTATCGCGGACTCTAAATCGATACGAAATCAGGTTAAATCGCAACAGGCAAAACGAAAGCCGACTAGTCATCGCAAAGCCTTAAAATTGAAAGAAAACCTAGGTCTTTCCCTAAACCCAACACACTGGTCTTTATCGTCTCAAGGCATGAAGTGAGATCCTAAAGGAATGTCTCTTCTTTCGCATCTAAAACGCTCACGAAAAAATCTAAACATTCTGATACGAGAAAATGAATAGGACGATCCACACAAAGAGTTAGATACGAGACGAAAACTCGTATACTTTCCTCTACACTTAAACAAAAAACAGATTTCATACTTAGACATCGTTTGATACACGCCGCCCAGTGGCAAGGATTCAAAGCCACCAACGGCCAGTCCCGATAAAAAAGCTACAACGATTACAGTACAACACATGTCGAAATCATCATCCATAAAACCCGGACGCCGATCATTGCATTCGCATCAACCCCCAGCTGATCAACCTCGCCATCTTCGTCCGGGATCTCCGTCCCGACTTCAACCGAGTCTGGCGAGACCATGATGGGGTCCCATTGCGTCCACATCCTCGCCTCAAGGTTAAGAAGCTTGAACTGTTTCTTCTCTTTCCTATCCAAGCGCGCCTTTTGCTTAGCATACTCCTTCTCGTAGGAATAGTCCACGAGTTGAGAGAGATGTAACCCACCAACTACACCACGACACTCGTGATAGTCTCCATTGGCCCTTTGCGCATTTTTGATCTCCAAGAATTGGGTCGCAAACCGTTCACGGTGAACCTTCACCGTCTCAGCATTTTCTCTCTTGTCCTCTCTGCGAGCACGGCAAACTTTTTTATCAGAAAGATCCATGACATGATGAGAATTAGCCTCGTGCTCCTCCCTCATATGGCAACTTCCTTCTCAGCCCACTCTTGAGCACGAAAGGAGTTAGCGTCAATCTCCTCTTGCGTTAAACAAAGTTTTCCGGTTATATATTGATAGAAGGAAACTAACCTGGTTAACTTGCGCAGACGCGTTGAAAAACTCCAGAACATGGCCAGGCCCGCCATCTGAAAAATCAGAATTTGACGATCCAGCGGCACATGTCTGGTCGCTCCTGTTCGCCTGACAATCAAGGAAATTCTTGAGTATGTTGTCAGGGGAATCAGCACCATCGGACGCATCATCGTCAACAACCACATGTTTATCTTTACGAAACTTTGACTTATCCCTCCTCGTCGGAGACTCGTACGGAACAAAGCCTTATGTACTCGTTTCTTCTGCATCAGGAACCGGCGAGGTTGGCAGAAACCGAGATCGATGGAGAGTGATTGCATAAAGAACGCGCTTCGGAGTAAAGCTATCCCAACGGCATTCCCCGCCTCGAAGCAAATTCATAATAGTAAGCAGGCCTTCTGGAAACGGAGGGAGAGGGTTGATCTCTGGAAATACAAAAGCAGCTAAATGAGATCAAAATGCGCATGCAATCGAATCACGATACCTTTCCGACCCCATCTAGTCCTGAAAAGAGGAATGAAGTTCTCCTCCACCGACGCACTATCCACACGGACGTAGAAGAAATGTTTCTTCCAAGAAGGATTGTTCGACGTAAAGTCAGTAACAATCGACATATCACGACGAGGGTGCAACCAGATCCTACCTGAATTTCTGTCGGGTTTCAATATACTTTCAAAGTTATCAACATCAAGAGTCATTCCTCGTTCATAACTCAGCACCAAAATCCTGAAAAGTTGTTGTAAGCTGCACAGAGTCATTTGACTTATCGACAGCCCAAGACGATAAAAGAACCGAACAACGGTCTCTGGAATCGGAAACAATAAATGGCACTGTGTCAAGAATGCGTCATAACACGTGAAGTAGCCATCAGGTGCGATGTCGTCATCCTCTCCAGCCAACGGAAGAAGAAACTTCACCGCATCCGGAATATGAAAAAAACGCCGAATGGAAACAAGGCCATTGAGACAGGTCAGACTCGAGCATCCGTCGATGCGGTTGGCATGAAATGAAGGTTGAACCCAGGTCCCGGGCTTGACGGATCCCGCTTCACCCCCGACCACTCGATATGCCTCAATTTCCTCGAGGTCAACCAGAGGTGTCGCAAACTCTTCCTTTGGCTCTACACCGTAATATTGCGAGTTAGCCCCATCAAAACTGTGATGTTCGGAACGGGTTTCGGAGCAAGTTCTCCTCTTCGAAAACATGGTCAAAGATATCAGAAGTTGAAGGAAAAGTGAGAAAGAAAATAAAGGGAGAGACTTTTCTAGCTAAAAAAAAAAATTTAAGAGGAAAGAAGTGAGTAAATAATTTGAAAACTTACTCCACATATTTATAAGCAAAATTTTACTATTCATCTTCGGACTTTTGGTCGTTAAAGTTCTGCCTAATTCTACCAAACTTGCTTAATAAGTTCAAACCGCTCGCAAGAACTCTATGATTCTTATGAGCTTGGTGGGCTTGGCAAGCTGGACCATGATCGGAACATCTCTCGTTTCGTCTCGAGCCGTCTTATCGTTGGAATTTATGATAAAAACCGCTAAAGACTTGTTTTCTCGTAAAAACTCAAGTAAATCGTATAAAACGGCAACGATTAAACAAAATACCAGACTTTTCAAACTATACGATTAACTCAAGATGTTTTATAAAAACATCATCGTATTCTGGAACGATCCCGTTTAAAATCGTAAAACGGTTAAGGCGCAAAACAGACCGATCCTAAAACGCGATAAATGCCCACTTGCGACTTTAAACGGAGTCCAACGCAAAGATACAATGATGGTTTATCCGCTTATGTGCAGGAAGAAAATAAATTTCAAGTTCGGAGAAAAATAGAAGTTTTCCAAGATGAAAATTGAGATCGAGATAAATGGAAGATTTTCGAAGAATAAGAATCAAGGCGGAAAAGGTAAGACTAAACTGCCTAGAGGAGGAGTATATAAGGACAAGGTCGAGGCCAAGAAAGGAGGAGGATTTTCAGAGCTCTCATCTCACAGAAAAACTTAGCATTTAGGAAAAAGAGGCAGCTTTCCGTTTTTGTTATTGAGCTGCGTCTCAACTAGGGTTTTAGTCGTAGGTTGCTAGAACTAGGAAAGTCACCGTCAGCTCTTGTGGCCAAGGCTTTACCCCGTTGTACCGCTCTTACGCGAAATTGGAATAAGAAATCTCTTGGCTCTCTTTTTGATTCTCATATTGTCTTTTATGTTATTTTCATATTTTGATTGCTTGGCGTGTGGTTTAGCAGATATTCAGGACCCCTGGAAAATTAGGGTTTTCCCTAAGTTACTTAATTTACGGAACTCGACGGGGGGAATTCTGGTTCCCACAGTTTAACCGTTGCCGTTTTATGCGATTTACTCGAGTCTTTACGAGAAAACAAGTCTTTAGCGGTTTTTATCGTAAAGTTCCAACGATAATACGGATCGAGGCGAAACGAGAGATGTTCCGATCACGGTTTAGAGTATGATCGAGTCGAGGGGAATTTGCCTTGTGTCCCGGCAGTGCGGATGATGAGGTTCGGCTTGGCTGGTGCCGGGCCAAACGACTTGGTCAGCTCGCTGGTTTGGCGAGCTAGACGGTACGGTCAGCTCGCTGGCTTGGCGAGTTGGACGGTCTTGGCGTTTTTTATCCAATTTTTCTGGTGATTTCCATGGCAGCGATTGTTAGGTTTATGAAGCTCCTTTGCTCGAAGAGTCTTTAGAATTCTCCAGGATACTTTCTCGTATCTTTATAAACCTATTTTAAACTTTGCGGAGAGTTTTGGTCGTTGATTCCGTCGTAACCGATTTTGATCCTAACAATGCATATATAGAATTACAAGTTCCTCCCAATGTGATGCCGAATATTATACACGAAAATTACTTGCAAAGGATCATCGTCACTGAAAGCAATATATCCAAAGAGATTTAACAGACACAGAGTGTTACCAGCACTCAAATGTTACTCTATTTAGCATTCATGATCCAACATTATGTGGGTCTAGGTGTGTTTGAATCAAGTACTGAGAAAAGTAAGTTACTAGAGAATGTTATGATTATAACCTATCTCTTTTTTTTCTTTGTCAACTTTTAATCTGAAGAACTAGTTGATCACAAAATTTTCTCAGCGATCAATTAATATTGTAGTGGCGGGTATTACAAACTTCTGGTCATCTTCCTTCTTCCTCCCTAAGAAGTGCATCTCAACGATTAACTCTCTTTGTCATGCATTACCATGGAAAGGCTCCTTTGAAGGCCACCACTCTGCGCGAATGTCATGGGAAGTGGTAATTTAGCCTAAAAAGGAAGGGGCTTAGGAATCAAAAATCTTAATCTATGGAAACAAAGCATGTGCTTTAAAATTGGTCTGGCTTCTCTTCTTCCAGTCAGGCTCTATATGGGTCGCTTGGTTTGTTGAGGAGGTTCTGAATGGCAACCTAATGAACTACTGGATCTATGAGAAAAGATAAGACTACTCATTGTTCGCAAACAAACTCCTAGGTTTCAGGCAAAATGTATTTCATGTGTTAAAGCTAAAGGTTGGAAATGGGAAAACCTGTTTATTTTGGAATCATAACTGGTCATATTTGGATAATCTGCAACACTTTCTCAATTGTCCTTCTCCTCTGACATCAACAGAGATAGGAATTGGGCTTTCAGGCATGCTTGCTCGGACCAACAAGTCGCACTTCATGCTTACTTGTCAACTGTCATTTTAAGTATGACTGGATATTAGTGGGGAAGATTATGAAACGATTTAGCACTGGAGCTTCTTCTGAAATGTACTGCTTCTGACAAGATCTCCCTTACTAGCCCTCAGCTTCCAGTGACCACCTCAATTTCAGACATCTTCAACTTCGACAGTCTCACTCGCTCAGCAATCGAACTTTGCTTCTGCATGTTCTATCTTTCTGTTTGTCATCTAATTCCTTTACAAGTCTATTGCTTGGGTTTAATTGGTTGTAACCTTATTTGGGTTTAATTGGGCTTTAGTCTCAGAAAACAGTACCCAATATGGTTGTATAGTTTTATTATCCTTTAAGTAAATAGAATGACTTTAGTTAAACAAAAAAAAATCTCAAATGTAAATCTTAAAAAGAAAGCACACAAGATATTTAACATGTTTAGCATATCTTAATTGTCACTAAAACTATCTCTAATGTATTTTGCTTTTTTCTTCTCTAAAATAGAATAACTTTATAATAAAGATGTGATTAGTTTTAAGAGAAATTCCCTAGGATAACCTTTTTAGTCTATTTTCACAAAATAGCACTTAAGGAGGAAAATAACCAAAATAAGTTTTTATTAAAAGGTAAATATGCACTTATATCCTTGAGTTAACTAATCTAGATTTATAGTTTAGAGTTAAAGGGTGGGCTTTTAAGGGTGGGGTTTTGGGTTTAGTGTTTCAAACTTTAAAAAAATAAAAAATATATATTACAAATTTCAAAATTAAGAGAGACTATTTTGTCATTTTATTTTTTTAAGGTTTTTTTGTGAAAAAAACTTTGAAAAGGTTATTTGAGAAAATTGTCCTTAATTTAATGTATTTATCTAAAATAGCAATCTTCAAATATGGAGTAAATATAGAGGGATGGTAAGAATGTTACTTATTTTTCTACAAATAGAGAAAAATAGCAATTTCTATATAGAGAAAAAAGTTGAGATGTGTTTGAGTAATTTTATCGCTAAATATTATTATAGAATTAAATATAGATGTGAGTTGAAGATGTTCTAACACCATTTAAATATATTTTATAATGTATGCCTATAAATAGATGAGCTATATAATAGTGGTGAAGTTTACTCCAATGTATTCTTATATAATATCCATCTCTATTTATAGAGATAAAAATAGAGAATCGCTATTTTTTACCTTATTGATAGAGAAAAATAGTGATTTCTATTTTAGACGAATAAATAAAGTTGGGTTGGAGTAGAATTTTATCTTAATGCTATTATAGAGGAAATATATATATATATATATATATATATATATATATGGAAGGGTTAGAGATATTCTTAGGGATGTTATAATAGATTATATTCATGGGTATTTAATAGGGTTTTTAGATTAAATAAAATCTATTGAGATCTATTTAACTTGGTGAACTTTAAATCAATAACCTTTTAAGACTCATTTATTAAGTGGAGTTTGGGTAGAGGTGTCAAAATGGATAAAGTTAAAGGGTCAATCCAACCCAATCCAAACCATTGATCATAATAGATAGAAAATTTGCGTACAAATGTATTAATAGATAAAATAGTTTAATAAATTTATTAAATTGGGTTAAAATGGTTTCGATTGTAAGGATTATGAGTTACCCATAACCAAACCAATAAAATTATAATTAACATATACACAGATTAAATATATAAACAAAAGAAACCAAACTAAAATTTAAAACTAATGATACTAAACCAAAATTTTAGTTATTTTCTCATTATCTAAATCACTTTCAATAATCTAAATTTAACTCATTTTCTCATATTTATTTTTGTCAACATACAGTTTCTTAAATATAAAAATATTAGATGTTGATTTTTATTAAAAAATAATCATATTTTAAAAAACATAATTTTTTTCTCATCAAAATTTTAAAACTGATTTTTTCTTCCAATATCACAAAACTGTGTTTTTCCGCCAAAATCACAAAATCTTGTTTCCTGTTAAAATCGAAAAATCTTGTTCCCGCCAAAATTGTGAAATCGTAATTTCTTGCCAAAACTGTAAAATCGAGTTTTCCCGCCAAAACTGTAAAATCGAGTTTTCCCGCCAAAATTGCAAAATCATATTTTCCGCCATAACCGTGAAACCATTTCTTCCCGTCAAATCCGTAAATCGAATTTTCCGGCCAAAACTGTAAAATTATGTTTTCTCACCAAATCCGTAAAATAAGGTTTTTCCGCCAAAACTGTAAGATCGGGTTTTCCCACCAAATTCGTAAAATTGAGTTTTTCCCCCAAAACTGTAAAATCACGTTTTTAAGCCAAATCCGTAAAACTGGGGTTTACCGTCAAAACCGAAAAACCATATTTTTTGCCAGAACCTCAAAATCGTGTTTCCAGCCAAAATCATAAAATCGAGTTTTCTCACCAAATTTGTGATATTATATTTCCCATTTAACCGTGAAATTGAGTTTTCCCGTCAAGACCACAAAATCACTTTTCTCATCAAAATTCCAATACCGAGTTTTTCAACCAAAATTTTTAAATTGTTTTCCGCCAAAACCATAATATCGAGTTTTCTCGCCAAAATTAAAAAAAAAAAAAATTCGCGAAAAGTCATAAAATAATATTTTCCATCATAAGTGTAAAATCATGCAATTCCCATTTTTCGCCAAAATTTCAAAAAAAAATATTTTCTCATTTTCCTTCTCTTTTCCATTTTATTTTTTCTGATTCTATTTGATCGGAAAAAATGTGAGATGCCACTGAAGTGTTGTTATGAGGTGAAAGATTCTGAGGTAGGATGGTGTTAAGCTAATGAAATATTCTTTTGTCAAGTTATACGCCTGATATTCAGATTTATTTGATCTTCATCTTGTGTGTATTCGCTTCAAGATAATTGATTGTTATTTAGTATTTACTTGTTTATAATAAAATGAATGACATGTTCATTTAAACATTTCACCATCTCTATAAAAATTTGATGTCCGTTTATATTTTGGACATTTTTATTTTTATCTCTGTCAGACATATTTTGCAATATTATATTATTTTTAGTATTATAATATTTTACGTTTGTTTTTTTTCATAAAAACACATACTTTTTTATGTGTCCGGTTATTTTTTATACACAGTAATTGATATCAGTTCATAGTGTATACAATATCATTTTTAACAACAACATACAATATAATTTATGTGGCAATCTTTATATTTGTTTGATGGGTTTATTCCTTTTGATTTAATTTGTATTCTGATTCTTTTCCTGTATATTTAATGCATATTAATTTGTAATGTGATACTATTAAAAATCTAGTGATACACACACATAAAAATATATATATATTCAAATCTAGTGAGTTTCTGATTTTTCTTATTTTATTCAAAATAAGAATAACCTTAAATTTCACTATTTATATTTTTATTTTATTATATAAGTCATTTATAATATTTGCCAATGTTGATAAAATAAAATATCTACGAATATAAATTATCGATTATTTTCAGTCAATTTATGTGGGAATATTTGTATTTGTTTGATGTGTTTAGTCTTTTTGATTTAATTTGTATTCTTATTTTTTTCATGTATATTTAATGCATATTAATTCTTAAGGTGCTACTATTAAAAATCTAGTTATACACAAACATAAATATATATTCAAATTTAGTGAGTATCTGATTTTTCTTAATTTATTGAAAATAAGAATAACATTATTCTATTTTGTTATTTTATTAATAAAATTAAATTTCATTATTTATATTTTGTTATTTAATTATATAAGTAATTTCTAACATTTGTCAATGTTGATAAAATAAAATATCTAAGAATATAAATTGTGGATTATTTTCAGCCTTATACATTTTTTTGAATTCATGGATACTATAATTTTTTAATATATTTTTTATCTCAAAATAAAAAGATTCATGCTTCTTAAAAAGAATTGATAAATGCATTCACATAAAGTAAACATTTGTTAATATTAAACATTAATTTTTTGTGTAAGAATAATTTTGCATGCCATGTGTCATTTTCTCCTCATCCTATTTAGTGACATGACATCAACATGAGAGATAAAACTTAACTTTATATAATAAGATATATTTTTTAGTCCCCAAAATAATATTTTAACTAATAACCATTTAAACTATAGTATTATTATTCATGGATAAACCATTAAAAGCATTAACTCATTAACTTAAATGAATTATGGGTTAACCCAAACCATTTCTCAAATGGACTGAGATTAAACCATTTGGATATGGTTTGGTTTACTCATTATGACACCTTTAGTTTTGGCTAAAATAAATGGGGACCTGCTTAACCCATTTACAGATTTTATGTAACTTAAACCTCATAAATGAGTTTTTCCGCCAAAATCATAAAATGGAGTTTTTGCCCAAATCACAAAATAAAGGTTTCCGCTAAAACCGCAAAATCTAGTTTTCCACAAAAATCATTAATCAAACTTCCCACCAAAACCATCAAATCAAGTTTTCTGTCAAACACACAAAATCGATTTTTCCCGACAAAACCGCAAAGTGGTTTTTCCCGTCAAAATCGTAAAGAGGTTTTTCCCGCCAAAACCGTAATATCAAGTTTTTCGCCATAATCGTAAAATCAAACTTTCCCATCAAAACCAAAAAATTGCATTTCCCACCAAAATCGTAAAATCATGTTTTCCCGCTAAAATAAAAAAAATCGAGTTTTGATGCCAAAATCACAACAACAAAAAAGAGTTTTTCTGCCAAAACCATAAAACCGCATTTTTCCGCCATAACCAAAAATCATTTTTTTGTTAAAAGTGTAAAATCGTGTTTTCCGCCAAAACAAAAATTGAGTTTTTCTACCAAAATAAAATAATTGATATTCCCACAACAACCCAAAGTTGAATTGCTCGCTAAAACTTAATAATCAAATTTATTTTGTTTCAGTCAAAATTTGTTGGAGTTCATAAAGAAATTTTTTGAAAAAAATATTTATGGTAAGCTGTTTTACAAAAAGAATTAGAACAAAAAGTATAATAAAATGGATTAGTATAAAATCCAGCAGAGCTAAATGGATACTCTTAATAGACCTATTTTTAAATGGGTTAAAATGAGTATGTGTTGAAAATGGAATCTAAACTATTAAAGGGGAAGTACAAAAAAAAATAAACCTTAATTTTCCTCAAAAATTACATACTTATGCCACTGACATAACACATGTAGTTTTATTCTTATATAGGCGTCCACTAGTTTTAAATCAAAACCAAATTGTCCAATTCAATTTTAAAAATGACATCTGTTAATAAAATTGCTAGAGTTCTTACTTGTGAATATTTTTAATTATTGCTATCTAAATAATTAATTTTTTAAAGAAATATCTATAAAATCTGATTTTAAATAATAATTTCAATCACAAAGTTATAGAATAATTTAATAAATCACACACAATCTAAACAAGATATTCTAATATTTTACACTTAATTGTTTATAGTTTATCAAGTAAAAAAAGTACGATATCAAAACCATAACCGAACCTAAAATTTATCTTAATTATAGAGAACATAACCATTGTAAATAAAATTGCTAGAGCTCTTATTTTTGTAAAAAAAAAATTAATTGTTGCTATCTAAATAATTTATTTTTAAAGAAATATCTATAAAATCTGATTTTAAGTAATAATTTCAATCAGAAATTTATAGTATAATTTAATAAAGCACACACAATCTTAAAAAGATACTCTAAAATTTTACACTTAGTTGTTTAGTTTACCAAGTAAAATAAATACGATATCAAAAAATACAGCTTGATAGTTAAAAAAAAAGACACTAAACAAAATGCACAAGATACACCGATATCATAACTCAATAACCTATGAAACATAAATATGAATGTTTTTTATAACTAATACAAACATATATTTGTACAGAACATATATCTGCGCGGGCGCGCGGGTCAAAAGCTAATGAATCTTAAAATGGGTTATTTTAATGGGTGAATTTTACCATTTTAACATCCATAAATGCTCTAAGACAGTAGCTTAATATGATTATGAAGAATACGACTTACATAAGCGCATGGTCCCAAAACCAGTCGTCAAAGCTCCTGCAAGGCAGGAACAGAAGTTCTTATTAAAGAACGTGATTTCACCGAAGATAAAAACCAAATTCTATAGAAGTTTGCGCCACAATCTAGTGGCCCATTTTACAAATCTAATACCATCCATTTGGAGCCCATTCGTTCACTATCTTAATTCATGACTTTGAAATATATATTTACAACAAAATAATCATTTTGAATATATTATTTTGAAGAAATTTTTTGTCAATACTATTGGAGAACTTGTAAAGTAAACAAGTTTAAAATTCAAAATAAAAAGATAATCATGGTTTCGTATGTTTGCCTTCATTAAATCTTTTAGAAACTTTAACATATTTACTATTAGTTTTCATTATTACCAAAATATGTTGATACCTGGTAAATAATTTTTAGTGTTTTTCTGTTTCAGTTTCAATTTCTATTCGTCTCTATCACCATAAATTATATAGGTGTAACCATTAATTTAACAATTATATTAACACCCACAGTAACATGTCGTCCGTACACAAATTAATTTGGTTCAAATGCATTTGCTTAGGCCAACTCAAACAATGACACTAAAACACCAAATTTATTGTAAATTTATCTCTAATTAAATATTAATTTTGACACTATTTCACTAAATTTGGTGTAATATAAATACTATTACACTAAATTTGGTGTAATACAATTCATTACACCAAATTTTTTGAAAATACATAGTTTATTATATTTTATTTAATAATATATTTTAATTATTATTAACTAGTTCAGATTTATAATTAAACCATAATATATTATTATTTGTATTTTTAATTATTTTTAAATATTTATTTATTTTTATTTTTTCTATTAATAAATAACTAAATGAGTAGTACAATTAAATTTATCATACACTAAAATAATATTTTTTTATTTCGTAATATAATTAAACTTGTATTACTAACAAATAAAAATTTCATTAAAAATAAATATATTATTTTGTTATGTGCTTTTCATATTAAATTATTTTAAATTTTAAATATAACTAACATTTAAATAAAATAAAGACCTAAAATATAATATTGGTGAACCAAAAAATATAAATGTAAATAAATTTTAAAAACATAAAACTAGAAAAATTGAAAAAACATTATATCAAGTGTGATAAATAATTATATATCAGTTACAAATAATAAATATAAAATTATTAAAATGGAATTTCATTAGACAAAAACGGAATTATTACTAACAAATACATTTCATTAAAATAAATATATTATTGTCGGAGATGACAAAAACATTAAGACACCAAAACACTAGATTTGGTGTAATCACCAAATTTGATGTGATTGTTAGAGATACCCTTAACTGTGCAATTTTCTTGAAAGATCTTGTTTGAGGCTATTTTTAATCCGAATGTGAGAACATTTTTCCTCAAATCTTCTTCAGGTGACTTTAATGTTTCATTTACCAATTCATAATGCCTGGAAATTTTCCTCAACATAGTATTTGGAAATATAATATGTATATGTAACAAAAAAAATAAACAAAGTAAAATAGAAATATCCATACACAAAATTTCATTTCAGTTACGTTAAGAGATTTTTCTAAACTGTAATAATAAAGAAACATACTTAAAACGATTATTTATATCAAACCCCACACAACACAGATCAAAACGATAGTGTAGATAGTATAATATAGTTAAGTACTAGCTAGATCCAGTGAAACTTATGCTATATGCATGTGTGAGCTGTAAGGTTAGTCCATAAATCATGGGGTCTGTCGTTAAAAGAAGAGAAAGGAAGAACCTTATATATAGACAAGGACCAACCAAGACAGCCCTTTCTATGACTTCTTCCAACTAAAAATGCCATCTGTTCACTTATGATTTCTTCACTCTTCTATAGTGTAGAACCTTATATATTTTTATATAAGGTGTACTATATGCACTCATATTCACATAAACAATCAACAACAAAATTAAATCAGGAAAAATTGAAATATGACCTGTCACAGAAAAAAATATTCGTAAACGATAACTTACGGCTGTTTTGTTGAATGACAACATTGACGTGTAGTATGTAAAACAAATCCCCGCTATCAAAATTACACAAGAATTTTTTTATTTTTTGATAAAAAAATTACACAAGAGTTTAAAAATAGTTTTTTATATTCTTCTAAATATTCCGCCATAATTAAGAAACGTACAATTTTGATGTTCTTAGACCCAAAATAGTTTTCTAAGTTCATTTAGAAAGACCAAAACAAATTTAAATAAGTTATATATGCAAAATAAAACCAGTTATATATGCAAAATAAGTTCTATAAATCAAATTTTAATGTAAGGAGAAATTCTCCAGAGAGACTGCCAATCATAATACTATAGGTTGTAGCAATTTATCTAAAAGTGGTGAATGATATACCATTTTTGACTTATGTGATGTTATTTATCCTTACTATTTTGAACATTCATATTTCAAATGTTTAAAAGTCATTCTGCTATATTATTTGACTATATATAGATATCATGAATCTACTAAAATTAGAATATGTTTGTTTTATCCTTATTCTGCCGAAACATATTTGTTATTATCTTCTATTATTGATCATCTAATATGCAAATCTTTTGTCGGATTATCTCGCCTACACACTTTCTTCACACGTCACAGTTATATGAAAAGACAATATACATCAAAGCAACACCATCCAGTATATTTGGAACACGATATAAGACAAATCCATGGTGATATTATATAAAAATCTTCAGATCTTCTCATGCAATAGTACTAAAAGCCGAAGGCAGATAAAACTCTGATGCAAAATAATCACAAGTCTAAGTTAGTGTGTATACATGCACGTATATATATATATATATATATATATATATATATAATTATATAATTTGCTTTCATAGGGTAATGTTGCTTACCATCTGATTCTGTTTTCAGTTACCTGCCAAGTGTTAGAGCAGATTCAACATCTAATCTCCAAGCAAACCCACCTGATCCCATCCTCCATACATCACAGGGCACCGTCATCTTCACCTCCGACTCCGAGTGACTCTTCTCATTCCTACACGTCGACGGTTCATACCGAACCCTAACCCTGCATGTCACCGCACCGTACAACTCCAACATGCACGACATCTCCTCCATAAGGTCCGTAGCCACCACAAGCCACACTTTGATAGTCACCTCTGCATCCGGATCTCCCAACATATTTCGATACGCCGGGTTAATCCAATACACCCGGTTTGATCCATCAGAAACTAACCAAGGACACGTGTCAGCATCTAGCATCCTCATCACTATCTCATCTCCTTCATTCATACGGCTTATCTTTAGCTTGTGATACCATCCCAAGTCAGTAGACATGACATTCACACACTCTACCGTCAACCACGACTCCACCACCGTCCGATCCAAAGATGATGATATCGTTAAAGCCGTTATTGGATCCATATCCTTTTCAGGAAGCAACTGAAGGGTGGCGATATCACTCCTATCATCAACGTATGTCTCTTTGTCAAGATCCGTTCTTGCGTTCTCTCCATCCCCACGAGCTTTAATATTACTACATAACCTATCTTTATTATTACTGCTACCACTACTAATATTTTTATTCCGAACCCTGACATATTTTCTTTTAGATCTTCGGTTTCTTCCGAGGAATCTGCAACTCTTTGTGTCGCCAGAAGATTCGCCGACAGCTGGTTTTGGTGCGATTGGACGGAACCGTTGCATTATCTTGCTTACAACCGTTTTGTCTTGATCTGTAACACCATCGCGAACAGAAGCTTGCCGCCGCTTTCCGTTGTCCTCCATGACTTGATCTCACCGTCTCTCCGGTAGGGTTAAAAGCTAAGTTAGGAGCTTTGATATAGAAAAAAAGATAGGCAAAAAGAGTTTATAAGTTGAGAGTTCGAAAGTATGAGAGATAGAAGAGGAAAGTAAGGATTTTAACACGTGGCTAGGGCAAGTGTTTAGCGTATGAGAATAAATCATTTTATGATTGGTTCCGCATTTTTGCTATCGGTCCCTCATCAAATATGCGTTTCAACATATTTATGTTGCCAACAAAAACTTCATACACGAAGCGCTGGCACACAAACAAAACAAAGATGTGACTAAATGAACAGCCAATCAGCCATGCATATACACTAAACGTATTCGAACTTGTACTATAAACAAACTGATTAGATCATTGCACGTATACATATTTATATATATATATATATATATATATGTAGAGTACTAATTAAGTACCCCACGATGTGAATTCAACCCTATGTTTTACTATAAACCGAAATTATACGATCAACGGATCAAAATGTCTATGTTTATACATATTATCAATATATACGCTAACTTTTATAAAAGTAATTACTAAATAATCCACAATGTAAATGTAATTACTCTCTACCTCCTTTGGTTTAGATCAACAATATATATAAGAACATGTATTAGATGAGTTTCTTAAGAATGTCTCAAAGATAAAAGAAAACCTTACTGTTCTTCTTTTTAGTTATTGTTTTGTTATTTTTCTGTCTATATATGAAAGACTCGTCAAGAAATGCTGATTGTGGATTCTCAAAGACTAGACTCCAAAATTTGGTTAGAATTATATGAGAGACTAATATAGCTACTTTGTAAATTAAATCGTTTAAAAAAAATAGCAACTTTATAGTCGTTCAGATAAAGCTAATTTGTTTATCAAAAAAGGAAACGAATTTATAAAGTAATACGAGTTGCATTAACGTTAACTAATTACGTGTATATATTATATATATTATATACATCATATACAATCATTTGTTCGTTGTGTATATATATACGGCTTCTGTAGCATACGTATACATATACACACGTGTTCAGGATTACATCGCATCAAACAAGTACAGATAAAATAATAATAAAAGAGAACCAATAGTAAGAGGACTGTTGAGTTTTGAATTTGAAAAGCACGACAAGATATAGATATAAGCGTATCTATCTTGATGAGGGCTTTGATATCTTGGTCCAAACAGAGTGCTGGACCAATCAGCCGCAACCATCTATTCCACCACTATGGAAAAGCTAAACTCCACGTGGACCTTCTCCTCACCAATCACTCTTCATTCCCCACCACATAATGTCTATATATAATTTAGGACCATTTCTGATAGGTCCATATATAGAGAGATACGATTTGGGTTTTATTCTAATGATCCGTATTTTATTTTATTTTTGAAAAAGAAATCCGTATATTTTAAATAGTTGAATTTCAGCTGTTGCATAAAAATGACGATACTGGTGTTGTTAAGAAAAATGACGATAGTGGTTAACTTAATTCGAGAGGAGACTAATCCGTTGGTTAAGGGGCTTACACTTTTGTATCGCATTTTTATATTGTGATTGAAGTATGTTATATTTAGATAAAAGTTATAAACAAACAAAATAATACGGTTGGCTATTTTGAAAGCAAATTTAATTATTAAAAATTTATTGTTTAGCTCTTTGGTCGTAACCCGAATCCTAAAATAGACCGAATGATTGGATGACATGTTCTATTTTCATGCATTAGAAAAATACTTATTACACTTGCTTAATGCTTCAAAATGAAAAAGAAAATAGAAGGCCAGACATTGTTTTTAAATTAGACATAATATTTAGCCTAATATTATGTGTTTAAATTAGAAACATTGATTATCATATTATACACAGAAGAATTAATTCACGAATTTGAATAGTTGACAAAAAGTATATAGAAGAATTGGTTAATGAATCTGTATGAAATTACGAATATAACGAACAATTGAGTAGGAAAAGTTTGTGTGTTTATAATTTGTCATCGATTTTCATTATCAATACTCACAAATCAAATATTAGGGGTTTTAAAGCGTTCGATGTTTTTAAAACAAGATCCAAATTTTTTTTGTGAACTTGCTTTAATTAACCTTCTACGAACCTAAGCATTCCACTGAATGGACGACAGGACGAGAGCTTAAAGTATATTCATTATGCCGAATATTTGTTTTTTTTTTTGAGCAATGCCGAATATTTGTTTGGATGCACAACAATGCTGAAACGAGAGAAGCAAGACAGCTGGCAGTGACAAACACTCTCACAAGTTGGGATGATGTACTCTATTTCTCTTGGCTGTTGCAGCGAGGTCGACTCAAGCTTCAACAAAACCTTTTCTTTACTAGCTTAACTTATGAGGTTTAGCGCGTGAAAAAGAACCGATTCAGACACACACAAATTATTGCCTAAGTTTTTAAGCCCATCCATCTTTTCCCATTAGGTAAACAGTTTATCGAGGCATCCACATTAAGTTTGCGTCCACTTTTTAAAAAACCTGGTTCCAATGATCCCCTGTGAAGAGTTAAATGATTTTTTTTTTGGCATCACTAGATTACTAGAAAAACACTCCGGAGTAAATAAATCTATTTAAGCTTTGAATAATAGTTGAGACCTCTAACTTTTCCCACTTTTATTTTTATGTATCTAACATAAACACTTTTATAGTTAAAAAAAAAATTCATGTGGAAATTGGTTAGCTTACCTCTTATTAGAACAACTATTAATTAGAGTCTCGTCACCAAAAATCATACCAAAGGAAAAATATAATTAATAATTTATACCATAAAGAAAAAAGAAATTAATATTTTATAGTATATCGGTTTTTGGTTTAATAACTATCTTATATAAAATAAAAGATTTAAGGAAAAAACCTAAATAACGAGAATGAACAATACAGAATAAATAACCTAGGGAAAAACTACAGTGGCACTATTTAGCTTTTAATAATATTTTGGATATTGTACGTAATTCTTTTAGTGGCTAATTCTTTTTTGCAGACTTTCGTTGTTTCGAGAAATAAAGACACGTGATAGGCTCTTATTTGTTTTCTCGTCAACCAAAAATTCTATCACTGTCATTCTAAAATCCACCAGCCGCGTCACAAAACGTGAGATCAACGCACGGCTAAATTCATCTGACTGACACTTGAACGGTTCAGATTAACAATGTAGGACCAAACAAAAAATTTCCCCCAGGTATGGTATGACGTCAATAGTTGAAAATGATAATTAAATAAAAGGCAAAAAAATCAAAAATGTGTGGAAGCTGATTGGTTGATGTATTTCTCCTCTCAATACGCCACGTGTAGTAATCTTTCTCTGTGCGTGTTTGAGTGTTCCATAACCACTTTATTTATTCACTCTCTTCGATAGATCTTTTTGGTTTTTTATATTATTTGTTTTTTCTTATTACTTTTTGCATAGCCAATGAGAGTTTTCCATATGTAGAGATCCAAAAGCCCACGAAGATTTTTCGATGTGATGCTAATCATCATTATTGGCTACTGTACAATGTGTATGTCTAACATGCGCATGTCGAGACGTCTCTAACATCATCTCATCTATGTATAGGATTAATTAAGTAGATAGCATGCGTTAGAAAAAAGAAGCATATTAGCATGATAAGATTTGTAGTTACAATGACAGATTTACTTCAGGTAAACAGTTTCAAAACGTTGGTGAGAGAGACATAGTTATCCCCAATAGTTGTTATGGATTGCATGCAGTATCTGAAA
Source organism: Eruca vesicaria subsp. sativa (assembly GCA_932364175.1). Taxonomy (NCBI): domain Eukaryota; kingdom Viridiplantae; phylum Streptophyta; class Magnoliopsida; order Brassicales; family Brassicaceae; genus Eruca; species Eruca vesicaria. Next base: position 698,720 of record CAKOAT010241820.1, on the reverse strand, counting down.
AATAGATGTTATTTAGATTTATGGCATGTTGATAATTTATTATATATGCGTAAGCGTAAGCCTCTCTTCCCTGTCTTTTTGGTGATAATTCTATTGCATAGTGAAAATTATGTCATTTATATGGTGTTTCCGGTAACGTTATTATGCAAACACTTAGACGCTATATATATGACTGGTCACACCGTAATAAAATATACACTCTCTTGTAGAACAATTCCTTACTAGTACGATTTTTCCATGAAATTATTTTAAGAAAGAATGATTTAAATGCATATACATACACCTAGCTGATCTGCGTGTACGTCTACTGAAAGCTTTAAATTCATGAATGAAACTAAACGATGAGATAAGATTGTTCAATAATTTAGAGACAGAAACACGTGTCAGGACCATGCTATATATCTCGAGAATATTGTGTTTAAAATACACATCGGATTCTTCTCTTTATATGAACTGTCACTCACCCATATTAGTACATACAAATATATGTAGGCTGGTGCATGAATCCATATACAGTATAAGTATAGTAATATAGTGTTCCGATACCGTTCATGTTATCAAGCGACCATATATTACACATATATGCATATCATCTCTGCCAGACATTCGGTCATAAGTTTAAGTGATCACATCTTACATTGCTAAGACTTGTTTGTAATGTTTTATTAAAAATGGTTCTTATAATCGATAAAAATACTGGTGATATTTTATGGCATACAAATTTCTATCTCTAGTATACTGCTCCGAATGTGATAATTTTACAAGACGTAAGAATCAATACAAAAGCCAAAGCCAAGCATTTGACATCTTTTTTATTGGAAGCTTTGCCAATCAATATTTGACATTATGGCAATTTGCAAGCTATATATATAAAAGGTTTTCCACACATAAATTGATTTCGAAAAGACTTGATTCTCAAGATCTTCCCATATATAAAGATTATATAATTTCGTTTCTCTTTTGTAATTCTTATTATTTATTTCCCAGTAAACCACATCTTGATCTTAACTAGTGATTAAGGTTTGAGATTATGACCTTCACCACATCTTGATCATAGTTATTCTTACCTTCTTGCATCTCTTACTCAAAGCCAAAGAGTTAGAGCTGCAGTGGTGTCCAGCCTCCATGCAAATCCACCAAAATCCATCTTCCAGACATCACACGGCACCGTTTTAACATACTTCTTCTCTCTCCACGTGTATTCAAGCCTCACCTTACACGTGAAAGTTCTATACTCGCAAAACGCTGCCGTATGATCAACCACCAACCACACAATAACTTCCGGCAACAAAGACGGCGTCTCTCCCTCAAACCAACCGTCTCCGGTTACTGTCCTACGGTAAGCCTCGTTCACCATCATCACACGGTTCGAACCATCAGATATAAAAGCAGGACACGTGTCTTTATCTATAGCATCCGCAATCTCCTCGTCCGTACACCATACAGCATGGGAAGCGGAACCACCGTTTACGGACTCCACCGTCACCCACGTCTCCACCGGAACCTGATGCACCGCGTCATCTCCGCCGTTGAACTTGAGCCACGTACGGGTTTTACAGGTTTCATCTCCTATTATTGTTTTTACCGTTGGATCGAGATTATTAAGATCCAAACTCAACGGTGTAGATCTCTCCGGCATGAGCTGTAGCGTCACGAGATCTTCCCGACCGTTCTCTGGATCTGTTGGGCTAGATCTAACGTCGTTCTTTGATCGACACGTGGCTTTATTGTTTTTAGAAACCCTAACGTACTTTCTCTTCGTTCTTGTCGTGCTCGTGCTTCCGACAAATGGTTGACCAGTTGTGGTCGGCTTTGGGGCGATTGGACGGTACTTAAGCATGAGAGCATTAATAGAAGTCTTGTCTTGTGCTTTACCGGCGCATCTTAGCGTCCGCCATAACTCGGGTTCTTGATCCATCTCCCTCTCTCTCTCTCTCCTCTTTCTCTCTCACTTCCTTAGCTCTTCACTACTCTCTACCTCTCACTCTTTTTCTCTATATTCTTTCTGTGTCTCTCCGGTGGCCGAAGAGATTAACATTCGGGAATAGAAGAACGCCACGTGTCTAGGGCAAACATATGATGAATACACTTGAATCAGTGGATGTTTAAGTGCATTCACTATTTTATATTTTTTAGAAACTTTTATTTTCCGATAGAAGGAAAAATAAACTATAAAATTTGCCTTCAATTTTTTTTTGCTTACGATTTATAGGAAAATAGTTCGACTCGAACGAATAACTAGTAATAGGTTCTTTTATACTAGTACTAGTTATGTTTGTCGGCATTTAGCTAGTATAATAATGTCAATCAGAGTAGGTGTCGTTAATTACTGGCTATATCTAGGGGTCACTGTAGCTGGTGTGATTTATTGGCTGAGATTAGGTTTAAATTTGTTAGTAGAATGTCCTTAATACTAAAAGGGACATTCTATGAAAGGGTTAAGGGTACACCTAACTAATATTTACAGGTCATTTTCTGGTTCGTAAGCTTGATAAATAAATTTTTTTTTGTGCTATATATAGACTGGTACACGTGTATAATTTTCTTATACTTTAATTTATACTATCCTAAATACATTTGTAAGAAGTACTAGCTAGTGTAAAATCATGTCTAAGCCGTATAATATAGTAGACTCGTTTGGCTAGGGCTTATATTTTGCAAGCTACGAGTTTTGGAGAGTACTTTAACAACTAATATGTATTAAATTTAATTAGTTAGAACTGACAAGTATACACGCTCCACATACAAAGGTGTATGTATATCCTAGTTAATATATGTTTATTTATGTGCGTTTGCTTGAGTTCATATATGCGTAGGAGTGGTCAAATACTCAAATCCAAGAAAGAAGCCAGAAAAGCTTGAAACAAGGACTTATAAAAAGTGTGAGAGCTTAGGTTGTCATGTGATTACTACCGTACTGAACTGATGAGTGACTCTTTGAATCAAATATAGGAATAGCTAGTTACAAAAGAAATTTGAAATACGACAATCATAAAACGAACATAGTTGTATAAAATATTATAGACTATGATATATGTATATCATTATATGTGCATTTTAATTAAAGTATAAAACAATTGGATATATTTTTGTATAACAGAAATCCAAGAAACTTTGTTGTTATTTAATACAGATTCTCATTGTTAACTATCTTATAAGAATTGTAACACTATTTGTTCGCAGTATTCATGTGGTATTCGAGTTTTACACGCACACACTCTTATTGTATGACATTGGTAGACAGAATGTTGTTCCTTCCATTTTAATTATTCGGTTTCAGTTCTGGCTTTGATTCTGGAAATTTTAGTTTTCAGTTTTATGTATTTATAGAAGCTGTACGGACACCAAATGGGTCTATACATAATATTAGTTATAGCTCTAAGTGGCATGGTCGATTACTTAGCAGCAGTTGTTTATCTAAAATATCTCAAACTCGAATCCTAAACAGAGGTGTTGAGATTCGAGATACATTACTTAAGCTCTCCGTCTTAAGAACATTGTACTTTATTGCAAAATATGTATGGTCCAGCTCGATTAATATTAAATTGGAAGAAAACACATAGAAATATAAATGAGACTATAAGCAATAGGGGTATGTATACTATATATCCATCCACATACAATCATGGACATAGGTCCATATGATAATTTAATTGGATGGTTATCCAAAGTTTAAGTACCCAATAATTCTGGGAACTAAGATGTGTGATTTGATTGGTTTTATTTCTCTTTATTAATTCAAATTAGTTATATGATAAAATGGCTGTGTGGGTTCCACGATCAGGCTAAAACAGCATCTGTTGTTTTTACCTTATTTCAAGACTCATATGGTCCTTCTCCTCCCAACCAATCAAAATGCATGAAGTGTCCTCCATTTCAAAGTCGAAAAAGCTGTCATGTCAGAGTATATTTGGAAATATATACGTATAACATCTATCCTTATCTACGTATCTATCAAATATATCGAAGTTTAAAACAATAATAAGCCAATGGTGTTAAAAAAAAAAGCAATAAGCCAATAAGGTGTTTCTATTTTTGTTTCGTGGTTGGACATTTGATATAATTCCAATTCAAGATGACCATTGTCCATTGCAAGCAAATAGTTAGAGTATATATATAATAATTACGAGAAGATACAATATATTGAAAAGAAAAGAGTTATTACTAAAAAAAATGAGTGGTAGCGTAGTGGTGAAAAATGCTTAAATCTTCGTCTTCGTAGTAGATTTGAATTGTTCCTTCCCAGTTCTAAACCTGGGAAAAAATGTCATTAACGTTTTTTAAGTTACAAATATATTTAGAAGTGTAAAGCAATAAGCGAATATATACATATAAGGTTTGTTACTGCAGTGATTTTGTTTTATTTTCCAGTTTTTATTTGGTTGGGTTCATTAATTAGTATGGCTGTATAATTTCTTTTTGCCAAAGTCATCTTTAGTTAGTTTCAGCTTCGTTTGAACAGAATTACTATTATGCTTGATGTGTCAGCACAATTAGGGATTGGGCACAAATACTTGATATTCGGCTTCTATTCGCTATTTGACTCGGTTCGATTTGAAAAAGAAGTATTTGTTACAATCGAGTCGAGTAACAAGTAAACGGATTTTATTATTCGCAAATACAAGTCAAGTATCAAATTCATTTTTATTTTTTACTATTTGGTTTGTTACTTGTTATCATTTACTTATCCCCTTATTTGTTATATATTACTTGGTTTATTAAATAGTTAATATCTATTTTTATTTTTAATTAAAATTTATGTCTTATATTTTATTGGTGACTACAATTACTCATTATTTGCCTCTTATTCGGTACTTAATAAATATGATCTTTAGAAATTAGTATTTATTATGAACAATTTAAGTATCAAGTAATTTATTTAAATTACTTATATGTATAAAGTAAATATTAAATAAATTAATTATTTGACATTGTTTTGTTTGTTACTTGTGTTTGTTAATCGACAAAGATATATTTTCTTAAATCATAGTAAAATAACTCATTTCTATTTCTATTTTCATAAGTACATCAAACATAAGTGTTATATCTATATAAGCATTTTGAAAACTTTTCCTTTTTATATAGTCTATTTTTCGAATGACTTAAATACAAGAAAACAATAACATATTATTTATATAATAAATTTATTTAGCTTTAAATTCTAATGAACTATCAAATAATTTACCAATAATTATGAATGAATCTATAAGTAATTTACAAGTAACAAATAATAAAATAAGTCAAGTTGTAACTTACAAGTTCGTCAATTTTTTGCAAGTACTTGAAACTGTAAGTATTTGTTTTTAGCAAATCAAGTACAAGTCAAAATATTTACTACTCGTAAAAGTCAAACCGAGTATTAAGTATACCAAAAATACCGAATACTCGGCTTGTGACCACCCTTAAGCACAATAGGCTTTTTCACACCACGAAACTAAACTACTTTAGGTTTTATATTGATTTTAATTTTATTTCAACATTTTGAATTTTTTATTTTAATAAAAAATATAATTTAAAAAAAAAATTCAACTACCATAATAAGATGTGATGGTTCAATTCATTAGTTTAACTATAAAATCTTTTTTGTCAACTTTTAAATTATCTTCTAAAACTCACCAAATCCTATTTGACATATTTTATTGACAGAATTTATATTTTTATAATAAACTTATATTATTTGATGGAGCTATTCAACTAACTATTTCAGTTATAATTTTTAAGTTAAAAAAATCGATTGTATTGTTGAATTGTAGATGCAGATTTTTGAATTGTTCTGTATCATTTCGCAAAGTGTTACATGAGATACTGCATGCATGTATGATAAGAGTGTCTAGATTTTGATCCGCATAACCGTGCAAGTATATATTTTCATGTGTATATATAATTTTTTTTACGGATTAATATATATTTTTAATGTAAGTCACATATTTAAATGTTTTTATAATTATTTGAAATATAATAATTTTATAGTTTTTATGTTGTAAATTCAAATCGTCACATATATATGTTTCTTCTTATTATATATTTTTATTGAATTTGCGTGTGATTATTAAACCAATTTATTATGTATGAAACAACATATTTGAAAATGTTTATAATTTATTATGATCGAAACCCGTAATTCGAAACGCTAGATAAGCAATTTTTAATATTTATTCATTTTATATAATAAATTACTGTATATAAAAAGTTTAGATAAAGTGACTTTTATATATGAACTATATAGTTTACGAATGTTAACCCATTTACGAACATATTATATTTCAGAATAAATATTTTATATTCATTAATATAAATATATTAACTTATTAATTTCAATTTTTTATCATATTTAGTTCAATATAATGGTTTTCTTTTAAAATGATGGATATTATTAGAAAATAGATAAAATAAGATATAATTTTATTCTTTTAATTTTATAAATATATTTGAATATATATATATATATAAATATATAATCTATATTAAGTATAATAACATTTCATGACTAGTAATAAAATTAGTGAAATTATTTATGTTCAATTTTTGACAATTAAGATCTTGTTATAATTTTTTTCAAAAGATTGGCTAGAATATATATATATATATATATTTATAAATTAAAAATATCAAAATATATTATGATTAAATTAGTTAAGAATATTTTATATTATTACCATTCAGGATATACATTTACTAAAAATTAAATGATGGTCTAACTAAAAATATTACACATAAACGAAATAATGAATTTTATTTTAATAGAATATATATATATATATATATATATATAAATATTTAAAATTTAAAAAAATATTTATTTTAAACAAATCTTTTAGATTTTTTAGTAGAATGTATTTTGAAATTAGTCAATTTCATTTTTTTATTTTGAGTGAATATGATTAAAAATATTGAATTTTTAATATTCGTTTATAAACCAAAATTATATTCAATTTTAATTTCTAACTATATTTTATGATAATTTAAAGTAAAATTAACTAATTTTCGAAAGTAAACTTAAAAAGATTCTAAAGAAATTTTTAAAAGATTTTGTAGAACATTTTATATATATTCATTTGTATTTCAAATAAAATGATGGGCATCTAAAAATATAAAGATATTAAAGATATAATAATGAACTTATGTAAAATTTGATTTTTTTTTAGGAATATGTCCAAATTAAAAAAAAATCACACATGAAGTGAAGTCATGACTTCTGTTTTAATATATAAGACTAGATTTTGACCCGCGTTTATGAAACACGATTTTTGTTTTGGTTGTAACAAAATGTATCAAATGATTCGAGTTTTATTATATTATAGTTTTATATGTGAAATTTGATGTATATTTAACCTTTTACTAGGGTCTTTTCATTGAGTTTTTCATAACTGAGTATGTTTGTGGTTGAATTGAGAATTAGAAAATAAAGTGTTGTGGGAGTATGAGGAATTAAAACACATATTAGATTGAAACCAAAATTGGACGGGTCCATGGCCCATAGTAAATTTGAAAAATCAATACTATTGAAAATGCCCAAAATTGTATTACAAATTTGTAGTTAAATCCAATAAATATGTTAATTGAATCATATAGTTTATTTATGTTAGTTAAAATAATTACATCTATGATGTTAGAATAATAAACATAATATTCAAATTCCAACTACGTTGTAAAATAATAACATCTATGATTCAAAATAATATAGTTTTAAAATAATTCTAATGATAACCTATGATCTAACAGGTAAAATCATACTATAAAATCGGGTAAAAACAAAGATATTAAAAATATTATATAAACAAATTACTTAACCAATAGATTAAACAATCCAATGCATAAATACTTTCAAAAAGGGATTATTAAGCTATCATTTTATTATATTTGATATTTTCTTGTAGCAAAAAAATCAAAAAGAGTAATGATTGTTTGACATGGATAAACTCAATAAACATGCAAAATCTTTATCTAAGAATCTGGATAATATGACGAAAACGTCAAAATAATTAGGTCTTGGAAAGAATTTTTTTTAACCAACTTTATAAAAGATTCGTTTTGGAAGATGAGATAAATGTCAATCATATCATAAGTACATATCAGAATTTTCAGAACAAAACCACATGTGAAATCTATATCTAAATAAGTTTTATAATTTAATCTACACTATTATAAAGTTCAAACATTTTTATTGAAGAAGATAAATACTGTTGTTTAAATTCATCTGCCTCTGGTATTTCAGGATTGACAAACATATGACTTACATCATAAACATCTTAGATTTGGACCTCACCTAGAGCCAAAAATAAATCATAAGCATTTGAGTAATATAGTGGTTAAGAGAGGCTATATTTATAATAGGTAGGGATGATATGCATTTAGGTTACGCAAATGTAGGGAAGAATATTTAGAAGATTTTTAAAAATATCTCTTTCGAGGAATAAAGAATATTTTTTGAAGATATTTTGAATTAGTTAGGAAGTTTAAAGTTTAACAGTTAATGGTAATACAACTACTGTAAGTTACCAAAATTTACGGAATCCAAACAAAGAATAACTAACCTCGAGATTGATTGTGGTTAATATATAAACTTGTAGATGAAGCAGTTTATTTATTTTAGCAGGAAGATAATTATAGAAAATTGTTTTTGTAATATTTTCTTAACAAAACGTATCTCGTCCATTAAATATCACCATGAGAATGATGATATATCGACATATTTGATATCACTATATGTCGTCTAACTATGGTTTACAAATACAGGTAAATTTAGTAAGACATGAAAACATATTCCATATATGAAGAATAAACATGAAATGAAGGACATTTGGATGGATTCTCCATTCTCAAATGTCTTAAAATGGAGTTAAAGCATGAAATGAAGGACATTTCAATGGATTCTCCATTCTCAAATGTCTTGAAAATGATTTTGAGGTATGAAATAAATAATAAAAGTATTGAGACATATTGAAAATGTTTGATATAGGAAAAGAACTCATGAAAATGTCGATATAGAAAATATATTATATAATACATTAACAAATGTCTACAACTATAACAAAATCTTAATATATGTAATATAAAGTTTAGTATGAGTTCATAAAGTATAGTCTTTGAAATATAAGGTGTAGTACAATGATATGAAAATCTTAATATATGAAATATAGCATCATATCATGGTTAGAGTAATATGAGTTTATAAAGTATAGTATTTGAAATATAAGGTGTAGTACAACTATATGAAAATCTTAATATATGAAATATAACATCATATCATGGTTAGAGTAATATGAGTTTATAAAGTATATTCTTTGAAATATAAGGTGTATTACAACTATATGAAAATCTTAATATATGAAATATAGCATCATATTATGGTTAGAGTAATATGAGTTTATAAAGTCGATATATGATGCCTATACCAAAAAATATCAGCCAACAAATTATAATGTTGGAAATCTATAGATTGAAATCGTGGAATGTAAGGTCTATAACACAATATAAATGTATGAAATATAGTATGAAATATGGTTAGAGTAATTAATAGGAAGCGAGAGAATAAATCGGGTATATGTAATATGTGATATGGTTTGTAACAATCGATATATATATATATATTGATGTAAGTCTAAAAAATAAATTACCAAATTGCCATTAATTAGGTTGCAGACAACTTCCATCAGTCGATTTTTCAAGGGTACATTCACTTTTAATAGTATAGATGTGTTTGAAGTTCATCTACTATGATGTGTGTGAGGTTGTGAAGATTGGAAAAGATAGGATATTTGTTTGAAAACAAATGGAAGTTTAATTTAAGTGAATTAGAACTTTAATTAAAGGAAAACAACAAAAAATAAAATATGATTTTAAAGAAAAATAATTATTCTTTGGAAGAACTTGAGGTGCAAGTTTATGTTTGATATATAATGAATATGTGTCTTATGAAGAAACATATACCTTAGAAAAAAAAAGAAATCTGAAAAAAGCTTTGTTTATTTTTGTGTGATCAAGCATTTGATGTCACTGTTGTGCGTAAGGTACTGACATACTTGTTCACGAACTTCTAGAGATTCAGAGGATTTACATGTTAGTAATGATTATATTTGCTTACTTATTTTAGTGAATTCAAAAATAAATTTGCGTATTGTTTTTTTCTGCACTTTACTCTTATCTCATCCGCATCTTCAACAATGAAAATGGTAAAACCTTACAAAGATGAAAGTATTAGAGATTAACAAAAATTATTGAGAGATAGTTGCACGGTTGGTATAATTATTCTAATCTTAATATTAAAACAGAAGTCATGGCTTATTTCATATTTGAGTTTTTAGTTTGGACCAACCTTTATAAAATTATTTAAAATTATATTATGTATAAACATATGAATTATTTGGATTATTCTAAAACAAAAAATCAAATAGATACTCCTATAACTTCTCTGAAATTATATCTGAATAATATATCTTCATATCTTTTTATTTACAATGTAAAGATATATATTTCATTTTTCATTAAAATAAACCTATAAATTATTTCATTAGTTTCGTATTTATTTTAAATAAATGTATATTTCATTTTTACTTAGTTTCTTCAAAAAATATTTAGTTAATTTTTTGATTATTTAAAAATTAAGCCTATATTTCACTTTAACTAAAATAAAAATTTTAAATATCAAAATATTTGTAATTATAAATAAAATCATTTAATATAATACTTTTCAATTAATTTTTTTATTTTTAACCACTAATATTTTCAATTTAGAATTTTGTACCACATGATTTAAAATATGCTATCACTGAAAATTTAAAACAAATAAATAAAATTATTGTATGTGAACTATAAAATTTTTATGTTTTAATCATATAGATTAGATAATTAGTAATACGGTAAATATTACAATTAGTCATGTAAAACAAATAATTATGTCTGTAAAAATAAAAATAATCACCGCACGGTTGTGCGGGTCAAGATCTAGTTTGATCATTAATGTGCCTTTCAGTTTCTTTGGATGAAATTTATAAGATTAATACGTTTTCCACCGATATCCTCATTAGTCTGGCTTCAGCTTACTCTCTTTGATTTACACTGGCAATTGATCAAAGATATAATCACTGATTATATACAAGGCAATTTTTTATTATTATTTACTTTATTATGAATGTATAAACAATTCTCAGAAAGCTATTTTGACAATGATAAATTGATGTTACAATTTTTTTCAATAAGATTATTAGTATATAATGTTCTGTATTTCTAGAGATAATCCTACTATAAGATATAGACAACATGAAAAGAAAAAGTAAGACATCCTTCTTATTTTTAGTTTCCTATAAATAGTGAAGCATTCTAAAATTAGATAAAAGTCGTATTACTATTTATCATTCCAGACCTTTTAAATAAAGGAAAAACTCAATTTTACCACAAATTTGATATCACTTTTCAAATCCCTTATATATTAAAGGAGAAACATTTAAAAAATTGTAACCTCAATTTTGTAATAGTTAAAAAAGACCCCATGCTTAGGTGTCACTTAATTAGGTAGTCAGTTACATTCAATTGAAAAATAAGTAGGTCGACATTCGATTTTATATGTCGCTAGATACATTCGTTGGTCAAATTATATGATATGATGATATGATATGATATTTATGATAAAAGCATTTATGATTGTTCCCATAGATATAATTACTATTTTATTTTCCTTCCATAAATAAAACCTACGGAATTACCATAAATGACTAATATATATATATATATGACACTTAATGATTCTATTAATAAATATTTGATAACAGTTTATATATCCTCCATCATTTTTCTTTAATTTTATATTATTAAAATAAATTAAACAATCAAATTAGCTATAAAATTAAACTTTATATTTTTCGTATAGGTTATATGTTGAATTTTAAAAACAAGAATAAATAACTAAACTATTAAAATTATTATGTTAAAAGTTAATGATCAATAGTTTAACATTTTTATTATAAAAAGATATACATGATTTTAAAACCATATAAGTAAAAAGTATCATTCAATAATAAAACAAATATATATACAGATTAAACTATGTACCATATACGATTACATAAATATTTGAATTTCAAAATTTTCAATAAATTTTCAAGAAAATTTATAAATTATAAACTTAATAAATTTATCACATTGAAATTTTTTGTTATCAATTATTAAAATATCTTAGTTCTTTTTTTTAATTTTATATTTTTAAAAGATATTAACAATCGATAATATGGTTATTTTTGGTATATACCATACAAACCGAATAGATGTGATTTTATAAAAACCATAGGATTTGGATATGGTTTGATTTATAACCGATTAAACTGAAACATGTAAATATGTATATATTTATAACGACGCATGAATATCTATTTGTTACATGAGTTGAACTATAATTATAATTTGTAAATAGCTAACAATTGATTACAACTGAGACTTCTTATTTTGATCTTTTGCTTTTTAACAGTAACTAAATTGAAGTAAAGATTATAAATTTGATGGACAACAATTAGTTGAAATTCTTTACAACTTTTTTTTTATATTTAAACAAACAGAGTTGTGTTCAATCGAAGACATATTGGTTTGATGAACACTAAATATGGAAGAATATAAAAACTTTTCTTTCATGCTTCTGTTTTGTTTTTTTTTTATTTTTATTTTCAAAATTTAGTGTTTTGATATTTATTCTAGATTTGATCAATTTATTAGATGATAGAAGCTTTTTTTCGTTTTTTATTCTTTTATTTAAATATATAATATTTTTTTTAATAAATGACTATGTGACAATATGACTCTAAATATGATCATATTATATATTTGTATAATATATAATATGATCTCAAACTAAATAATTATGTTTTCTGGTATAAAATTGAATAAACTGAAAACCGATGATATATAAACCAAATCAAACTGAAGTACATATAGATTTTGAATAGTAGTTATATTTTAATAATCGAAATACCAAAAAATCGAGCCGAACTGAAACCCGATATCCGGATCGAACACCTATAATCCGAATAAAACCGAACTATTGTTTCATTTTTCAAAACATAATAAAAATAATAGCTTCATCCCGCGCAAGGCGCGGGTCTTATCCTAGTTTACCATTAATGAATGATTATTTTCATAAATATCCTAACTTTGTGATAAAGTAACACTAAGCTAACTTTTTATATTTATAGAACATTTATAAACCCAATATCAACTTCTTAATACTAAACCCTAAACAATAATCCCTAGAGCCTAAACCTAAATGTTAGTATTTTTTTGATTGGTGGTATTTTTGAAAAATTACTTAACTTGTTGTATTTCTAACAATTTCTCTTAAATAAGGTGGAGGATGAAATATAAAGGATCAAAACAAGCTCTACACAGGGTGTTGACATCGCCTTATGGAAAGGCAAATCAGATAAGTTCAAGACCTCTTTCTCTTAAAACAACATTTGGTCACTGATTTGAGAATTGTACCCAAAACCAATTGAGGAGTGTGGCTCACACATGCTACGCCAAAAAATGATTCCATATCTGGACTGCTATGAGAGACATTCTATCAACAGGAGACCGAATGCAAAAGTGGTGTGAAAATATTGATCCGGTTTGCACTCAATGCAAGCTGGATTTGGAGACAAGAAATAATTTGTTTTCTCACGCTCTTTCTCAAGTCAAATATGGAATAATCACATGAGATGATTGATGATGGAAAAATAGACAGAGGAATGGGATGGCATTTTGAATCTGATGCTTGATCAAAAGCAAGACTTGGTCTGGATCTCTTTCTGCTGAGATTACATTTCAAAAAAACAGCACATGTAATTTGGGGGGAATGAAATAGGTGCATGCATGGGGAAAATTAACTTCCAACATTACAGCTCATCAAAACGTTTGATAAACAACCAGAAATCGGCTTTCTACAATTTGAAGAAGATGTGATCACAAATATGATGAGAGCTAGGCATCAGTATGGTTCAATAATATCTTACACATTAGAGATTTAGTCTATTAATTATTATTCCAGAAAATGAGTCACATTTATGCAACACATGTTCTTTTCATGAATAAATTTAACATCAACCAAAAGATACAACAACGAATAGAATCCTTAATATTTAGTAGAGATGACAATTATGGATCTTGACCGCTGGCCTAGCCCGTAAACAACTGTCGTGGGATGGTATTGGGATGAGGTTTTCTAGGCCTGCAAATTTGCGGGCCTGGCGAGATGGGTCTTTGCAGGACTGGTTGTTTTGCTGTATGGGCCGAAACGGGTCCCGTGTAATTGTAAGGACCCGCATTTTTTTCTTTATTTTTTTAATTTACCTGAAAAACGAGAGAATGAGTAAGAAGAAGACGATTCATGTGACTTCCCCTGAGAAAACGTAAGGAGCTCAGGCGATGATGATGATTCGAGCTTCGGTGATAATGATTCGAGCTCCAGTGATGACGACTAAAACTCCGGCGATGAGGATTCGAGCTTTAGTAGTGTTTTGATTTGGTTTCTCTTTTTATTTAATTTGGAATTGAAATTTTTTATTTGGTGTTTCATTTAATTTAATTTTTGGATTCAACAAACTAAAACATTGGTTATGAACTTATGAGTTATAAGAGAATAAATAAATTCTGAAATTATTTTTACTTGTATATTAATATGTTTTGGGTGTGATACAAATAATTACAGTTATTGTTTTGGATAAAAAAATAAGCAAAGCAGTGATTGATGAATTAGGTTCAGTTGAATCGACGACTTGAACTATGTCCTAGAATGGCCTGAAGCGTTTTGGAGTGGCCTGGATCGTTCTGCTGTGCGTATTATCACATGTCCCGCGGAACGGCCCGCGAAGACCTACAAAAAATACGGTTCGGGATTGGGCAGATGTTTTCAAGACCGCATCCCACGCGGGACAGGCCTGCCGCGTCCCCCTAGAAGAAGAATCTGCAGCAGTCTGGAACGGGAGAGCCCAATTGCCATCTCTAATATTTAGAAACATGAACTACTATAAAGCACTTGAAAATATAAATAAATAAATGTATTACTTATTGCAAATTAATATTTGGTATGTTGAATAGATATATTTAGCTTTCATGAAACAATCAATGAATTGAACCCTAAAATATCAATGAAATTAATTAGTATAAGAGAAATCTGATAGCTAAAAGTAAAATATACTTGAAAAACGTTTCATAAAATACTTACATTCATTAAAATCTTCAACATCAAGATCAAGTAATATGGCATAACATCCATCAACATTGGAAATACGAAAATTATTTATAATTTGTAAAATCAACGGTGACAAAAAACTAAATATTTTTCTAATCACTCGTCTCTTTCCTAGAGTGGTTGATTTTCATTTTGGATATTAGCCTTTACAGACAGAACTATAATAAATAATACAAGTCCCATTAGTATCATGGGCTTGTCAGTCGTTTGTTCAACGAGAGACCAGGGCCGGCTCATGAGGGAGGGCAAGCAGTGCAACTGCCCAGGACCCACCCTAAAATCAAGTCAATTTATTCATAAAAAGGGCCCAGATTTTTTTTTCTTTAAGGAATAAAGGACCCATAATATTATGTTTGATTAATTGTGATATACTTTTTTTTTCCCAAGGGCCCAAAAGAGGATTGAGCCAGCCCTGCGAGAGACATCCTTTTTCAAATAATGTTGGAGGGCTTCTCCAGCAACTGCTCAGGAGGAAAATTCATTCTTAATCTCTTGTAAGTTTTTTTTCTCACTCTTAGTCTCTTTCTATTTCTACCTGAGAGATTTCACATTAGAGAATTATCTCTAGAGTTTCCTTGGCGTATGGAATTTTGGAGTATGAGATTGGTGAAAAGAAAGCATATTTAGACTTGTGGTTTAGAATTCTACCCAAGAAAAGACTTGTGAATTAGAATTTGTTAAGCGGACAACTACTTGTTTCTTGCCATTTTTCTTTTCTTTTCTTATTATTGTTATGTGTTAACACACCATAGGCAACTCCGGTATTGTCGTCCAAGAAAGCTAATAAGGATGATAGTCTTAGAGCATCTGCCTTTATGGGTTCTTGTTAGGGGTGGGCACGGATCGGATATCCGGGTTTTTTTAAGGTATTTGTGATTTGCTTCGAATGTTACGGATATCTAATTTTGGTATTTGCTTTGCTTCGAAAAAATACGGATATCCGGAAAAACGGATATCCGGAAAATAAATAGATATTTGCGGATATTTATGAATATTTACGGATATCTCATTCATTTTAATTAGTACAAATAATCTTAAGATTTTGATACAAATTTGCTTTGCAAAAATATTTTTTTGCATGATATATGAAATAAAACTTAAAAGAACTAGTGAATTTATAGATTTTGTAATTTTTTAAAGTTTACAATTATAATAACACAAAATTTAAGAAAAAAATATAATTC
>CAKOAT010241820.1:479523-682222 GCA_932364175.1 Eruca vesicaria subsp. sativa | reverse complement strand
CAAAATCATGTGCTAAATTAATAATTTTATAATTTTATACAATTAAAATTTTAAATATAATCAAAATATACATATATTTATATATTTACGGATCGGATCGGATATCCGCTTTCCAAAATTTTAATATTTGTGATTTGCTTCGATTTTAACGGATATTGAATTTTAGTATTTGCTTTGATTCGAAAGTTTACGGATATCCAGAATTTTCGGATCGAATCGAAACGAATAACGGATCGAATCAAATATAACGGATAAAATGCCCAGCCCCAGTTCTTGTTACATGACTATTAAGTTTTTCTACAGTAGCATCCGCTGATGAAGCTGAACATGGTTTTAGTGCATCTGCCTTAGCTTCTATGACCATTCGGAAGTTTTCAACCTACATATAGATAGTTTTCTTGAGTTTTTTTCTCTCGTTATTAACCAGCAAAGTTAGGCTGTAACACTACTATAGGAGACAAATGAGGAAGTTCAAGGCTGGCTTATTGTGATTTGGTGGGAGTTGCATACACAGAGGAAGAAGCAAAGGAAACGGCTGCGGAGATCGAGGTTGTTATATGGACCAAATGATGAAGGTGAGATGTTCACCGACCTGGTAGCTGCAATGTTCGCTAATGGAGGAGGGTATCCACCTGATCTAGGTCTTATAACTAAGGTTTATGGTGCTCTTTCACCTCAATTTGTATACTCTTCAGAACTCTAAAAAGCTTTGCTATTTCTGCCAGGCACGTAAAAAATGGCCAAAGCTACGTATTTTGTCTTTTGACTGGTTACTGTGATCCTCCATTCCTCTTGCTGGAATTTCAGTAGACTTGTTTATCCTTTTATGGCATCAATCTTATTATTACAACTTAAAATTGTTAAGTGCTTTAAAAAAATCATCCTTTGGCAATGGTACAAATCATAGAAGGGTTACAGTACAATTCTTATTTCCCTGACGGAGCAATCTCTATGCCAAATATGCTCAGTGGAACTTTTATTCTGCATACGAAAAGAATTACAGATCCTAGAGCGTTCATGGAGTAAATAATACTCATATTTTTGAAGTTATGCTGCCTATGTGTAAAGATGTTGTATCTTATTGAGCTTCCATGAAGTAAATAGTGTATTAACTTTACATATTAGATTTTGATCCGCACAACCGCGCGGGTGTTTATTTTCACTTTTATATACATAAATATTTGTTTTAGAACATAAGTGGTATATACTTTTAACATTAATCACATACTTAAATGTTCATATAACTATTTCAAATACAATAATTTTATAATTTACATGTTATATTAATCAGTTGTTAAAAACCGTATGTAACTGTCACTTCTTATTATATATTTATCTTATTATATTTGCATTTAGTTATTAAGCAAAATAATATATTCATGAGAAACACATATTTGAAAATAATTTTATATTTAATCTATGATAAATTCTAACCCAGCCTTCAAAACTGGATCTTCTTTTACCAATAATTTATGTTTATTCATTTTAGATAATATGTTATTGTATATGCAAAACTCTAAGATATACCAATTTTTAGACATGTATTATATAGTTTGCTAATTTTAAGCCGTTCTATCATCATATTATATATTTAAAATACATATTTTATATTTATGAAAATAAAATTTATAAAATAATGGTTATGACTATGAAGTAAATCACATAGAATATAATTTAAATTTCTCATTTTATTACAATAACATAAAATACATTAACTTATTGTAAAATATTTTACACAGATTTATTATAAATTTGAAATTTTAATATATAAATATATATTTTATATTTAAAATGAAAAGATATCATGATTAAAGTAGTTACAAAAATTTTATATTATTGATTTAGTGAAATACATGTTAATATATATATACATGTATTATATAGTATACTAATGTTAACCTGTCTTACCAACATATTAGATTTTATTTTTGAAACAAATATTTTATTCTTACGAAAATAAAATATAAAATTTATCAGTTTAATACAGTTTTATTATTTTTAGCTTAATATAATAATTTTCTCTTAATATGATTGATTATGATTTTATAATAGATAATATGATATAATTTTTTATTTTTTATTTTATAACTGTACAAAATATATTAATGTATAATAATATTTCAAACTAATTTATGAATTAGTGAAAATATTTAAAGATAATATCAAAAATGAAGATCTTATAAAGATCTTTTAAAACATATTTGTTATAATTTAAATAAATATATTTATATTTAAAATGAAAAGATATCAAAAGATATTATGATTAAAATACTTTAAAGATTTTATATATTATTAGTCTTTAAAAATACATATAGTAAAGATTTCCAGTGATGGTCCATTTTTTTTTTAAAAAAATCATGCATAAATTAAGGTAATGAATTCTATTTTAATATATAAGATTATTTTGATTTATGTTACAGACGGATAAATATTTGTAGTTTCCTATCTTTTTTCTGTCACGAATTGGACACGAATAGTCATGGTTTTTTACTTCGTGGCTATTGCCGAGATTTCTATTAATGTTTTTTAAAATGTTATAATTTGATAAATAAATATATTTTTTTCATGGATGAAATAGTTTTATATACTTTTTTGTATGCTCTTATATACTTAAATATCACATTGTGTTGTATCGAGGGTTCTGAAGTCAATAAACTCAGGAAAAATACCAAATCGTTTGAAAAGGGAGAGAAAATAGAAACTATTTTTTTTGTTGAGCTGTCATATCCGGCGGGCTGAGATTCCACCAATTAATTCCCAAATTTTTGTCTATTGACACAAGGATAGATAGTATATGAGTAAGGTGTCGAACTCGCAACCATTAAGATCCTTAGGAGCCACCATAACCATCTAACCACATCTTTATAGTTTTTTTTTTTTTTTTAACACTGGATAGTAACATAGTTCAAGTGAACAATTACAGAGACTAATAACGAAAAGAAAGATGTCAGTAGACACCGTCATAAAGATATAAGATAATAGAAGCAATAATTAACCACTTCCTTACTTATTTAGCCTCCAATACGAGCAAGTGATGCAGCCATGATGGGGAATGCCGAGCGATATACGACTGATGGCGCTTATCCCGAGTGACACTTAGAGCAATGGCTGCTGCAGCGTCATTACGTTCGGGAAGAGTATGATCCAAACTCCATGAAACAATACTCGACAGAAACCATATGATGCTGTGACGGATGTGGCTGAGGCTGGGTTGTGCAGTAGGATTTGTCATCGCTTCATGTAGGCATTCCGAGGAGGTCTCAACAATAATATTCGTGAAATGTAGGTTGTGCAAGCATTCCACTGCCCAGAAGAGAGCCCATAGGTCGGCCTCGGTTTTTGTGCGCATGTATGAGTAGGCCCGTCGACTATGCATGATGGTGGTTCCGTTTTCATCGCGAATAATCCATGATGCACCACATCTTTATAGTTAAAAGGTAGAAACTTGAGTATCTAAGACCAACTCCAATGGAGTCTTTCCATTGAAATTTTTAATATATATATTATGTATATATATTATATATGTGTAAATAATTGTCGGGTCACCAATTATTATGGAACTCCATAAATAAGTGTTCTTAAAGATTCCTAAAACCCTCTTTTAAGAATTCTTATCTATGGGATTCGACGAAAAATTTGAACTCCACATTTACTTATACATATATATATTAAGAACTTTAGTGGGAAGAATTCCCCATTGGAGGTGATCTAAAAGTGTTGATCAGTCTCCAGCAACTTGGCATAGACAATTTCCATCAAGTAATTTTGAACGTATATTAGAAGTTCTTATCCAAAAAAAGAAAAAAGAAAGTATGGTGGAAGTCTTCGTTAATTGTCTGAAACTGAAAGATAAAAAGGAGAGCAGTGGAAAGGCCAATCAATTAGCCCCAATTCTACGTTGCCTGACTTTTCCTAGTACCGACGACACTTAGGTTTATGTGGTATTAATAAAAACTGATATTTTTGAAATAATTTAGTACAAGTCACAGAAATTTCTGTTAGGAAACAAGTTTCTTTTGTTTCGTCCAGTTCATACAAATCCAAAACTAAGACAAAAAAACCATTTACCTCTTCTTCTACTTTTCTTTAACCTCTTATTCATCTCCAAGAAAAAAAAAAGCAGAGGAGAGCACCACCATGATAAATCTTTATCAGTCTCTGACAAAATCTTGGTACTATGCAACCATATGGGTGCTCTTTGTGACCCACTCATTTGTTCTGTCAGCTGATGAGAATCACAAAAAAAGCGCTCCATTATTTGAATGCGCCAATCAGAGAGAACTCGGTTATCCCTTTTGGATACCTGGGAGAAAAGAGTGCGGCCACCCGGATTTCAAGCTCGACTGCAGCGGTGATTTCGCAGAGTTAAGTATATCCTCCGTTAAGTTCCAAATCCTTGAGATCAAGCTTGACAACATAAGACTTTCCATGAAGGACTATCACAACAATATTTGTCCCCGAGACCCTAAGAATGTACAAATCAACCAGGATGTCCTTCCATTTTCTTTTGACACTATACCGTCAATGCAGAACTAACACATTTCTCATGGTATTTGTTAATGCAGAACCCACTAAAGTAAAGAAACTAGGTAGGTATCTATGCTTTTACTTTCGAGGAATCTAATTTCCGTAAAGCATACCTAGGAAGCACCATAACCTAACCAAGCCCCTTGTCTTTTCTAGGAATCGGATTCGCTGGTGGGTTCTTGGGTGCCACTCTTTTGTCAGTAGCTATGCTCTGTTTCATTTGGAGAAGAAAGAAGTTGGCAGCTCAAAACACAAGCAAACAGCTTACAACATCTTCAATTTATCCAACAATGGAAATGGGTAAGGGTCTATTCGTTGCCTTTAGTAAAACCTACGTGTTGCTAAAAAAAAAAAAAAAAAAGTAAAACCTATGTAACAGCATAATCTTACAAAATTTTGTCTTTTTGTTTGTCTCTAGGAACCGGAGTCGCTTGTGGATTCCTGGGTTAGTTTCTAACTAAATAGCTTTCGAACTCAACATATTTTTCTGCTTTCTCATGTTTATTCTATTCTCATTAGGCTTTCGAAAGAGTGAAACTTCACACCATCCGAGGCACCACAAACTAAAGGCACTGCTACAACTACAACAATTTAGTTATGCAGAAGTAAAGAAAATAACAAAATCATTTTCACACACGATTGGCACTGGAGGGTTTGGAACAATCTATGGAGGAAACCTCTGCAATGGTCGCAAGGTTGCAGTGAAGGTCTTAAAGAATGTTAAGAGCGACGGTGAAGACTTCATCAATGAAGTCGCAAGCATAAGCCAAACATCTCATGTTAACATAGTTTCATTGCTTGGTTTCTGCTACGAAGGGTCCAAAAGAGCAATTGTGTATGAGTTTCTAGAGAATGGGTCTCTGGATCAGTTCATCTCAAAGAAGTCGTCGTTGAATCTAGATATGGGTACACTATATGGTATCGCATTAGATGTTTCTCGGGGACTTGAGTACTTGCACCATGGCTGCAAAACAAGGATTGTGCATTTTGACATTAAGCCTCAAAATATAATATTAGATAACAATCTATGTCCAAAAGTATCAGATTTTGGCCTTGCTAAGCTATGTGAGAAAAGAGAAAGCATCTTGTCGTTGCTAGACACAAGAGGAACTATAGGATATATTTCTTCAGAGGTGTTCTCAAGAATTTATGGCAGAGTTTCCTACAAATCAGATGTTTATAGCTATGGAATGTTGGTCCTCGAGATGATTGGAGCAAGGAACAAAGAAACAGTAGAAACTGCTGCTTCTGACTCTAGTTCGACTTACTTTCCAGACTGGATATATAAGGATCTTGTAAAGGAAGAGCATACATGGGTAACTGGCGATGCCACTAAAGAGGAAAAAGAGGTTCCAAAGAAGATGATCCTTGTGGGTCTTTGGTGTATACAGCCATGTCCATCGAACCGTCCACCGATGAATAGAGTTGTTGAGATGATGGAAGGAAGCTTGGATGCAATTGAAGTCCCTCCTAAGCACTCCTTACAGTTGTCTGCAGCGCCTCTTGCTGAATCGACTTGGATTTCCGAAGAGAATTCAGACCACTCTGAGGTATTGCTATGATCCTTAAGTTCAAAATTTTGTCAGCTTGGTTGGTGTACCCATGTAAAGCTCACTGACAAAAGCATGAAAACCTGATTAATTTTCCATTCCAGCGGGAATAATAGATTTTAAGGAACTAGATGATTTCTCGTCATATCACGGGATAACATCATTTAAATATTATTTATGGTGAATAATTTTTTAATATATTTAAAATTTATAATAATTTTGATAACTAAATTTGTTGATAAAAGTCGATAGAAACTTTTAATTGGTTAATAATAGAAGGATAACATTAAATTTTATTACATTATATTAATCATCTTAACACATGCATTTAATAATTATGGAAAAATAAAAATTAAAGAGAGAAACTAACATATAGGAGTTGTGATATACAATATATCTCGTATGTATGTCAATATTCAGAAAATAGTAATTTTGAAAATTATGTTATATTATTTGGATATATAATATAAATTTATTTTGGGACTTCAACAAATAGTAATTATACTTTAGTGTGTGTACATAATTAATCAACACTATAAGATCAATTTCAAGACATTATGAAATATAATATAAGAAATCTTGTAAACATTCATGAGAAATTTGTATGTTATTTACTTTTATATTAATATAATATATTACTTAATAAAATTAGGGTTCAAATCAAAATATATCTATAATTTAGATAATTTGAAAAAACTTAAGGATACAAATATTTTCGTTTGTCTTAAGCTACGATCCATATTTTGATAAAGTTGAAAATCATGTAAACTGCATATTAAAACTTTCAACATAAAAATGTTAATTTAAAAGCTCCCTCGAGCAGAATATTTAATATACTACATAAATTGTTTTTGAAGATATATTCTTAGAATTATATTCTAACTTTCACTTCTACTTGTTTAATTATTTATATATGTACTAAGGACATTATACATAATATACTTATAATAGATGAAATTAACCTAACGTCACAATACATATAGAACTTAGTTCATTGGTATTATTTGTTTGAGAATTATGAAATCCTAAAGTTTTGATCAATACAATAGCGTCAAATTTATTATATATATTTTTATGTGAGAAAGACTGAAGTACAAGAATTATATAACAGAATTTACACTAAATTAAACCTTTTAAAAATTTATTGATGTATATTAGGTTATATATCCTATAAAAATAGGATTTTAAAGTTTAGGTCTAGCAAAATATTTAGAATTCAATCATAATCCTTATTTCTACTTATCTGATAAAGTTGAAATCAAATAATAGTATAAATTTATATTGATAAGTCATTAGTTAAAATCGTAAAAAAAATTATGGAGAATATGACAAATAACAAAATCGTTTTTAACTAGTACTATAACATAGTTTTTTATCTTTGGCTCAACATTAGATCAAACTAAATAGGATATAATGTTCTACATTGTATCTTTGGAAAAAATCCTAAATAATAATAATGGATATAAGCCAATCTATTTTCTACCATTTGATTTCGATTTGGAACTCTACTCAGTAGAGTATTAGAATCCGATCCATTATTGACCTAATGTAAATTTGGTTTTGAGACATATGCACATTTACCTAGAACCAAGGAACAACCATACTGAACCGAAATCGAATTTTGTAAATATGTGGATGGATCCTATATCTTTTGAAACAAAAAAACAAAACAAAAATGAGCCGAAACCATAATGAGAACTGAATTGGTAAAATAAATTTTATATACCTAAAATGCTAATCATTTTTAACCCAAGTATTAATCATATTTAATTTTTAAATAACCAATCCTAAAAATGCTATATATAAACCAAATTAGCCCAAAATGGAATTATTAGAATATTTTATACAAAATATCTGAAATTGTACAAATTGTCTAATAGTTTTATCTAAAACTCCTGAATTACTTGATATTTAACCAAAATATCTGTTTCTTTTTCAAAACAATCCCAAATTAACTTAATAATAGTAAAAATGGAACCAAACTAATTGGATTTGACCTCAAGCTTTCTCATAGATTAGTTGGTTCCCTATCTCTTTACCAAACCGAATCAAAAGCTCAAATAACCAAACCAAAAATCAAAATAGCTAAACCAAAAATCAAAATAGCTAAACCAAAAATAAATCAAATTCATAAATCAAATTTCCTAGGCATAACTGATTTATCGATCATACATTATTTGAGAAGTAGTTTCTTTGAATTTTACTTATGTTATCACCACATTCATTTTCATTATAAAATGATGATGTCTTAATTTTTATTGTGATATGTCAAATTACATTTAAGACGTTTTACATTTTCTATAAGATGCTTGAAATATACATAACTTATGTATCACCCATAAATGAAAATTTTGAACTATAACAGAATTAAAAAAATATATAAAAGGGTAGATTCTCTCAAATAGACATTTTAAGCTTTTTATCACAATAATAAACCTCAAAAACTAAAATGACTAAAATATTATTTTTTATTATGAAAATTTTGAGTTTTTTTTAAAAAATTTGAAATTCTATCCCGAAACTCCATTCTTCAACTCTAAACAAAAAAATCTAGGATTATTTAACCCAAAGGATATAAGTATATATTTACTTATTTTTGATAAAATCTTTAAATCTATTTTAGTCATTTTTATTTTTATGATCTATATTTGTGACAAAAAAAAATTTAGGTCTGATATAGCATGATTTGGACCTGTTTTTAGTCAAGGTATACTGGTGTTTTTACTACTATTTATTACACTATAGAAGCTTTTAAGCATATTTCTGAGTTCATGAGTATTTTGGAAGAAAATGATGTTTTTGAAGCGTTTTAGAGAGAATTGGAAGAAGCGTTCGATTTGGAATCGACTACGAGGTTGGCACGGAGCGACTCGAATTGATCGACATGCACCTTGCATGATCGATTGATTACCAAGACACAAAGGCCATTTCGCGAGACAAGTTGACTTGAAGCACAATCATCACCAAATGACGATTTTACCTCTGACGAGTTTTAACCTAAGTTTATATACTTTGCCAAAGTGTTAGAGGCATATAGAGAGAGTTTTTTTGTATTCTTTCCACAGCAAAGTTTTAGAATTTATAGTTTGGAGAGAAGATCATCAGAAATATGTGTGACTGAAACTCCAGTGTTTTCTACCTATCTATAATATGCAGTTTTATTTATCTATTGGTGTTATGAACTACTTAGCTATGTCTGAGTAGTTTACTTGTTAGATTTAGGGTTTAAATAGGTTAAAGAGATTAGTCACAACTATAGGATTGCTAGTTGTGGTATTCATTAATAGGATGTTCTATACGCTCATGGTTCTAGAGTAGCTAACTACATACATTGAATCTTGGATTACTTATGTTGGATTAGAGACATTTAAGCAATTCTTATAATCGTGAACACATTCCTATTAAGCTAGGATTGCTAGAAATACATCGACAGTTCGATCTAGAAGTCTTTAGTGAGTCTATGTTAACTTTCGTGTAAGGCTTGACCGGACTCATCGATCTATATTCTGACAGGAAATCAATTGATGATGAGTTTAGTGTATCGACTGATATTCCGACTGAATAATCGCTCGACACTACCAAGTACGACCATCCGGTCATTAAAGTTATTTATTCAAATGATAGTGTAATGAATTTGTTGATTAAGACAGTTAATGCTCTGTAGTACCTTGCAAACAACTGAATAGCTCCTATAGGATTATAATTCCAATACCTGAATAAAAACCCTAAGTCTAGCGCTTTTTCCATTTTAGTTTCAAGAGTCTTTATTCCATTTTCGATTAAGTAATTGTCCTGTTTAATCGGAATATTTGATGTTTACTTGTTTAATGCTTTTACTATTTATATTCGCCTAGATTATTGTTTGACTAGATTTATAAGGTTCCCTAGCTCCTTGTGGATTCGATACCTTGAGTACTGCAATAGATTTTTTATTTGAGAGAGTAAGTTGCTCCTTATGATAACCATTTGAGCAGACATCAAATTAGGCGCTGTTGCCTGGGAGCTTTGGTAACCTTTAGATTTAGTCTAATAATTATAGGTTAGTCTTTTTGTTTTTCTTTTTATCAACTTCTGATAAATTTTTTTTTTCTTGATTTTTCAGGTGCATGCACAGCATGACCAGAAGCAACAAGGAAAAACAGCTCTTATTTTCAGAAGACCCTACAAGTTTGGAAGGTTCGATCCGCAAAGACCTACGTTCCGCATCGATCAACGCCAACATATCTTCATCGACCGATTCTCATCAAACCCCAACCGACCTCGCTTCATCATCGATCGACACAGATTATTCTTCGTCGACCGATTCGGATCACTTGACATTGATCAACACCGCTCAACGTACATCGATCGATTCTCAGCCGCGAGACATGGTTGCACGTTTGGTTCTAACCGCAAACGCGAATGGAAACCTGTATGGCCAAGAAGGTCATCTGCGTAATGCAACATGTCATAAACTGGATACTCAGGGTAATGTAATCCTTGAACCTGATACTGATGAGACCACTCGACCGAAGACCTTGACAGACTACAACCGCCCAGATCAGTACTACACCAACAAGTTAGCTATTCGTCTCTTAAACGTTCAGAGGGAGAATTTTGAATTGAAGCCCTAAGACTACACACTCATAGCACAGATACCCTATTGTGGGTTGCCACATGAGCATCATATGGACCATCTTGAGAGGTTCGAGGATCTCATTGCTGCTATTAGAGTTAAAGGAGTCCTTGAGGACTACTTATTGTGTAAGCTCTTCAATTTCTCACTTGCTGGAGATGCTGCACATTGGCTTAAGTGTTACCACCATGATCTCTTACGTCCTGGGCTGACATCAAGAATGTGTTTCTTCGCAATTTCGTTGATGAGGGACGAGCTGAAGAACTAAGGAGCAGAATTTCTACTTTCACAGAGAAGCCTGGAGAGTCTTATAAAGATTTTTGGCTCAGATTTGAGTTCTTCCAGCGCGGCTGTCCACACCATGGATTTAATGAAGTGCAGCTGCTCAGTACTTTCTTTAGAGGAATCGCTTTGAAGTATCAGATGACTCTGGATACAGCAAGCGATGGAAGCTTGAACACCAGGAATTTGGAGGAAGCTGTAAGACTTATCGAGAACTTGGCGAACAGCAGCAGCATCAAGAACACTGATTCTGAAAGGAGAAAATCTGTAGCATTCCTTGGAAATGAACAGTTAGATTAGGTAAAATCTCTGCTGAAAAATGTCAACCAGCTACTCATGAGACATGTTTGCTCAACTGAATGTGTAAATGATATAGATTCAGAGTTAGCAGATGTGAACTACATTGAAGGAACTGGATTTCAGAGGTCTGGAAACGTGTTTGGAAACAGAAACTTCAGTGGTAATGGTCAGAGAAGTAACTTCAACCAGAATCCACAGTTTTAGAAACCCTACAGTAGCTACATCAACAACAAAGGGTATGAGACTTCATTCTACCATAATCCACCACCACAGACTCAGGAGAACAAGATTGAAGTTATGCTTGATCAGGTTCTTGAAGGACAGCAAAAGCTGACAGTAGACTTCAATGGGAAGATTGATGCCATCTACAAAGAGCTGGACACCAAAATTGGAGCTTTAGGTACTCAGGTTAGGAAGCTTGAGACTCAGGTAATTCAGACTGAAGAAGCTGTCAGGAGGCAAGAAGGGGATGAAGCTATGAGACACCACGTCAATGCCATACAGGATGATGATTTCTGGCAAGAAATTCGCCATATAAAGATGGAAGAAGACGATCTAGAGGAGGAAGTTTACCACAATCTCGAGGTTACATTCTCTCATCGATTGATGTCATATAGTCCGTATCGATCGACATAATTTGATATATATCGATCGACAGGCTAGTACTCTGATCGATCGACGCCTACTGACTCGTCTAAAACATGCAATGCCATCCGGTTCATGACCCATGCGGAGTTCGCAGAAAGTCACCCACATTCACTCAGCCCATCATACTCCACCATAGATCGACATCATGAGCCAGACATCAATCAACACCAGGAACAAGTAAATGGTCGGCAGGACCCTAGTTCAGTCGATCGATCCGACACTATCACATGCCGAGTGCAGTTACCCCTGATTGACATATCACGAATCAACGCACTTAAACAGTCATCAACCAACCCACCCAACCCTACATCAGAGCCTATGAACATTGATAGAACCACTACTGAGAGGACTCTGAAGAGAAGGAAGGAAAAAATTCCTAAACATCTCAAGAGGGAACCAGGTGATAAGGAGATGGATGGTTTCACTAAGAAAGTTCTCAGAATCCCACTGGAAAAATCTTTTGATGAGGTTTACTATACTCATAGACTGTGGATGTTCTTCAGAGAGACTAGGGAAACTGAGGAGGATATTAGGAACATGTTTCACCATGTTAGGGAAAGGATGAAACAAAGGATCACATTGAAGAAGAAAAGTGATCCTGGGAAGTTTGCAATACCCATTCTAAGAAAGACTCCTACAACCCATCAAAAATATGAAGCATACAACATCGATCGACACGGTTGTACCGGAATCGATCGATACTCAGCCACATCAGGAAAATCGGCATCAACAATCGATCGACCCACTCACGTCAGCAGCGATCGATTACAACATCACCGACTTTAGAAAATTTGGCAACTTTCCAGTTTTTCCTAAGGCACCTAAAGAGTATAAAAGAGATCTTGCAACCAAGAAGACGTCTCACACAATAGAAGCAGACAAGATGCAAACACCTACTACATTTGGGAAACACAGTAAGAGAGGCTCAAACTACAGAGATCACCATGGCAAAGTAACAACTGCAATATTCAACCAGCCAAAGATCACCACCTCTCGTCTACCATCGATCGACACATCCACCAGCAAATTGATCGATTCTTACCCTCTAACTTTTACTTTAACTAAAAAATATTATGTTGATGAGTTCTTAATACCAGATGAATTTGGTGTTATTAGGTACCCATAGGGTAATGCACAAGCATTGGATGGGAGGATTCTACAAGTGTCCAAAGAAGACATAATAGATATTTTTCAGATGGCCAGTGGACCAGAGAATCTCTTTCAGCAACAACTTGGCGTAATGCAGCAGCAATCGATCGACACAGCCGTACCACCACCGATCATACAGGGTACCTCTCCATCGATCGACAGAAAGCGACGTGTATCGATCGACCTTAACAGAAATCACGAACCAGTTTGGGAACAAGAGCTTTACACCAAAGATGAGATCTACGAGATGATTGGTTGCATGAGTGATTGGTAGAAGGTAGCAATGGGTAAGCTCACCAGCAATCAGGATACAACATACATGGTTTTGCAAGGAGGCATTACAGGATTGACCACACAGATGAAAGAGATGGAAGCAGAATTAGCTAGTCTGAAGACACAACGTGTGCAATCGATCGATGCCACAAAGGACGCATCGATCGACATTAACAACAAACCAGCACAGGACGAGCCGACGATAGATCAAATAGCTACATGGGATAAGACATATCTGGATACCAGGATTGACACGCCACATCACCATCTCACCAAGAACATCAACTGGTTAAGCATGAGGATTGAGTTGTTACAGAAAGATTTGGATAAAATTCTAGAGGAGAAGCATGAGAAACGCCAATCGATCGATACAGACACTATGAAATCGATCGATGCTAAGCTTTTAGACATCGAGAACCGGATGAAGACTTGCACAAATGAGCATAATCGCTACATATCACGTTCATACAATACTTACTCACCTTGGATAGCCGAATGACTGCTTTGCAACAAGAGGTCACCACATTCAGATGCAACTCAATTTCCACCTACCACTGTAACACCCCCGAACCGTCCTAGGTCGGACTAACCCAAGGCGACCCCGAAGCGTCACAAGTTGGCAAGCAAAGCAATCGATTCGACCAAAACCTTAGACCAAATCCAAAGTCTCGACCAAACCAACCACTTAACCCGCCCCTCTCGACCTCGGCCTAAGGTCGGCCAACCCGTACCTTGGTCGAGAGTTGTGTAAGTCCGGACTAAACTAAATATCAGCGTACAGCGGGGATTTTAATATACAAACATAAGTTTTATTTATTTTACAAAGTTCGGGAACTCGACTTGTCCTCAGAGTGAGAAAGCATAAAAACATAAGTGAAAACACGAGAAAAGGGTACCCATAAACAGTAAAACCAAAGTAAATAGAAACATCTTCGTCCTTGCAAACAACAACACGAAACTACGCCTGGCACCGTCCTCTGACCCCGCAACGCCCTTCCTTTTAAGGTTACCTGCATAGTAAAGGGGGAGTGAGTAATCATAAATTACTCAGCGAGCTCCCAAAGCAAAACAACAACAACGATCCCCCCTTAGCCCATGCTCAAGCAACAAACAATAATGCAACTCTACAATGCAATGCAAGAGCGGCAAAGCAATGCCACAAAACTAGACCGTGCACACCAGTGCACTAATACGCCAAGTCTCACCCCGAGACAAGGACACCAAAACCCCCAATCTAGACTCGACGCCTAGACTCAAACAAAAAGATAAAACACCACACGTTTCGGACGGCCTATCNGCTCAAGCAACAAACAATAATGCAACTCTACAATGCAATGCAAGAGCGGCAAAGCAATGCCACAAAACTAGACCGTGCACACCAGTGCACTAATACGCCAAGTCTCACCCCGAGACAAGGACACCAAAACCCCCAATCTAGACTCGACGCCTAGACTCAAACAAAAAGATAAAACACCACACGTTTCGGACGGCCTATCACGTCCAGGAATCCCTTACTGGAGTCGCCCTAGTCCCCTCCCCACTCCACGACCACAAACACTCAAGTCACATGGCCTGGACCTCTCCCGGAAATCGGCTACACCCGATCACACACTCACCCGGGGCCACGGCGTCCCGTAGCGTTCGTCCATTGGCGCTACCCACTTTCCGTTGACGAACCATGGAGGGTAGGCTAACATCCAACACACCACACACTAGTCCGTTGCGTCTCACACAAAAATACACGTGAGGGCTACAACCCAACACACACGCATCCGGACTAAGTGTACATGGGCAACAACCCATCACCACGCTAGCACTCGTGCTAGTCTAGACCAAAGGCTCTAAGCAACCAAACACACACAGCGTGCGAGAGCTCCACCTCTAACCAACACGCAGCCTGGTCTAGACCCGCACCCACCTAAAACACACTAAGCTAGCGAGACACACCTAAGACTCTACCCGGAACAAGACCCTCACCGGTCTAACACAACACACGGGTAAGAGAGAGTCTCACCACACCCAGCTAGCGAGACACACCTAAGACTCTACCCGGAACAAGACCCTCACCGGTCTAACACACACACGGGTAAGAGAGAGTCTCACTAACCCCAATACCACACGCATACTACACAAACCACAATGTATGCATGAATCTATCACCNTCTAACACAACACACGGGTAAGAGAGAGTCTCACCACACCCAGCTAGCGAGACACACCTAAGACTCTACCCGGAACAAGACCCTCACCGGTCTAACACACACACGGGTAAGAGAGAGTCTCACTAACCCCAATACCACACGCATACTACACAAACCACAATGTATGCATGAATCTATCACCTTAACAAAACCATGCATGTTAAAACGGCAACACACCCGACAAGAGGGAGACACTCTCAAACTCTTGCGGTTCAACGCATGCATATAAACATCTAGATAATCTTGCTACACCCTAAGCAATATCATCTTCACAAAATCTAGATGATCACGGCACAATGCGTGCATGTACTACCAACCTAACCACGGTTTTAGCACACAATTCTATCAACCTAACTCACAATGCAATTAAGCATAAACACACAACACCTGCATGGGGTTTACCAACTTCCCACGCACACACACATGGAACCGCATAGCTATTCCCGGCTCGGGAACCTCTCGACCCAAGCTCTCCACCTGCAACCACACACGGTTAGTCACACACAACACTCCCACACCCTAAGGGAACCCACCTAAGGTCTTGAAAAGCCGCAAAGACCTCCAAAATCCAAAGACCTAAGGTTAACACCAAAACCGGTTAAAATGGGGCTCACGGCTAAAAGGGAGAAACGGATTCTAACCACAACCAAAACTCTTACCACCCTTCCTAGCACACCACAGAACCTCCTAGGTTAAGGAGAACACAGGCAAAGAGCCTCCACACTCACCTCACATACTTAGGGAAAATTTATCGGTTTTGGTCACTTTCTCACTCTAAATGGAGCTATGGTCACGACTAAGAGAGAAAGGCTCAGGGGTTAAAAAATCTCATAAATAAAGCATAAGGGTCCTATTTATAGCCAAAATTCCGTGTGTGAACACAAGATTCATGGTGGGACACATGTTACCATTTTAAACTCCAAATTCATGCATGCATGCAAATACATTGATCCGGCTCCAAAACGTCCCATCTTCTAAAATGTTTACTACTTTGTTGACCACGTTCAGTGTACAAAATCTCAGTACGAAATTCGCTTCTTAGCTCAGGTTGCCACCACATCACATTTTAGCTCCAAAATGGCTCCTTTGGTGAACACATACCAAATCTACTCCATAGACTTGTTTCCATAGCTTTCCTAGACCTCCATGTGATGCTTATGAACCAATAAATACTCGCTTTCGTGCTTGACATGTTTCCATACTCCCTTCCTCTTATTTTTAAAATCGGCGAAATGGGGGTTTTTGGGCTTCATGGGCCTTTAATCTCCAAACTTGAAATTCTTGGGGTTTATCCCACTCCA
The DNA here is from genome assembly GCA_932364175.1 of Eruca vesicaria subsp. sativa. NCBI lineage: Eukaryota > Viridiplantae > Streptophyta > Magnoliopsida > Brassicales > Brassicaceae > Eruca > Eruca vesicaria. The sequence continues at coordinate 665,376 of CAKOAT010241820.1, read as the reverse complement.
GCACACTTCCTGGGTTCCTTATGGACTTTAGATGAAAATGTTTGAAGGAATTTGATGAATTCCTTTGCCCAAACCTTCCATGATCACTTAAGGCCCATTATGGGTCTAAAAAGTGTCTTCATGATTTCTCTCTCTCTAAATGTGTTTTGGCCATGATTCTTCCACCATTAGACTCCTTAATTTATCCTCTTTCTACTCCAGGTTTGAAGAAAATTGGTCCCCTACACGTGGCATGCTCCTATTGGACCACCCAGACGCCTATGTGGACTAATAAGGCACTTTCTCTCTTTCGGACTTTTGTTGACTTTGACCTCTGAGTTGACCTTTTCCAAAACTTCAAGAATTGCTCAAAATACTCCATTGAACTCTTAAACCATGATGTCACAACTCGATTTTGCTTCTTTGGCTCTTAGCTTGCTCATTTTGACCATATCGGCTAATCCGGCCTTCCTCCGGACCACCTTGGTACCAACCTTGTTTTGTCTTGACCAAAATCCTCAAAATGTCTTTGGATAGCTTCCATAATACTCCTAGGCCGATACTTGATCGATTCCCATGATTTTGGAATGAAAATACACTTTTCTGATCTTCACCCGCGGCTAGATTCTCGCCTAGACCATCTCTGAACCTCTATCGACCATCTTCCATTTTGGCTCGGTCCAACTCCATTCTAACTCGACCAAATGTCTTAGAATATCATATAATGATGTTTAGGATCAATCCTTACTTGATTTGAAGACTTTTAAAATTCACCGTGCTCGACCACGACCGTATCGAAGCTCCGGTTCTGCCTACTCGACCAACTCTGGATTTTACTCGACCAACCTCCAATTTGCTTCGACTGAACCTCTATTCTTCACTTCTAGTACCATCCCACATCAAGTCTTGGTCGATCCTGGGTCGTTGACTTTCGTTGACTTGGGACTTCTAATCAGCCAAAATTCCAACAGTTGTAATTAATATTGACATAATAGAAGTAAGTGGATCAATCGATCGATACAGACACTATGAAATCGATCGATGCTAAGCTTTTAGACATCGAGAACCGGATGAAGACTTGCACAAATAAGCATGATCGCTACATATCACCGTTCATACAATACTTACTCACCTTGGATAGCCGAATGACTGCTTTGCAACAAGAGGTCACCACATTCAGATGCAACTCAATTTCCACCTACCACCCTCATCATCGATCGACAAACACAGAGGCAAATCGATCGATGTGAAGAGACTACCAGAGCATAAATTCTATACCAGAGCAGAAGTTGACCAGATCATTGAGAGGATCCACAAAGCTTTGAACACCACCGAGGATAGGCTTGATAAGAGATGTGATGACATATTTTTCCCCTTCAACAACTGCATCAGTGGACTACATTCAAGAACAGATTGATTGCAGAAGGAAGTGAGAACAATTCAGAAAAGACTCGCCTTTCAACCTGAGATTACTCCATCGATCGACAATGATACTGTCTCATCGATCGTTGAAGTTTCACATGGAGCGATCGACACTACAACTGTCGCAGCGATCGATTCCGAGTCCGTACCAGAAGAAGATAGCTGTTACAGAAAGAACAGATTACATCTGATTTAACTAAGGGGATATCAGGGGAACTGACAGAACATGTTTATGACATAGTTCAATGGAACACCAACAACATTGAGAGTCTTCATGAGAGACTTCAGAACATTGCAGACATAGTCATCAGGATAGATGCAAGATGGGCCAGAAGTGATGAAGCCATATGAAGTTTCATGGCTACTTGGTTCAGCATCAACAAAGAAGTTGTGGATACTTGTTTTCCAACAAGTAGCTCCTTTTCCACACAATACCTCATCCAGCGCCAACAGTCAAGCTAAATTACTATAACAAAGCGCTGAGTGGGAGGCAACTCATTATTAGGTAATTTTTTTATTTTGGTTTTCTTTTCATTTATTGATTCTTTTTCGTTTTCAATTTTTGCAGGTTTTTCAAAAGAAAAAACAACAGATCCAAGGAGAAACGAATGACCATCTCGTCGACCGACGCATGACAGTCGATATCGATCGACAGACATCCACGTGAGACGATCGATGTACCCTCACCCACATCCATCGATTATTTAGTCCGGTCAGGTTCATTTTTCTTCCTTATTACATTGAGTGCTTATGATTTCTTTTCTTTCGCCATAACTCCGATTTTCTTTACACTAGGACAGTGTAATTTAAGTCTGCGCGGAAGTTTACTGATGTTTTATTTGCTTTAATTTTTATAAAAATTTGTTTTCAAAACTATTTTTATTAAGCTCAAGAAAAGGGATAATGATCGTAATTGATTTATACTTGTTATCTAACCACTTTTTCGCACCATTGTAGATTTTATGATTACAGATAGTACTAAAGATGCTACAGTGGATCGACCAATCTGCTATTCACACTTGCTTAGATTGTTTGAATGAACCAAAACTATCTCCAACACTAAACTTAACACAACTGCTTGTCTTGGGTCTTGGTATACATGGGATCGGATTCTTCAAACAAGTATGAAAGGGAGCCTTGTGTAGATTTATCACCTTTTCTCTCTCTATTTTTTGACTCTAGATAGTCTAGTAGATTTTTATTTAAACAAAAAAAAAATCCAAAAATAGTACTAAGTTTATTAAATTTTTAGTTTGGAGGAATCAGAACAAGACTTGGTGGCTACAACCATTAAGGCTTGCTTCAATTATGATTCCAATAAAGAATTCAAATGGGACTTGGTGGAAAAAACCCTTTAAGGCTCACTCATATGAATTCTTGGATATAGGTCAAAAAGAAGTGATCAGGACTAGGTGGCAAAAACCATTAAGGCTTGTTTCATGGAAGCATGTCCAATCTTTATCAATAATCTTGCCTTAGAAGCAGATTTTGACTCAAGAGAGAATTTAGAAGAGAGAAAAGATAGGAACTAATTTTTACCAGCAGATCTAGATACTTGTTTAAGGTTCCTTGCATCATGTGATCGATACTCCAAGGTAAAGTCTACACTTTTATTTTATGTTAAGAAATGAGGATAGTTGAGGGGAATGTGAGATAGTTTTTGCTAAGTTGTTGGCTAGATGAATCTGGTTACTATGCTAGGATATGACATAATGAACTTCTGTGATTAAAATTTCTTAGATGTGGATATCAGTATTATAGAGGTCATGATTTCAAAGTTCTTAAATCTGTGAGTCCTTATTCTTTTCAAACCTCTTTCAGAGAGACTGCATTTTGTTTTGCTTGAGAACAAGCAAAAAGGTAAGTCTGGGGAAGTTGATATACCATGATTTTGACATGTTTTTAGTCATGGTATACTCGTGTTTTTACTATTATTTATTATACTATAGAAGTTTTTAAGCATATTTATGAGTTCATGAGTATTTTGGAAGAAAGTGATGTTTTTGGAGCATTTTAGAGAAAATTGGAAGAAGCGTTCGATTTGGAATCAACTACGAGGTCGACACGGAGCGACTCGAATCGATCAACATGCACCTTGCATGATCGATCAATTACCAAGACACAAAGGCCAATTCGCGAGAAAAGTTAACTTGAAGCCCAATCATCACCAAATGCCGATTTTACCCCTAATGAGTTTTAATCTAAGTTTATATACTCTGCCAAAGTGTTAGAGGCAGAGAGAGAGTTTTTGTATTCTTTTCACATCAAAGTTTTAGAGTTTATAGTTTGGAGAGAAGATCCTCAGAAAGATTTGTGATTGGAACTCTAGTATTTTCTACCTATCTATCTATAATATGCAGTTTTATTTATCTATTGGTGTTATGAACTGCTTAGCTATGTCTGAGTAGTTTACTTGTTAGATTTAGGGTTTAAATAGATTTGAGGGATTATCCCCAACTATAAGATTGCTAGTTGTGGTATTCATTAATATGATGTTTTAAACGCTCATGGTTCTAGAGTAGCTAACTAGAAACATAGAATCTTGGATTACTTAGGTTGGATTAGAGACATTTAAGCAATTCTGATAATCATGAACACATCCATATTAAGCTAGGATTGCTAGAAATACAGCGACAATCTGATCTAGAAGTCTTTAGTGAGTCTATGTTAACTTGCGTGTAATGATCGACCGGACTGATCGATCGATATTCCGACAAAAATTGATCGAGGATGAGTTTAGTGTATCGGCCGATATTCCGACTGAATAATCGCTCGATGCTGTCAAGTACGACTATCCAGTCATTAGACTTATTTATTCAAATGATAGTTTAATGAATTTGTTGATTAAAATAGTTAAGACTTATTCTTGGGTTCATCCCCTAGGGTGAACCTCTAGGTTCACCATCCAATTGGATTGCATTATTTCATATTTGATATCTTTTTAAAAAGGAAAGAAATCTTATTAAGTTATATTATGTTTTTAAAAATAAAAATAGAAAATAAATAAATAATAAATAAAAACGAAAATAATTCTTTTAAAGAAAATATTTTATCATTAACCCCTAAACTATAATCACAAACCCTAAATCCATGGTTAAATAATAAACCTTTAGATAAATCTTATAGTGTTTTAAAAATTTAATATTTATGATTTACCCAGGGGTTTAGGGTTTAGGATTAGAGTTTAGAGTTTAGGATTAGATTTTAGGGTTTAGTGTTTATGATTTACCCAAGGTTTTAGGGTTTAGGATTAGAGTTTAGGGTTTAGTGTTTATGATTTACCCAAGGGTTTTAGGGTTTAGGATTAGATTTTAGGGTTTAGTGTTAAAACATTTTTTTAAAGAACTTTTTTTTTTATAAAAGTTATCCAAAGGTTTATGATTTACCTAGGGGTTTAGGTTTTAGGATTAGAGTTTAGGGTTTAGTGTTAACATATTTTCTTTAAAAAAAAAGATCATTTTCGTTTTTATTAATTATTATTATTTTTTATTTATTTTGTATTTTTATTTTTAAAAACATAATATAACTTAACAAGATTTTGTTTCCTTTTTTGAAAGATATCAAATATGAAATAGTGAAATCTTATTGGATGGTGAACCTAGAGATTCACCCTAGGGGGTGAACCTAGAGATTCACCCTAGGGGGTGAACACAAGAATAACTCAATATTTAATGCTTTATAGTACTTTGCAAACAACTGAATAGCTCTTATATGATTATAATTGCAATACTTGAATAATAACTCTAAGTCTAGCGTTTTTTCCATTTTAGTTCCAAGAATCTTTATTTCGTTTTCGATTAAGTAATTGTCCTGCTTAATTGGAATATTTTATGTTTACTTGTTTCCTGCTTTTTTTATTTATATTCTCTTAGATTATTGTGGAGTCGATACCATGAGTACTGCAATAGATCTCTTATTTGAGAGAGTAAGTTGTTCCTTAGGATAAATATTTGAGCAGACATCAAGATCTATCCAAGAGAATTTCTCAAATTAGAGTATATGTATTAAGATTTAATACAAATACTCTAATTTAGATCTGGCGTTCCTAATATTAACTCACTTTTGCCAATTCTAATGAGACACCAAAATATCAAATTTGATGTAATTTTTTTTCAGTGAGACACTAAAAATGATACCATTTCACAAAATTTTATATAGAATGCATATTGTTATACCAAATTTAGTGTAAAGTGAATAGTATTACATTAAATTTAGTGTAGAGTTAATAATGTTACATCAAAATTGATGTAATACTATTTATCACACCAAATATTTAATATACATATTTTATTATGTTTCCTTTAATAATATAGTCCAATTATTATTCTTAATTAGTTTAAACCTATAACCAAACATAAATATACTGTATAATTTTTATTTTTAAATTATTTTTACATTGTTAGAATATTTATTGTTAAAAATAAATATGTATTTCGTATGTTTTTCATTATTAAGAGTTTTTAATTTTTAATAAAATATTTTATATAAAATAAATACATAAAAGTATAATCTTGTTAAACCGAAAAACAAATGTAAGCTAATTTGATAAACATAAAATTACACAAATTTACCAACATAATATTTAAGTATAATACAATAATTCTTTATCAATTACAAATAATAAAAATATAAAATTATTAAAAGTGTAAAATATTAAAAATAATATATAATACTATTTTTGCTGTAATATCTACTCTATTAAAATAAAATCCTTCTTTTTATCTACTAATACAAGTTGTCATTTAAATTTGGATTCCTTCTAAAATGTTACAAATAATACAAGCCATATAGTTAACTGAACTGCATTACTTAAATTAAACTGATGGTTATTTATGAGATATAGTCTTGTGCTTACTTTTGTTTTTAGAACAAATTATATGGTTTAGTTTTTGGGCTTAATATTAAGGAAAAGCTCCAAAAACAATTGAATAAACTTTTCACCGTAATGGATCAAACAAATCAATTATTACTTTCAAACCCAAAAGGTATTTAATATTTTTAACAAAACAAAATTTTCTTTTATTAATCATTTATTTAAATCATTTACTTTTAAACATGTTAATGTATTTTTTATTTCAAATAATAATCACTTTGTTTTGATAAATTTTAATGGTAACTTTTAAATAATTGTTTTTTTTTTACTTTTCTTAAATAATTTACTAATTTAAAAAAATGTAAAACAAAACCAAAAACCAAATCTAAAAAATAAAATCCAAAACCAAAAGCTGAAAACGCTTTTGTTTATTTACAAAATAAACTATTGCAATTATTTAGAAATTGTTTTTGTCATCTTTTTAGTTTTAAATTAAATGTTCGATTATTTGAGATTTGTTTGTTGGTAATATCAGTTTAAACTAATTCAGTGGATTTAAAAATTAAAACTCAAACTAAAAGCTGAAAATTACAAATAGAAACTTAAAGGGAAAATTTGGAAAAATAACTTAGAAAGAGAATTTATTTTGAAAACTACACTGTGTTTTAATTCTTTTGAAAACTACACTTTTTCTTAAGTAAAATGACTAAGTTATCCTAATTAGAATTGATGAATAACTGGAGTTCAAAATTAATATTTAAATTAACAATTAAATTAAATGTTTTCTAGATGAAAAATATCCGTAATCAATAAGCATAGCAATTTGTTTTTTTTTTTGCTGTTTTTTTAAACTTTGAACTATGTTTAACTTTTTTTGGATTTATAATTGTTTTGTATTTAGTTTATAAAACTTTACTTCTTTAATAAACATAGTAATTACTTGTTTTTACGTTGCAGCTATCTTTTGATATGTGAAAGACGATGGCTTGTTGCAATTTGTTTTAGATTATGTGTGATAAGAATCATAAGCTTTTGGCAATATTCTGAAATTTACTAACAGACTTGATACGTCATGCATCTTTTATCTCTCAAATTAAATTAGTTGTACCTTCTGACATTATGTTTTCCTTCGTTTTATCTCTATCATCATTCAACAGATAAAAAAATTTCATATGTTAAATTTTTTACTATTAGAGAAAGTGATAAATTTCTTGCGTAAATTTATGTTGTATATAAGATTTATAAAATTATGTGTACGGATAACTTTAAAATATCAGTAAAGATTTATCTATAAGGTTAATATTAAATATATAAAAGTGACTTATGTACATATTTTTGAATTATTAAAATATAATATTTAATTCAGATTTGGTCAAAAATGTCTTATCACATACATCAAAGTGTAGTTTTCAAAAAAAAATAAAACCAATGTACTTTTCAAATTTAAATTCATATACAGAGTATTTTTCAAATTCTTCCAAACTTAAAACTAAAAACCAAAATCTAAAAAAATATCTAAAAGTAAAAATAAAACTAAAACCTAATGAAAATCAATCATCACCACAAATTTTAGTGAACTGCTTTTATACCAAAACATTCTTTAAATTAAGACAAAATCTAATTATATAAATTTTTAATCATACAAAATTTCCGTGCTAATCAAAATCTAGTTTGATGTTACAATTGGAGTTAACAAAAATGTGTATTTCCGTGCTAATCAAAATCTAGTTTGGTGTTACAATTGGAGTTAACAAAAAACACATTTGGAGATGCTGTTAAATATTTAGTTTGATTGGATCTCTTGAACACTTTCCGTGAGAAAGATGTGTTTATTAACGTGACCTAGAATTTTTGCATGTCATCTTCTGGCTGTTGTCCCAAAACCTAAGTCTTTAAAAATACTTTATAAGCTGCACTATTAAACTGTCTCCAAAAACTTTGATTAGATCAGCAGCTAGGTCGATTCATGTCACTGAACACTCCACAAGTCTACAGATTTTAACGACAAAACGCTAAAAGTCCAAAAACCTAACAACTTTGATTCACATATGCTTCTTAGAAAAACCTACACTGGAGGGAAGAAATCTAACTAAGCGCTTTTCAACAAGCTTCTTGTTGTCTGGTGAAGCGAGAGAGAAGAATATCACTATATGGATGATCTTGCTTCACTTCTAAGTAACCTTTCGTCTTCAACACCTGTAATTCGCCACAATATCAAATCAGTTGGTTTCCATAACTCGAAAAACCTTAAAACCCACAAAGATAAACCGGACCAAGAAACTAGGTGTAACATACCAAAGTCTCGTAGAAGAGTCTTGCGCTTTCCTTCTGAGTTCTACCCCTGCACAGGTGTAATAAACTTGCCTTTTCTTCTTCTCCTTTCTCCCTCTGCTCCAGAAACGTCTTCTCCAGGAATTTTGCAACACTCCTGTACCATCCATAATCAGAAAATCTGAATATTTATCTGAAATTATGTGCAAAGGAAAGATACTGCGATCAAAGGTGTGGCTCTACCAACCTTGTTCTTGCTGACCATGTCTCTGCAAATCAAAAACATACATCATAAGAACACAGTACAACGAAACGCATCAACATGCAACAAACAACAAAACAATAAGATTTTGATCCCACAATAAGTTGTCTATTTTATGGTTGAAACTTTTCACTAAAAGCTACTTTCAAAAACTATATATTTTCAAAAAGTATCAAACCAAGTCCTCATAGATTTCTGTGAAACTAATCAACCCTATAGTTTTTCTTCCAAGAAATTGGGTGCTTTCCAATATAAGAATAAGAGCAGAAGACGGTTTACCTTGTTGCAGGTCCTCTGTCCCATGTGCATTCACCTGCTGAAGCAGAAGCAAAAACAAAAATGATCAATTCTGTAACTTAATACGACTACAGCTGTTTATAAAAGGTTTCTTTTGCAACTGTCAGATGATGAAATGGAATAGTACCTCCTCGTTCATCAAAATTGCATCAAGGTCCCTTCTAACCTCACAAGATTCTGACAGGCGCTCGTTTGAGGAGGTGAAGGAGTTTTCAGGTCTTGTTTCTTGTTCACAGGTCTCATGGTCTTTGAAATATCTTTCCGACATAGATTCCCTCACCGGAGTATCAGGAGCAATCTCTACTCGCTCAGAGACTACTGGTGTCTCTGGAGCAATCTCTGTTAGCTCTGATGTCCTTGCTGGGGTCTCTGGAGCAAGATGTGCTGGCTCCGCAGGCTTCGCTGGAGTCTCTGGAGGAACATTCGTTGGATGAGAACTTCCAGCAGCTACGAAACTAGCTTCCGTCTCAGCTGAAACCTCTGTATTATTATTTTCTACAGTCTCTGGAACAGTAATTTTCAGCTCAGGAAGAGCAGCAGCCTGAGGAGTCCCCATAATTTCCCGACCATTCTCAATCTGCTCTGAAGAAGAAACATCTCCTACTGTTCTACGTGAAGACCTTGTTATTCGCCCAGCAGTTTTAGCAGCTTTAGGAGTTTCTGTGGTGTTCTGTTCTTTAAGCTTGATGGGTTGACAAAAGAGTAAGTGGAGGTCCACAGAACCATCTGGTGACAGGATTATAACAATCAACAAACACAGCAATACAATCTGAAATAAAGGTCCAGCGAATTTTGCAGCTTCACTTACATGGAATCAAAGGGTCCCAGGAACATCTTGAGGGATCGGTAAAACGTTTGATTCTTTTCTCAGGATAGTCAGTATAAGGAACTCTTCTCCGCTTTGCAACCAATGCACTTGAGTCTTCGATCATCTTCTTCATGACTCTACAGTAAAGGGGAAGCACCTAAACGTTACGCACTTGTACGGATTAAGGAACTCTGCAGATGAATATAAAAATACAAGGTTACAAAAAGATCTCTTACTTGTTCGGAATCATCACTTCATCATCTATTAGACATTTTCTCTTCCTTGAAACCCGAGAAGACTCCTTTCCAACCGGCGTTGGAATGATCGAAAACTGATGGCTTGTTTCCCCTGTAAATAAGCTAACACATTAAAAACATAACTAAATGAAATTTCCTGGTGTTCTTCTTTGTAAAAAGGCTCCACCTTCAGAGATGTTCAGCCAAGAGGCTGGTTTGGGAGTAGCAGCAACTGGCGTATCTTTAGCATTAGATACTTTACTCCACTCCTCTGGAAAGGTAACGTCTGAGAGAAAACCTTTCTCGGTAACACTGTGTCCAACTTGGTTCACTGAAGGAGTCTCAAATGGCTCTTTACGAGACCCATGAAACATATCAGTGTCTGTCATTTCCTCATCATTATGTCCTCGACGTTTCTCTATGCCTTCAGGAAAGTCTCTATTTTCACTGACAGATGGTTCTCGTTCTTCTCGAGTACTCGTCTCCGGGATCTCTTTCTCCACATCAGTTCTTGAGGCGCCAGAAGGTTGATCCTCACTCCCATGAATCTCTTCAGGACTTTTGCATTCAGATGGTAGGCACCCGTCATGAGGCGTCTTTTCCCAACTTGTTTCCACCGATGTTTTCCCTGATTCTGAACTCCCCCTGTGCCCGTCTCTATGTAGATTATCTCCTGGGGATTCGTGAGGATCTTCTCGAACTGTTTCTTCCTCTTGAGCTGTTCTGATATCTTCAGATGCTTGCACTTCCCCAAGCATGTCATCTGATTGTGGATCCTCTACTCTCTGCACTTTTGTACATATGGTTTCTCTAGCTGTTGCATCCTCTTGTGCTCTTATGATATCTTCAGATACTTGCGGTTCCACAAGCATGTCATCTGATTCTGGATCCTCCCCATGCCTAGATGCAGTTTGGGATGATTTGTTAGAGTTCAGTGGTTCTGCTTCAACAACTCTGACTGATGTTTCTCCACTAGCATATCTGTCATTTTCTGCATCTATGTCCATATCATGGGCGGAGCTCTCACTGCAATAACAGATATAACAAAGAAAATTGAGCCTGTATCTGTTGATCACATGTAAACAGAGCCGAAATTATCATACTCACTGTCTAGTATCAGTATGATCGGTAACAAAAGTTTCATGAAACGTAGACAGGAGGTCCTCCTCCATGTCGAACTGCAACTCCACAAATTAGTATCTTCAGTACATATATTTCTACTTGTATACAAGTGATCAAAGAGGAATCGGTTCAGCAACAATGTCAATATATATTATACTCAGAATTCTATCAGTCAGGTGAGAAGCCATACCCTTTCCATGTAGTACCGGTCCATGCTCTCTGTATCCCGACCAGCACCTCCATCTGTTTCATCGCAATGAGTGGTATAAATTACATGATTAACTTGAAAAGAGTTGTTAATTGTCGGTTGTAATTACCTTCTTTAAGTGTAATATCTTCCTGAGGCTTAACATTACCCCTGAGAAGAAGAAACAAAAAAGTGAGATTATAAGAATGATCTCGACGAAGTACATTACTGAACAGGATTAACAAGTATAATACCCGTGAAAATCTTCCAAAACCCCAAGATCAAAAGCATCTAGTTCGAAACTCTCAGGCAAAGCAATTGACAAAAAACCAGTAGATGCAACAGGTAAAGGCACATTTGTGTGTTCTCTGTTCTTCTCCTTAGCCACAAACTCCTTTACACCGGTCAAGGCTCTGTTGCAATCATGGAACAAAAAGTCGACCTTCTTGGAATATATTCTAACCACACCAAGTAGAAGGTAGGCTAAAACTCTGTATGTCAAAACGTCCAACTCTTTTTGCAAGATCTGGTCTGTGAGACACAAAAGAAAACAAGGAACATGTCAAACACTGAAGAGATGAAACAAACTAAATATTAAACAGAAAAGTCAACAGCTTTGTGATAACAACAGCTTTGTGATAAACAAATAGATACTATAATACCAAGTGTTTGGAAATATCGTTAAATAAAAGCTCAGAGGTTCATTGAGTCATTTTATCAAACAACTAATGAGCAAAAAAACAACAAACAAAGAAAAAATCAACAGAGTGAGTTTAATCTGCCAAACAATGAGCAAAACGAGCAAACTTTCTACTTCCATTCAAGTAATTTGTTTAAATGAGACTAAGTAGTGAAGCCTGCAAACTACAAATGAAAGAAACCCTAAGTTTCTATTTCGGGTAAGTTTTACACTAAACCCAATCTATCAATTTGTTTCCCCCAAAGTCTAAACCTTTTCAGAAAAGAAGCGAAAAGAAGGAAGTGAGAGAGATACCAACGGAGGAAGGAATATGAGTGTCTTTGACTTGTGCTTTCTTTAGCTTCTTCACGAAATACGCAGCCACCCAAATCGCTCCTAGAGGTCCTTTCCTCGACACGAGGCTCTGCGAGTGAAACATTTGACTTTGACTTTCACTCCCAGATTCTGGGTTTTGACCTAATTTATATAAAGAGACGAAGCTTCGTTGATACTGAACTACTGAAGCGAGGAGGGAGCGAAAGAAATTGAATACAAATAATAAAATAAAAAGGGAAGAAAGTGGAGAAGAAATGGGGAAAAGAAACGGTCATGCGGTGTACGAGACAAGCTTCTTGAAAACAGATCAATTAACTTTTTATTAATTTTTTGTTTTTTGTTTTCTCCTTATCTTCTTGTTAAGCCACGCTTAATCCGTTTTTCGATTGGCTTTACAAATTTAAAAACTTAATATTACAATTTTATTTCCCCTATATTATTATAGGAATTACAAAAATAGTACATTTAATTAATTTTGAATTAGGTGGTGACATAAAGGCAAACTTTATTTACAATGCATTTCATATTTACAGATATGTTTCCATATTTATTTACTGTGCATATTTCCTACCTTTTTCATCAGACAGCATAAGGGGAAAAAGTGCAAATGGTGACGAAAGATATATACATTATACGTCTGATAATGGTAAATATTAACGCTAATATGGTGTTTTTTTTATTTACTAGATCTTACAAAAATATAAGTAAATATTTCGACAAAAAACATAGATAAGAATTCAGTAAAAAAAAACATAAGAAAGTAGATAATGGATCACATATTGCGAGCTGGCCACTCTTCAGTTCAAATCTCAATGTTTCAAACATAATAGCGGTGGTGAAAAAAGGGTTTTGTACCGCTAGGTCATTTTGTACAGCACGTGTCCAGTTAAAAGTCAACGTGGCACGTAACTGATAGCGACCATTTACCCAACGTGGCATTGCTTGGACTTTCAAAGTGGGCCGTTACTTAAGGCCCAATAAAGGGTTAAAAAGCTCTCATAAGCCCAAATCTGTATATGTCAGTCTATCTTCTTTAGGGATCGAATCAATTCCTCCGCCGGTGATTTTCCCCCGCCTTTATGATTTCACTTCAATTACCGATTCCTCCGACACGTAGTCGCAGGTATTGGTCTATTATTGGTTTCTGGTCTGTCAAAGTGTTTGATTGACTCGTGGGAAGGCAAAAGCAAAATCGAAAGCTGGGAGCTATTTATTTATTATTAAAATTTGCCAGAAATAGTTTATGGGTGGTGGCGACCCGTGAAATTACTAAATTGCCCTCGGCTTTAGCTCCGAGAGAGTATACAGAGTCACAGTCCCCTTCAACACATCAAAGGGTTAGTAATCTTCGCTGGGGTGCCCTTTCGTCATCAGAAAAGTACAAATCAATTCGGATTATAAAAATGTCTCCTTTCACGCATATGTGCAAAAAAGCAGCCTTCAAGTTGGTGGCAACGACCCTTCCTCTTACACATTCTGTCTTAAATCTGTGAAACTTGAGCGTGTGTTCTTGTCTAAAATGACTCTTGTCCAACGGTTTCCCAGTTTCTCATCCAATCTTCGAAATTGGAAGAAGACCAATCCGACAAACCATACTCCTATCTCTTCTCTCCATTACAAAACCCAGATCACTGCTTCTTCTTCGCCCTTCACGGAGAAGCACTCTGTTGAGAGATACGAGAGAGATCAGTGGCTGTACAAGTCATCCACTCCATCTCCTTCTCCATCACCACCGTCGAATCAAGAAGATGAAGTCTTTGTTAGAGAAAACGACATCGCATCGCAGCTTCCGGAGCTGAAGAAGCTCTTGGAGGTTCTGAGAGAGAAGAGAGAGAAGGGATGCAGAGGCGGTGATTGCGGACCAGGAGATGTGTTTTTAGTTGGGACAGGACCAGGAGATCCTGAGCTTTTGACTTTGAAAGCTGTCAGAGTCATTCAAAGCGCGGATCTTTTGCTTTACGACAGGCTTGTCTCTAATGATGTTTTGGAGTTAGTTGCTCCTGATGCTAGGCTTCTTTATGTCGGCAAAACTGCTGGTTATCATAGCAGGACTCAGGTATGCCCTTAATATTATTAGATTTTAACAACTTATGATTTTTGAGTCTGAATTAATAAGTTGTTGTTCCAGGAGGAGATACATGAACTACTCTTAAATTTTGCTGAAGCTGGTGCTACTGTTGTGAGGCTTAAAGGTGGAGATCCTTTGGTAAGCTCTTGTTTTCTGCGTTTTTATATACTCTCTCTGTTCCTTTCTCCCTTTGTAGTTATGTGTTGCAACTTTGATTTGATGTTTCAGGTTTTTGGACGAGGCGGGGAAGAAATGGACTTTCTGCAACAGCAAGGGATCCGAGTTCAAGTTATCCCTGGTAATGTTCTTTCTTGTTGTCACTCTCCTTCAAGCAACTGATCCTCTGGCATTCTTTTGGAACTCATATGACTGTTGTGACTTGTGACTGAGCTAATTATGCTGAATCTTATCTTACGGGAAGTTTATGATTGCTTATAGGTATTACTGCCGCGTCAGGGATAGCAGCCGAGCTTGGGATTCCCTTGACTCATCGTGGGGTTGCAACTAGTGTGAGGTTCCTCACTGGTCATTCTAGGAAAGGAGGGACCGACCCTCTTTTTGTTGCCGAGAATGCAGCTGATCCGGACACAACACTTGTTATTTATATGGGTTTGGGAACGTTACCTTCACTTGCACAGAAACTGATGGACCACGGTCTACCTTTTGATACACCAGCTGTTGCGGTTGAGCGTGGAACCACTCCTCTACAGCGTTATGTAAGCAAACCAACCATATACTCTCTTTTTTTTCTCTGGGACGTTACTTTCGATTTCTTAAAGGTTTTGTTTGGGATGATGCAGGTTTTTGCTGAGCTTAAAGACTTTGCGACTGAGATTCAGTCAGCGGGTTTGGTGTCACCAACGCTCATCATCATAGGGAAAGTCGTCGAGCTGTCGCCTTTATGGCCACATTGCACGAAGGAATCCTCCTGCCTTGTAGAGACTCGTTAGATTATTCGCTTCTTACGTTACGGTTACAGTGGCTTGCACGGACATTATGGTGAACTTAGAGGAGTTAAGCTTGAAGAAGCTTGAGAGATGTAATAAGCCAAAGGAAGGCTGATACTTTTCTTCTGTCCACGTGAAATGTGAAGTAGTGTTGATTTGAATATTTTTTGGACAATCCCAACGCCAATGTCTGATGTAATGAAACTTAAGCTTCAAATAGAGCCAAGTTTTAACTTCATATTGGTTGCTGTGTTATTGGTGATGTTTATATTAGCACGCTGATAACTACTTGATCGATATTATTATTACTTCAACACTTTATCAACACTTCAGTTTGATTCTTGTCGGTGAGAGAGCAGGGTGAATTCACCATAAGAAGTCTCACTTTTCAAAAGAGCAACTTTCATAAACTTTTTAAAAGTAATATTGTAAGGTTGTTTTCTGTTGATGGTATATAATGATTTGAAGATGGATTTCTTGTATAGTGTAGTCCAAAGAAAAAGGAAAAAAAAAAGTTAATGAACTATTTCCCCACCATAACTATCGTATAGTAACAAATCCACATAAACATTGGATCTCGTCCTAATTGCATACAGTTTAACTATATTTACATATTTCTTCCTAAAATGAAAGATCGAACTTGATTCCCTCTGAAGTTTGAAAGACGAACTAATATCAATAAATGGCGGTTTAAAGTAAGTTTAGTATTTTTTTTGGGTCGACGACCTGTTTTCCCACAAGAAGTATCGTATAGCACCAAATGTCCACGGAACTATGACCCCGTTCTATTTATCCATGAAAATAAAGTTTGCAACCTATTTTCCCACCAAATTAAAGTTATATCGATATTTCCCCACAATTATAAAGATCGAAATCTAAAAACCCACAAAATCGATTTTTATTGGTTTACTGTTTATAAACAAACCGTAGATCATGTTAAGCCAATGACTAACCGGATTAAGATTCAATTAGTAGGATATTTTAAGTTCGAATGTTGGAGCGGGTTACTATTCTGATCTAGATAAGGGTTTAGTCGGGTTTTTAATTTTGTCTTGGTTTTAGTTTTGCTCGGTTTTATTATATGAGAGTGGAGATTTGAAATTCGGTTTTCAGAAATCATAACTAAACCAAATTTGGTGGAAAATAGGTTGCGAACTTTGTTCTCGGGGGTAAATAGAACGGGGTCATAGTTCCGTGGACATTTGGTGCTATATGATACTTCTCGTGGGGAAATAGATCGTCGACCCTTTTTTTTTATAAACTAAACTAGTGGCTAACCTAAGTAAACCTAATATGATCCGACCAGTGGTTTCAAACAAATTTCCAGATGAATTACTCATCTTTTCTGGGTATCTCTCTTTGTTTTGTTCTCTGATTTTATATTTTTTTTAGGGTTTCAAAAGGGGTAAATCATTTGGTGAAGATTAATAGAGATTCAAGTCGGGTTATAATCTCTTTGTATGGGTCAGGTTGTACCAGTATCACCTGAAACCATTGGGTTTAATATCGGTTAATGTTATAAACCATTAAAACCAATTTCAATCTTCGTTTGTGTGGAATCGAGTTTCGATTGTTCGTTTAGGAGAGAAATAAGTTAATATAGTTTAATTTTGTGCAATTGAGACGAGGTCTAAAGTTCGTGTTGATCTGATACTATACGATAGTTATCGTGTGGAAATAGGTCGTTTATCCGGAAAAAAATCACATATATATATATTAGTTATAGTCAAGTCTGAATCTCAAACTTATACAGTATATCAATCCTGTTTAGCACTATATATTAGCGGGTCTGGACTTAATTATTTAAGGTAAAATATTTGGATTTTTCGGCCTAAATTCATCTGGTTTTATATGTTTTGAGCTTAAACTAATTTAGAGCAGCATCATTAAAGGTTGTTAGACCAGGTTCACATGCATTTCAAGACAAATAGGAGTGAACTCGCCTTGTCTCGCCCCTCTGCGGTGAACCCGCTTCACAAAATTTTGTTAATATTATAAAATTTATTATTGTCATACTAATATTTGATTATAAATTTTAGTAAGTTAAATTAAGATAAAATAAACATTTATTTTTAAAATTCTATTTAATAAAAAAGATGTATATATTTAAAATTATAATCTTAGATAAATTTACCTTTGTTTTGGTTAAAATATACTAAATCAATTTATATGACTTTTTAAAAAAAAAACTGATATAAAATTTTATAACTATCAAAAATAAAATTAAGAGAATTTCTAAGATTTGTATATATCAAAAGAAAAGAAAATGTATTAGAACTGAAAGTTCATAATTAAAAAAAAACAGTTATATAAAATTTTGAAAATTTTATTTAGTATAAGAAATTGTATGATTATAAAAATAGGGTTAAATAACATATAAAAATTTAAAATATTTTATACTTCTATGATTATTTAATGTCATATTTGAATATAATTACTTTAATGATGGTTCTCAAATAAGTCTGAAGCGTGGTATTTTTGAATTAATATAAAAATTATCTCGTATGAGATTCAACTATTTCAGAAGCAAATATAGAGCTTTCACATGGAAATTTTTAGTCATCCATACGCTAATAGATGTGTTAGTTTACTTTGTACACCATGGATACTGGTGTATTCCTTTTCTATATTGTTTTTGCCAATTCTCATTGTGTAAAACTATTTGCCTAAATAACTTAATAATACAATCCAGAGTTAAAAAAAAAGGTTAAGAGATTACCAAAAAAAAAAGAATAATTAGGAAAAGTCTTTAACTCTTTACCAACATATAGTCAAAGTTAAGCCTTTTTACAAACAAACAAGAAAAGGTCAAAGACTCAAAGTTAATATCTAAGTGCTGCCGCATCATTATGACATATGCCCCATCAATAGTTACAGCTCGCACGATTTCAATGTGAATTGAAATGAAAAAGATATCGCCTCTCTCTTCCCGCACGAGCCGAGTGTATGTACAACGCCTGTCCGATTAAAGTTATAATAATCAGCCGGCCAAATTCTCCAACTGCGTGCGAAGCAATACATATTAAACACCAATCCTCAAATCAAATTTTCGAATCTTCTAAAAGATTGTGTTCTTGATCGAATTAGGAACGTGCGTCAGTGCGTATACTTGAGTTAAAAGAACAGAAACTGGTCCACTGAAGAAGAAGTTCATGAAAGCATCAACTATGGCAATCCTCGAATCTCCCATGAAAGACATTGACTCCAATCCGGTGGATATTTCGCCGGAGAAGGCGGAGGAGAACGGTTATGTTCCCGAGAAACCTATTATTACGTCTCCCTCTACTAAGAACATGTCTGGTATTACTTTGCTCTTATATGATGTATCTCTACGTGATGCATGTTTGATTTAAACTCTTTACCATTGCAATTTACAAACCGTTTCAGTTTATTGGTTACTTATATGTTCATATATAATATACACCATTTGTATAAAACGTGTGTCTTGCTAACTTGCTATATATGTTACCATCAGAATCGCCGATGAAGGAGAATATGTCTCAGGCGGCAACACCAACGGTGGATAACGGTGTAACTCAAGTGAAATATCGCTTGTCGTATTCCTCTTCTAAGAGAAGCTTCGGTACCTGTTTTGATGATGATTTCATTTCATTTCCTTTTAAATAAACCGTATTAAATGTGATTGATATATGATTACTTTGTTATCTCTATGAGTTGATACGATTAATAGTTTGAAAATATTATAATTGAGTTGTTTCTAGTAAGGCAATACATAATTAATTCTATTCAAAAACAGTTTTTCATTGATTTTGTTTCCATGAATAAGTTTTCTTTTTGAGTTTTGTCCAAATTCAAGTCAAGTTCTTAAATAGATTTGTCCGGTCATTGACTTAAGTTCCCGTTAGAATAGAGAGATTTATTCCACTAATCGCTGATAAATAATGATTCAACTCCTCAATTTCCCACTTCAGCATATATAAAATTATGTGTCATTGTGAATTTCTAGTTGTAATTTGATGGGTCTATTCCATTTCCTTTATTCGAGAAAATGGACTAGTTCTTATAGTGATGTAAGATTTGTGTCAAAAGGTGAAAGCTTTTAAACGTGATTTCTTACACTTGAAATGGCTTTTTCTTCTTATGAAAATCTTGATAGTTTGTAAATTGTCTAATGTAACAGGAAGTAGTAAAGATGAAGCCTTCTTTGATACACATCAATGGCTTCAATCCGATTCTGAAGATGATTTCTTCAGCGTCAATGGAGGTACGTTGACTATCTCATTTGTCTCTAACTAATATTAGAATTTCAGATGCCACTTTTTTCTTATAAATCCATAATACTTTGGTTTCTTTTACATTCACCTCAAAAATGTTAGAACAAAC
This sequence comes from Eruca vesicaria subsp. sativa, assembly GCA_932364175.1. Taxonomy (NCBI): domain Eukaryota; kingdom Viridiplantae; phylum Streptophyta; class Magnoliopsida; order Brassicales; family Brassicaceae; genus Eruca; species Eruca vesicaria. The sequence continues at coordinate 645,605 of CAKOAT010241820.1, read as the reverse complement.
ATATTAGATTTGTGTAATGGGAAGCGTAATAACTTTCGTTAATAAGTTTATGTAAACTTAAGATTTGAGTTCTTGATCGTGCAGAGTTCACACCATCACGTGGAAACACTCCAAAATGCAGTTTTTCAGAGAAATTTCCTCGTTTTCACAACCCTTTGTTCGAAGAAGAAAAGCCTCGAGCATCATTGTTTTCGCAGTCTCCAGCCCCACGAAGGAAGAAACTGGCTGAGCTTTTTAGAGAGAGTGTAAGAGAACATCGAGAAGTAATTTTTGAAGAATCATTAGAAAGTCAAAGTGAAGAAAGTAAAAAATCATCTGGTGACCACTCTGGTGAGCTCAGTGACATCGAAGATTCTGAAAAGGATAAATCTTTGAATAACCATCATCGGTGTCTTCCTAGATTATCTGCTTTAAAAGAAAGTTTAATGGAGAAGAAAAAGAAAAAGAAGAAAATTCATATGACATAGCATTGAAGGTTTGAATTTATTTTATTGTTTGAATATGAAAACTTCAGCTCTGAATAATGTTATACTGGTTATATATGCCTGCTGATTTGCTATGATAAAAAAAAATACAAAACTAAAATCATTTATAGGAAGAGACGTTTTTGGGGTCACTTGCTGGTGAAATTTGTAAACTTTCTGCTTAGATTAATGTTGAGATTAACAGTCGATTCAAGGCAAATCAACACATTCTAAATGACGAATCTGATCACTCGTTTCTAATCTCACAATCACTCAAGAATCCTAAGCAATAGAATGACAGAAGACTGATAATAACCCATAGTATCTCTCTGATGTGGAGAACTAATCCCTAGAGTCAAACTCAGTCTAGCAATTCCAATAGAACAAAGGATACCACTAACAAACCGGAGGTGGTGACAGAACAATAAGTCTCCATCGTATCTTCAGTCTATCATGCTCACGACCTAATACCCTTTTATATGAACCAAGAGTTTACAAATTGGCGCAGCGTAGGGATAACTTTGGACGATCAATCTAACGAAGAGTGTTCGAAAGAGACAATCCTTTGCTCGATCAAGAGATTCGAATGAATATCTTGAGGCCAAACTTCTTGTGTTGATGAATTTAATCAAATCAAAGACAAGGTATAAAGCAAAGCTTTCTATTAAATCAAAACGTGAGATTTTAGAGCCTCAAAGCTCTTGTATATATAACTATTCATAAGACACAAATCATCTTAGAATAGGACCTGCAATATTCCTAGATAACATAGAATAAAGGATAAAGCTAAAAACTAAAGAAAAGGAAACTTGTAGAAAAAGTAAAAGCCATAATAGAAACCCTAAGTTGTCGAAGATGCCCCTGCATCAGGTCCCCCGGGGTTGACAGGATTCGACCACGAATCAGCTGGATCTGCAGGGAGAAACGGGGACAGATACTTGACGTTGAAGACGTCCGAAGTGTTAATGTCCGAAGGAAGCTCAACGCGCTATGCATTGTCATTAATACGTTCAAGGATCTTCAAAGGGCCAATTTTCTTTGCTCGGAGCTTGTTATACAGATGTGCCGGCATTCTATCCCGAGTGAGCACAGCCCAAACCAAGTCACCAATGTTGAAAACAAGACGACGTCGACGTGAATCAGCCGCAGCTTTATAACGAGATGGCGAAGCTGAAAGATTTGCTGTTGTCTTCTCGTGAACGTCTGCAATAGCATCAACAAAAGTCGCAGCCTCACCTTGGTGACGTGTATGATCTGGCAAAAGAGACAAGTCCGCTGGGGCTCTTGGTACCATTCCATAGATTACTTGAAAAGGGCTAAAACCAGTGCTGCGATTAACAGCATGATTATGAGCAAATTCAGATTGAGGAAGTCGCTGATCCCAAGACTTAATAGAATCACCGACCAGACATCGTAACAGATTACCAAGTGAGCGATTGACAACTTCAGTTTGACCATCTGTCTGCGGATGATAAGCAGAGCTCATATCCAAACTGGTGTTGAGCATCTTCCATAAAGACCGCCAAAAATGACTAAGGAAACGCGAATCTCGGTCAGATACGATCGAAGAAGGCAAGCCATGTAAACGGTAGATGTCACGAAGAAAAAAATCGCAACTTGGACTGCATCTGTGGTCTTCTTACAAGGGATAAAGTGCACCATTTTGGAGAAACGGTCAACCACGACGAAGATAGAATCGAAACCCCGTTGAGTGAGAGGAAGACCAAGAACAAAGTCCATACTAATATCGGTCCACGGTTGAGTAGGGATAGGCAAAGGGAGATAAAAACCCGCATTAGACGCTGTACCTTTGGCTCGCTGGCAAGTAACGCATCGTTCGACGAAACGAGAGACGTCTTTACGGAGAGAGGGCCAAAAGTAAGAAGCAGCGACTAACTCTAGAGTTCTGTCGCGGCCGACGTGACCTTCATTATGCAGGTCCGTGATAAGGCGAAGGCGCAGGCTTCCTTGAGGAACGCAGAGTTGGTTTCCACGGAACAAATAACCTTCTTGAATCGTATACTCAGTAGATAAACCTGCAGCAGCTTTAGGAAAGACTTGACCAAAGAATAGATCATCCTCATATTGTCCGATCAAAGAAGACAATCCTGTCACAGCCGTGTGTAGAACCGTGAGGAGAAGATGTCTCCGACTTAATGCGTCTGCTACGCGGTTAGAAGAACCAGTCGTATGCTTTATGACAAAGTTAAACTGTTGCAGATATGCGATCCATGAAGCATGACGAGATGAGACCTTCTTTTGACTGTGGAGATGTTTCAGAGCATCATGGTCAGTATATAACACAAACTCCTTGTGAAACAAGTAATGTCGCCAATGTTTTATAGCTTGGACGATAGCATAAAACTCGATGTCATATGTACTATAACGATAACGAGCTCCAGCTAATTTTTCACTAAAAAAGGCAATAGGTCGAGATTGTTGACTCAAGACTGCTCCTATGCCAGTCTTAGATGCATCCGAGTGAAGTTCAAAGACGATGTTGAAGTCTGGTAATGCAAGGATAGGTGCCGAGCTGAGCTTATCTTTGATGGTAACAAACGCATGTGATGCTGCATCAGTCCAAGAGAATGTGTTGGTGCGTATGCAATCTGTTATAGGAGCCATCAAACTACTAAACTGAGGCACAAAACGTCGGTAAAACGATGCAAGACCATGAAAGCTTCGAATCTCAGAAATAGTTGTCGGTTGTGGCCATGACTGGATAGCTGAAACTTTAGAAGGATCCACAGAAAGGCCTTGAGAGGAAACAATATATCCAAGAAAGTGGATATGTGGAGAGCCGAATTCACATTTTTTGAGAGTAGCATATAGTTGATCTCAACGCAGCACCATAAGAACGAGACGCAAGTGTTGTAGATGTTCTTCCACGCTTTTACTAAAAATCAGAATATCATCGAAGTAAACCACAACAAATTTACCGATAAAGGGTCGGAGAGCTTCATTCATCACACGCATAAAAGTACTTGGTGCGTTAGACAAGCCGAATGGCATAACTAGCCATTCAAACAGACCTTCCCGGGTTTTAAATGCCGTCTTCCACTCATCGCCAGGGCGAATGCGAATCTGATGATATCCATTGCGTAGATCAAGTTTAGAGAAAATCGTGGCTGTACCAATCTGGTCAAGTAAGTCGTCCAGCCGTGGGATCGGAAAGCGGTATCTGATTGTGATTTTGTTAATGGCGCGACTATCAACGCACATACGCCAAGACCCATCTTTCTTTGGTATTAATAGAGCCGGGACAGCACATGGACTGAGACTCTCACGAAGGAACCCTTTGGCGACAAGATCTTCAACTTGGCGACGCAGTTCTTCGTGTTCTGTCGGGCTCATTCTATAATGAGAACGATTTGGGAGGGCAGCATCCGACATAAGATCGATGCGGTGCTAAATATGTCGAAGAGGTGGTAACTGGGATGGAAGTTCTGGCGGAAAGACGTCAGCAAACTCGGTGATGAGTTGTCTATATGGTGGTGGAATAGCTTGATCAAGACACGGTGAAGATGGTAAGGCCATGAGAAGGAATATGTGCTCTGTAGTACGTGCTTCAGCAGAAAAGGCGGCTCTTGTTAATAAGAGGATTGGATTGGACGTAGCAGGTGGCGTTGAGTGTTGTTCCACAATGGATGGAGTAGTTGGTTTGAGAGTAAATGTGCGGTCGTTGAAACGAAACGTGTAGGTATTAAGGAAGCCATCGTGAATAACTCGTCGATCGAATTCCCACGGTCGTCCCAACAACATATGGCATGCATCCATCGGGACAAGATCGCAATAAACTTGGTCCTTATAAGAATTTCCTACTGAAAATTGGACCAAAGTTCGTTTTGTGACCATTAGCTCCGTTCCTTGGTGTAACCAGCCGAGCTTATACGGAGATGGATGGGATTCGGAAACAAGGTTAAGTTTAGGAACTGCTGATTCTGCGATTACATTCTCACTGCTGCCGGAGTCGATAATGAATGTGCACACCTTGCCGTTGATTGTGCATCGAGATGAGAATAGGTTCTTACGTTGGGGAAACTCCTGTTGTGTCTTTGGAGAGAAACATGTTCGCCGAATCATCAGAAGTGTACCTTCATCAGCTTCGAGCTCTTCAGTCTCTTCGTCCGGAATATCATCGTATATAACCTCTACATCACGTCCAGTAGCATCAAGTAGTAAACCACGTCGGTTGCGAGAGGGACATGCTGCTTGTCTGTGACCAAGCTCGCCACAACCAAAACAACGTAGTCCACCTGGTCGTGGTTGTTTCGAATCTGCTGGTACTATAGCCAAGTCTTGTTTTGGTGTGGTATTATCTGTAGGAGAAGGAGCTGTAGATGCGTTTGTTGTAGGGGTAGAGCGTGTTTGACGATTAGAACTCCAAGAAGAGAAACCACCGCGGAGCTGAGTTTCGACAGTTAAGGCATGTTGATGGGCTTCGGAGATGGTCTGAGGGCGGAAGAGATTGAGGGTGAGTTGAATTTGTTGGCGAAGACCACCGATGAATCGCATCACTGTTTGTTGTTCTGTATCGCGGGTTTCAACTCTAGTAATCATCTTGAAAAAGTCTGTGGCGTATTCATCGACAAATCTATTTCCTTGTTTCAGATTTTGAAACTTCTGAAACATTAGCTGATAGTAATTGTAGGGTAAGAAATTCCTTTGCATCTCTCGCTTTAGTTTACTCCATGTCACGATCTTTGGTTTACCGAGGCGAGCTCTAGTGATTTTTGTTTGAGACCACCATGCTGCTGCTCTATCTCGGAAACGTATGGTGATCAAAGGAACACATCGATCGAGTGGAATGTCTTTAAATTAAAGAATCTCCTCTACAGTTACAAACCAGTCTAGCAATTCTTCTGCGATAGTCGATCCATTGAACAGAGGAATTTCGATTTTGAAGCTTTTTTCCAAGAGGAAACTTCATCTGAGTCAGAGTTGTTGTTGTCGTGTGTGTGTTGGAGGGGAGCGAATGGATTAGCTTCGTTGTCTGAATCATCAGGAATAGAAAGCTGATCGTGGCGGTGTTGGCAGTGCGAGGCGTGTGGGCGTTGTGTTGTTAAGGCGGCAACTGCGGCGGTAAGTTCAACGACTTGTCGTTGCAGGTTGTCGACAGATTGTTGGGAAGCTGGGATGTCATCATCAGCTTGGATTTGTTGAGAACGTGTTTTGCGGGGCATTGTGGCTGAAAAAAAATTTCCGGAGTGTAGCAAAGCTCTGATACCAACCTGGCGCAGCGTAGGGATAACTTTGGACGATCAATCTAACGAAGAGTGTTCGAAAGAGACAATCCTTTGCTCGATCAAGAGATTCGAATGAATATCTTGAGACCAAACTTCTTGTGTTGATGAATTTAATCAAATCAAAGTCAAAGTATAAAGCAAAGCTTTCTATTAAATCAAAACGTGAGATTTTAGAACCTCAAAGTTCTTGTATATATAACTATTCATAAGACACAAATCATCTTAGAATAGGATCTGCAATATTCCTAGATAACGTAGAATAAAGGATAAAGTTAAAAACTAAAGAAAAAGAAACTTGTAGAAAAAGTAAAACCCATAATAGAAACCCTAAGTTGTCGAAGATGCCCTTGCATCACAAATCTAACTGAGAGTAAGTGTTAAACCAGCTGAACAAACCTCAAACCGATCTAACCGACTCCTAACTAATACAGGAATAGAATAACAACCTAAAGTAACTAACCCACAGGTATAAGTTTTGATCACATACCAACAATTAGTTTCCCCTTCTAATCAAAATTAATAGTTTTTGAGAAAATTACATACTATAAGATTTAGTTTTTCATCTTTTATATTATTTAGTAAAAGTTATACTTTAAATCCCTCATCAAAATCATCGATAAAATCCAAAAAAAAAAAAACAAAATGATTTTTTGAAGGTAGTGACAAAACAATAAAAAACAATCAAAAAAGTTTAGGCAACATCTGTATCATGCGTGTTATAGGAACTAGGAAGTTGGGCTTACTTGATTGGTACAAATTGGAATATTCCCTTATTCTTATATTTCGTATGCAATTAATTATTTTATTAAATAGATCCTCACTTTGGTTGTTTGAATTAAGAAGAGTAAATAACTACTATTTAAAAATATAATTTTACATACTTTAGTTTGAAAGGTTGTTGCGTGATTCACTAACTACCATATCTAAAAAAAGATAATCCTCATATACGATATGAAAGTATAATTGTGTAGATTCACTAAATGCCGTATATAAAAATTCAGTATTATTAAAGATAATGAAATAACCGAGATTTTTTTTCATTCTAACTTGTTATTAGTGTGTTTAAGAAATTAAAATCAGATAGTCCCGAAAGATTACAAAAATATTTTATTGTTGAAGAAGTTAATATAATAAGAGTGATTTTCGTTTAAAAACGTGACCATGGTGTTTCATTTGATAACTATTAATTAATATAAATATAAAATTTGACATAGTGAGAAAATCAATTTAAAACAGAACGAAAAGAGTATGAGACAAAAGTGGACTCGTGCGTTGAACAGAATCGTTGTGAGTCGTTCCAGTCCTCACAACAACGCTTTGATTATTAGCCGAAAAAGAAAAAGAAAAAACTCAATGCCGGAGAATTCTTCGTCGGTAGACTACGAGATGGAGAAGGCGTCGGGGGCTCACTTCTCGGGGCTTCGCTTCGACGGCCTTCTCTCTTCTTCTTCTCCACCCAGTTCCAGTTCCTCCCTCTCTTCTCCTGATCCTCAAGCTCCCAAACAGCCCTTCGTTATAGGTAATTTCTAGGATTTTTTTTGGGTGTTAGAATTTTATTACAGAACTAATCTGGTTTCGAGCGGTTTCTACATGAATATGATTCAGTGTTTTTGATTTGTGTGTGTGTGTAGGGGTTTCTGGTGGTACGGCTTCTGGTAAGACAACAGTGTGCGACATGATAATTCAGCAACTTCATGACCAGCGTGTTGTTCTAATTAACCAGGTTTTGATTCTTACATTCACATCATCATCATCATAGAGTATTTTGGAATTGATTGTTGTTTGTCTTGTAATTAGGATTCGTTTTACCGTGGTTTGACAACTGAAGAGCTCCAGCGTGTGCACGAGTACAACTTTGATCATCCAGGTAAAAGCTCTCTTCTTACTACTTTGTTTCTTTTGCTTTCAAGTGAAAATGATGGTTTCTTCTTGTGCAGATGCGTTTGACACGGAGCAGCTTTTGCATTGTGCTGAGACTCTGAAGAGCGGACAACCTTACCAAGTTCCAATCTACGACTTTAAGACCCATCAACGTAGTTCTGATGCTTTCCGCCAGGTTAACTTAACGGACATATCTTCGATCCCTCCTATTTGATTTTTTGGTCTTGATTATCTCATTTGGGACCACCCGATCCTCTGTCTGTCAGGTGAATGCTTCTGATGTTATCATTTTGGAAGGCATTCTCGTTTTCCATGACTCACGAGTTCGGAATCTCATGGATATGAAGATCTTCGTTGACACTGGTAATAATCGACCAAATCCCTTACCCCCCTTGACTTGAGTTAACCTTGCTACTTCTGTCTATATATTTAGCCAAAATTGGGTATCACATTTCTTTCTCCAACCCTCCTCATATCTCTTACGCTTTTTTAAAATGCTTTGACAGATGCTGATGTAAGGCTTGCTCGCAGAATCAGGCGTGACACTGTTGAAAGGGGCAGGGATGTCACCTCTGTGCTCGACCAGGTTTGTGAACGTACCAGTTATGCCCTCTCGTACTACTTATCTGAGGATGTTATGTGCATTTTACAGTATAGAAAGTTCGTGAAGCCGGCGTTTGATGACTTTGTGCTTCCCTCTAAGAAGTATGCTGACGTCATCATTCCTCGAGGAGGTGACAATCACGTTGCTGTTGATTTGATTACCCAACACATCCACACTAAACTCGGACAGCATGATCTCTGCAAAATCTACCCTAATCTTTATGTCATCCATTCCACATTTCAGGTTATCTTTCTCTCTTTGATGCTTGAGTAAGTGTTCGTTTCAGTGGGTCTCATCATATAAGATCATGGTTGCAGATAAGAGGCATGCATACACTTATCAGGGACAAGGACATATCAAAGCATGATTTTGTGTTTTATTCAGATCGACTCATTCGTCTGGTATATTTCTCTGTGTCTTGTCTTCCCTCACTCAGATTTTAGGCTTTTTTTTTTTAATATTAGTTGACTATTTATCGGTTTCTATTGCAGGTGGTGGAGCATGGTCTTGGTCATTTGCCCTTCACTGAGAAACAAGTAGTTACTCCAACAGGTATGAGAATATAGTGCGTGACTTTATAATACACTGGCTTAGACAACTAGTAGAGTTTGCTTATTCTTATTTTCCACATCAGGAGCTGTGTACACTGGAGTTGATTTCTGCAAGAAACTCTGTGGGATCTCTATTATTCGAAGGTGAGAGCCTTGATTTAATATCTTGGAAGCATATATATGATTAAACGATCTTTGCCTAAAAGTTATCTCTTTTGTTCTTGTTAGTGGTGAAAGCATGGAAAATGCATTACGCGCTTGCTGCAAAGGGATGAATTTAGGGAAGATTCTTATCCACCGTCATGGAGACAATGGAAAACAGGTCTGCAATCTCTCTTCTTTTTTTTTATTGGTTAAAACGAATTTGAAAGTTTCTCCTCTCATATATGAATCAGCTTGTATATGAGAAGCTTCCTCAGGACATCTCTGAGCGCCATGTCTTGCTTCTAGACCCTGTCTTAGCTACAGGTACTTTCTCTCTTTTACGTTGCATATTCTATTTTCGATGGATACTTTTTTGCTACTTTGAACCCTATTTTCACTATTGTTTGTTGCTTCCTCTTGAAGGTAACTCTGCTAATGAAGCCATTGAACTACTCATACAGAAAGGAGTTCCTGAATCTCACATAATATTCCTGAACCTCATCTCTGTGAGTGTTGAAGCTAAAGCTCTCTTTCGCTCTCTCTCTTTCTACTAATTGTTAAAACATTGATTTCTGACAGGCGCCAGAAGGAATTCATTGTGTCTGCAAACGGTTTCCGGCATTGAAGATAGTGACATCTGAAATAGACCAGTGTCTGAACCAAGAGTTCCGAGTCATACCAGGTTTAGGCGAGTTTGGTGATCGTTACTTCGGCACTGACGAGTAAAAACCATGAGCCACCCACCACTAAACACTGGCCGGATGGAGCAATAAAGAGCGCTTTAGTGTGGTAATAGCTTAGACAGTAGTTGGAGTTGCATGTCCTACACAGAGCTTCTTAGTTCTTAACTTCTTCTTCATGATATTTTTCCCCTCTTATGATTTATTAAGCTCTTATTGCTTACTTCAGGTTATTCTTGAAAAACATTGATTCCTGATTTTTTTTTCCCAACAATTCCTGATTTTCTTAAATGGGAAATTGCATGGTACAACACCAAAAAATTTCAAAATTCAATCACTAACCAAAACAACACTCTGATCTCTTACTCTTCCTATCTCTACACCCCACTATAAAATTTATTTCTTTTTTTTTTCTTGGCTATTTCACAAGTAAGCCATTCTTAAATTACCAAATTTTCTATTTATAAACATGTTTGCGATCAGAAATAGGGATTTGCTGAACAGAACAAATTCAAAACCAAAGAATTCATAACCAAAATAGGGATTTATTTTTTTATTTTTGTTTTAAGAATTATTTTCATCTTAATGTTAAATAGAATAAAATACTATATTTAAAATTAGAATGGGAACTATTTTTATGTTTCAACATATTACGTTTCCAATCACATAAAATAAATTTACCAAACTTTATAAAAACAAATCTAATTATGGTTTTGACTTAAAAAAAAATAATCAAAGATATACAAACCAAACAAAAGAAATGTGATTTCTATGATAATTAATTTTTATAAATTGTCATACCAGAACCTATACCAGATCAAAATTGAGAATTCCTAGTAGAAATACATAAATCATTTGAGTATTTATAAAATTTGGATAATCTTAAATTAAGATCGGAAAAAAAAATTAGATACTAAAAGTAAAACCCTACAAAAATCGGATCTAATACGATCTTGACTATGAATAATTTAGGGTAATTCAGCTAAACTGTCAGTAATTTAAGACAATTCATACAAAAATATTGAGTAATTCAGGTTGTTCATTAAAATGTATCAAATTTCAGCAGGTAATTAAGTTTTCTCTATTAGTTTAGTTAATAACAGTGGCATAGCTAGCTCAATCTCTTTCATGGGTCAGTTTTGCACTATTTTCATCTTTTATAAGAGAAAACACAAGTAATTTTTTTAATAAAAAACCACATTGAACGTATGACCCTCTACAGTCCCCATGGAAGGGTAGCTTCGCAACTGTATAATACTGTTGTTTGGTATTTGATCATTTCAAAACTAAATCATATATATAATGGGGCACCTTTTGCCTCTCCCATATTAAGACACGCCAGCACAATAAACCGAAATAGTCTCATTCCAACCGGTTCAACTTGATTTCAAATCCCTATCTTTGGTCTAGCAAAAACCGCAGCGTTTGGGTATGACGAGTTTATTAGGGCTTTCTTAATATCGTCTTACAGAATTCTCGCCATCACTATTCATCTTCATTCTCTACAAATCTCTTCAACTCCCACATGGATGAAACCAACCCCCCCCCATTGATTCCAATTAAAGCTTCCACGAAACTGCACCTCTTCAGATCCTCATGTCAAGTGTATAAATTACCAAAGGATTCGGTGGAGTATGCATCTTCAAACCCTCTCATCTTCAATCAAGCCAAGAAAGTTCAGTTAATCTTCAATAATGGCTTCCTCTGATGCTGTCGTCTCACACACCACCTTTGATGTTCTCCAGATCGGTCGGTCTTCCCAGTTCGTCGTCGGCCGCCTTCTCCGCTCTTGGGACTCGAAAAACATCAAGAAGCAAGGCGAATTTATGGGGATCACCCTGCTTTTGCTTGATGAAAAGGTATGAACGATTCAGATCTCATATCTCTCTTTTATACTCAAAGGATCCATGAATTTAACTTAAATTTTTTTTCAAATTTAGGATGCTCTCATTCATGGGTTCATCCCTGCTGCTCAGGCCAGTTTCTACAGGCCATCGTTGCTTGACGGTTCTGTTGTCAAGGTCTCACGGTTTGAAGTGTCAAGATCCCCAACAACATATAAAATCACAGAGCATCCTTTTGTCATCAGGTTTCTTCCCCAGACCACCATTGATCAAGTCCTCGAGAATACTCATGTTATCAACGAACAAAAGTTCATGCTGAGGCAGTATGATCATCTCCAGGCTCTGGCGAACACAAACATAGAACTTCCAGGTGTGTCCCCGTTTAATTTAAATGGTTTGTGCTTTAGATGTACATATATATATATATATATGTGATTGGCTGTTGAAAATCTGAATCACGTCTACCATTGCAGATGTCGTCGGCCAGATTCAATTGGGGCAAGGATCTGATCTTGAGAACGAGGGAGTGATGACTCGAGTTGTTTTGCGCTTCATGATTGCACCGTAAGTTTTTAGAATTTTTTTATTGGTCCTGATCGTGAGATAAATTAAATTAAACAGAACTACCGACTGCAGTTTAAGTTGTAGCTGGTGTAGATTTATCGATAAACATATCGTACACTGCAAACTGCTGACAGGGAAGGCCTCTCTCGTGTAGTGTCTGTCTCTGTTTTGCCTTTGATTCTCTAGGTCTGTCTGAAACTCTTAATTTTGGTCTCTTACTACTAAAACATGTAATGTTCCTGAGTTGCGGTTTTGGAAAGTTTAGGACTTTTTAGCAATGAGGTTGTTGTTTGCTACGAGATTTCGCAATTGTGGAATTTTGGGCTGTTTTATTTATTTTTTATGCTGCATTTAAGTTCTGAGTAAAGTTTTCCCTTTTCTAAGTTTGAGGTTTTTTTTCTTTTGAAAAACGTCATTTCGGAGCTATATCATGTTGGCAGCATATTATATATTTTAGTTAACTCAAATCTGCTTAGATTAACTCATCATATATTGCAGGTGGCTCAATCCTTCAGATTTGTTATGTTATCTGCAGCGTTATTACTTAGTATACATATTATATATTGGACACACCTCCGATTTGTTATTTGGAATCGTATTATGCTATGTGATCCATTAAATAAATATCTTTACAGTCCTCACTTTCTTAATACATCTTCATTTGCATGATAGGTCTGTGGTGGTGTATCTATCTTCATGGGACGAGGCAGCCGGAAAGTTTCGAGGTATCATCGCCTCAGGTGACAAAACTAAAGCTGTAATGGTCGTCACCACTGTTAATCCCAAACTCTTTGGAGGTTAGAAAATTTGTTTTTCAATTTTATTTATTATATTGTCAGCTATAATGGTTGACTTCTTGGTTCTAACGTACATTATGTGCATTGCCTTTAATATATGATTACACACTCATTTAACAGGAAATCTGTACCTGAACTACCACATTGTGTGGCCGAACTTGCAGGGAGAGAGTTTGTATTCAACATCAGTGCAATCCCATACCATTTAATCACTAACCAAAGTTCATTCTCAGTCTCAGGAATCAGTGAAAGCAACAAGGAGGTATTATACTCGATCGTTTAAAAAAACCATCTCTGCAAACTATAAACAAAATAACAGTTTCAATATTACACAGACTATAAGCACTTCTCAAGGACCACCTAATGCAGTCAAGAGTGGAGAATCATCTTCCGGAACACACTACAACAACTACACACCTGCAGTGGCAAAAGACGATGGGGAACCAACCAGGGAATGAAAAAAACTATCTCCACCCATCACCCTTACTATCAAACTCCATTATGTTTATTTTCTTCTTAAAAAACTATGCTACTTTTTCATTATTGCATGCATGGTTTCACCATGCTGAATTCTAAATTCAACGGTGTAATAAACCTTTTTTAGACTTTTTCCAATTGGTGTGTTTTCATTTCAATCAACTTGCAGAATTGAAGTTATGGAAAAACACAATTTAGCATCCTATAATAGTATATAATGAAATAGCAATGAGTTCTGTTCTTTTTGTGCCCATTCTCTGCTATAAAACAACAGATTAGCAACTACGTAATACGTATAATACCGTCTCCCTTAAGTCCCTTACCTAAAACTTACAAATGCATGTCCAATAATTTAGTTTGCAGGTTTGTGTATATGATCATGGAGCTCAGTCAACCAGCCCCAGCTCCGAATAACACATAACTAAATTTGTAAAGAGAGGAAATAAAATGATTCACTGAGAGTTCTGGTGATCCTTTTAGTTTTTCAATAAATAAGATAGAAACCTATAACCTTCCAGAAAGGAACGATTTCTATATTTCCCAGTATTGTTTTTGTTTGACTTGCGAGTCACACTTTATGTTTTTTAAATGAATATATTAATACAAAAGGATTATTCCGAGAAAATTCAATATTTCTACTCAAATTCATACACAGTTTATTTTAAAAATTTGTATTGAATAATTAAACGTATATCAGACTAATAACCAATGTGCAGAAGCTCACAATTACGCCTTCTTTATAATAAATATTGTGGCTGTCAAAACATACAGACTCATTTCAAATACTCAAACAAAATCGAGAAGGTATCCTCCAACTCTTAGACAGTTGAGAAGAACTACACAAAGCATTACATGCCTGTCACTAATTCAACATCAATTACAGCTGAAAAACGCAGAGCTCGAGAAATAAGGAAAGCCATTATTCTCGCCAGAAGAATGCATGTCCTAAAGCATTATACTACAACCACAAGCTACAGTCAACATCCCCGCGCTTGCGCGGGGCTACGCCCCTAGTATCTTTATATATAAAGTAGCTTGTTTTTTCCAAAGGGGGAAAATCACCACGTGTCCCATCATTATTAAAACGATATGTTTTGTACACAGACTGATTTCTAACTTTGAGTTTGGTTATTGGGCCATAGTTTGATCTTACTTAAAATCAATCTTTAATTCCATTAATGAAGGCTCAGCCCACCTCTCTTCCCACTCCCTCTTACTTATTCTCAGAGCGTTGTGACATCTATATATAGCGTTGTAACATCTATATATATATATATATATATGTCTTCGTCGAGTTGCAGAGAAAGTCATCAATCTCTGTAAATCCTTAGAATCTCAAAATCTTTCACTTAAACACTTCAAAGACATAGGATAACCAACATGCTGCTCTCGATTTAAGGAGATGTTCTGAGAAGCAAAAACTGTGAAAAAGGTGGGGGAGCTTATGGGGTGTGGACATGGTGGTTTGTATATCTCATCTTCATTCTCTGATGTGTGATACTGGTTCATAAATTTTAGGTTTATATGAAGATCTTAGTTGCACCTTAGTCGGTTTTGATGATGATAATTATTGGCTAATTCTGATTTCAAAGAGATTGATTGTGATTTTTTTTTTTGGGTTTATAGCATACTCTAATTGAATGTGAATGATATTTGAATGTGTGAATAAACTATGTTTTCAATTGGTTTTGTTGTGACAGATGCAAGGAGATCGTTTGGTCGGAGATTTAGTGATGCATCTGCCCAAAGCAACATGAAGCTATGGCCTTTCAAAATCATACCTGATCCTGCCGATAAACCCATGATCGTCGTCAATTACAAAGGCAAAGAGAAACAGTTAGACGCTGAGGAGATCTCTTCCATGGTTCTCATCAAGGTACATGAGATCGCTGAAGCCATAGCTTCATGTCACTGTAAAGAGTGCTGTTGTCACTGTTCCANGCCCAAAGCAACATGAAGCTATGGCCTTTCAAAATCATACCTGATCCTGCCGATAAACCCATGATCGTCGTCAATTACAAAGGCAAAGAGAAACAGTTAGACGCTGAGGAGATCTCTTCCATGGTTCTCATCAAGGTACATGAGATCGCTGAAGCCATAGCTTCATGTCACTGTAAAGAGTGCTGTTGTCACTGTTCCATCTTACTTCGCTCGACTCTCAGCGTCAAGCCACAAAAGAGGCTGGTGTAATCGCTGGTCTTAATTTTATATATGTGTATCACGAGCCCACTGCAGCATCCATTGCTTATGACCATGACAAGAAGGTGACAGTGTTGGAGAGAAGAACGTCTTGATCTTTGATCTCAACTGTTTTTTGTTGTTGCTAAGAATGTGAATAAATTGAATACAAGTTGATCATAAAATGAATAATGAACAGAAATACAAGTTGTTAGCTTGGATCCCATTCTTCTTATGCAGCTAGATGGTTCCTAAGAACCCAAAAAGAGATTTAGGAAAAAAAAACACTTAGGAACAAGATCAGATGTAACAAGTTTCTTGCGGAAAAAAATGACTTGCGAACCAATGCTAAAACAAATAAAACAAGGTTACTAGGCCAATAAAATAATGACTAGAGGGAGGTTTGCTCAGAGCTCATTAGGTGGAAGACTTTGTTTCAACTGCTCCAGTCTCCAAAAATCTAGGCTTTCATCCTAATGGTATTGTTAATTAAATGCAGTCTTTTTAATTGATTTCCACATCTCATATTTTGAAGTTGATGACATTGTTATGATCTTACATACTTTGAGTACAAGCGGGATAAAAAAAAACATGATTACGGTCCTTATCGTAATGTTCATTAAATTTAAAATCTGCCTTTTAAAATGATTTATACATATGTAATATTGATTAAGCAGTTCTATTTTTAAAAATCTTCAAAACTTTAAGTATTTTTAACTTTATTAAGATGGATTCGCCATTTACCTGGACTATTTAAAAAATATGACTTTACATACTTCTCATGTTTACATCATAGCTTTCAGTCGGCAGATAGCACTAACTGTATAAGGTATACCAAATCTAACTGTAGAGGTAAAATAATTTGTTTACAATGCTCAATGGTCTTAATGTATGTCTCAACACCAATCTTGAGATTTAGGTTTTGCATATCGTGTTTGGCAGAAAATTTGGGAAGGTTGCAAGGCAAGCTATGAAGCATTTTGGAGACCTCAAAAAGTTCCAAATCAAAACCTAGGCAACTGGACTTCACACAACTTCAATTAATTTTGTACAGAGACCCTCCAAAACTCTGTTTTACAATCATTTCCTCATTGTTAAATTGCAGGCCTACAACCGGTAGTGCAGCCTGCGGAAGTTGTTCTTTTGCTAATTGCGAAGAATGAAGTACCACATGTTCTGGAGGTGCAACTTCTTAAAAAATAACGCATCAAATTAGCTCAAATACCAAAAATGAAGTAGAGAGGTAAAAGCTATCAACCAACTATTGTCCACCTGATTCCACACTTATTTAAAACATGCATTCAACTCATCACAAGATAATGCTAAAGCAAAAAGAGCTTTACAGATTCAAATTAGGACGTTTTCACGGGAGATGATGAATACAAAAACAAAAAAAAACTCTCCACTTTTCAAAAACAATACAAATTTCAAAAGCTATTATGCTTGCTTCAAATTTTAAACTTATACAAATTTCTCAAGTAGGTGGTGATTATCCATGTGTTTACTTTCAACAGATCATTCAGCGTAAAGTTGAGATACTCCAGGTATGCATCTATTATGCTACAGGAAATCAGCCCAGCTGAATCCCACATTCCCGCTCACAGGACCAAACTAAGATATCTTTCAAAAGTTAGCTCAAGTCAGCCCAGATGCCACCCACACACACACAAAATATACTTGACTCTTAATAAACTCTCAGCCTCACTTGAGAACATATCCATCTGAACGCACCCTAACAAGGTGAAGCAGAGCTTGCTATTAGACGTATCTACACCCAACGCCATGGTAAAGAAGCCTCCTCGGAGCAGCTGGCTTAAAAGCATCAGACTCAAGTAAACAAACACTATACAAAACTAAATTAGATCATCTATCACCTGAAATAATTGTTACACACATAATAATCAAACAAACATGACAATACTTAAAAGTAAAATACACTAAATCATCGTATCAACTTTACAAAAATAAAACACATTAAAACCAAATCAATAGGTAAAATAATTAACAACATTATAAAAATAATAGTTATTCTTACTTTATTTTTATTATTTTTGAAACATCATTATTCTTACTTTATTTTTTCTTCAATGTCAAATTGAAACATAAATCATTACATTTTCCATAATTTTTAATTTAATAATTTTGTGTTCTCTGCTGTTAAAAAAATAATAATTTTGTGTTCTCTACCAAAAATAATGTTAGTGATCTTTTTAACTCAAACCAACAAATTTATAAAATCTAAATTTGATCTTAGAATAAAAATAGCTTATATTTATTATTTTCATTATAAAGTAAAGTTCCAAATGTTATATAAAATTAGAAAAGAATTAATATAAGATAATTTTAGTGTAAATTTACCCGTCCAGGCGGGTCAATCCCTAGTAAATAATAATTTTGGACATATAAATTGTAGTTTGAATATTTCGGTAGCGATTTGGTTATCTTTTTTTTTATTTTAGAAACAGAAACATCGGTTTAGTTTAGTTTTGTTTTGTTTTTTTTATTTACGGTTCGGTTCTTCGTTTTAGGTAAAACGCCTACGCTTAAGCCCTCCGATCTATCAAGGGTTTTCCGTTTACTGATTTCTGTGGCGAACTCAAATCAATCTCGAAATGGAATCCGATCTCGAGGAGGAGAAGTCGAAGAAAGCGTATTTGGATAAGATCCGAGAGAATTATATACGGTTCATGGAGGATAGCAGTCGGGAGAAGCTGGATCCGGCCATCTACAGAAACGATGGAGGCGCGAAGAAGAGGGAGGAGGAGGCGGAGATGAATATGCTTCGAAGGCGTAGAGAGAGGTTAATGAGGCGTAGAGAGAGGTTAATGAGGCGTAGGAGGCAGAGAGAGATGCAGAAGCAATCAAAACCAGAGGAGGAGGAGGAGGAATCATTTACCAGTTGTGACTCAGACGTGGAGATGAACATTTCCCTGGAGGAAGTGAAACGCCTCATGGAGAATATGAATTCGACTTTGACGTCTAAAGAGGAGGATAGAGGAGACGCCGTGAAGATAGAGGAGGATTCCAAGGCGAAGGAGGAGGAAATGAGTATCGCTGACGATGACGAGAACATGTTCCCAAGGACTAGAGGGAGACTCGTGAGGTATTTAAGGCGGCAGAGGTCCAAGCCACCAGCCTCCTCCGCCTTCCAAATCGAGTTCCATCATCTCCAGCTGCCATCGGACGACGAGTAATTGCATATGCAGAGACTTCCACTTTGACATAGCAATTGCCTCCTACTCTCTCTCTCAGCATATCTGTACTGGACAAAAAGTGTACTTATTCTCGTCACAGCATCTCTGTTAATTATAAAACCCCACTTCCTCATCAGGCTAAGATGTGCCCCCGTGCCACTCTTCGTATATGATATCAACTTCCACCTGTCCGGGGATCTAGAGCCGAATATAGTTTAACGATTGAGCCCTTTCGGCTTCCATTCCCTTTCATTCTTATTTTTAGCTGTATTGATCATCTATATATATTATTAGGATTACCATATGCATTAACATGACATTCATAGACTTTCCGATTTATGATACTAAAAGTATATGAAATGTTCAATCCTATATTTTATAATTCGAACCTGCATATAAGTAGGCGCAACAAATGTGACAAGTTTAAAAACTCAAGCAAAATGCTCATATTTATGTACAGAAAAACAACCGATTAGTACCCGAACTAGGGTTATATTGTCTAATTGATACCTGAACAATTTATCTGTGCGATATGATACCTGAATTAATAGAAAATTTGAATTTAATATCTGAACTTAGAACAAAAAGCTTTTAAACACCTATGATATCGACAGCGTTTCACCTTGGTTCTTTCCTCATGACAAACTTGCATTCCAGTAAACCAACGTGTGAGGTCTTAACGATTTGTTAGCAAAGACAGAGGCTGCAAATATAACTAAAATGGGCCAACAGAAAATCAAACCCACTTCACATATCATCCTTTTCCTGCTGACAAGATCAAGCTGCAGCAGTTATCTTCTCAAAAGGCAAACAATAAAGCTAGAGCTACGAGGAACGTGTTGCAACCAGGGTCGATTCAATAAATTATAGGGGCCCTGGGCAAAAAATTAAGTTAAAACCCTACTGTTATTTTTTTAAAAAAATATTTGAATATTATTAAAATTGTTATAGTTATTTTAAATAAATTAGTCTCATTTATTTATTTTTAATTTTAGTTTTAAACTAGTGATTTTATATTATTACGTTTAGAACATATTTAAAAATTTAAAATCTAAATTATATATTTTAAATAAAAGAAAAAAATAAAACAAAGTTTTATACTCCAGTAACCGCATGACTGATGTTGAAGCGGTAACGATTGGGAAAACAATATTTTTAACCTTTGTCTATGGAGATCCAGCTCAACAATTACGGAATCAGAT
This sequence comes from Eruca vesicaria subsp. sativa, assembly GCA_932364175.1. NCBI lineage: Eukaryota > Viridiplantae > Streptophyta > Magnoliopsida > Brassicales > Brassicaceae > Eruca > Eruca vesicaria. The sequence goes on along the minus strand of CAKOAT010241820.1, from coordinate 625,779 downwards.
ATGGGAACGGTTAACTCGATCTGGTTATCACTATCGGATCTTTGGTTCATTATTGGAGATCTGAATGAGATAACTGGAAATCACGGAAAGGAGGGTGGATCTTTGAGGAGCCCAAGTTCTTTTGTCCCATTTAACAGCATTATAAGAAACACTGGACTATTAGAGTTTCCGGCTCATGGGAATCATATGTCATGGCAAGAACGAAGAGAGAAAGGGAAAGGGTCAGGAATAATTAGATGTCGTTTAGATAGAGCGTTAGCGAACGAAGAATGGTACACACTTTTTCCATGTTCTTACACATAATATCTAGGGATGGTGGGATCTTATCATCATCCAGTGGTGGCCTATATGGAGGATAAAGTTCCTAAGATAAGGGGGTAATCTAGGTTTGATAAGAGGTAGATTGGACAAGAAGGACTCACGGAATCAGTTGCTTCTGGTTGGATTAAGCATTATGAGGGTCAAACAATGGACTTATTTACAAAAATCAGTAACTGCCGACACGAAATTGCGAAGTGGCAAAAAATAATCCACCATTTGGAAAGGACAAAATCCAAGACCTCCCAAAAGCTCTCGAAGAGGTGCAAACAGACAATAATAGATTCTGGAAGTGTCCAGGAAATTACATGATGCTTATAAGGATGACAAAGATTACTGGCATCAGAAAAGCCGTAATATGTGGTACTTAGGGGGGTGATCGGAATACCAAATGTTTTCATGCCTTAACGAAACAAAGACGGATGCGAAATAAAATTGTGGAGCTTCATGATGAAGATGGGAACTTGATAACAGAGGAGAACATGGTGGAGAAGGTAACGGTGGACTACTTTGAGGATCTATTTACCTCCACCTCCCCAACAGACTTTGATAGTTTTCTAGCCGAGGTTACCCCCTCTATCACCTCTCAGATGAATGAGAGGCTGCTCAGGCCGGCGATGGAAGACGAGGTTAGACATGCTTTGTTTATGATGCATCCAGAGAAAGCTCCAGAACCGGATGGAATGACAACCCTCTTCTTCCAACACTCATGGTGAACAATTTTTTGGTTTTGGGATTCTAGACTCGAGGTTAAATATTACTCATATTTGTATGATTCCAAAGACAAAGAGACCAACCAAAATGACAGAACTTAGACCAATAAGTCTTTATAATGTAGGATACAAGATTATTTCAAAGGTTTTATGCCAGCGACAGAAAATTTGTCTTCCAAAACTTATTTCGGAAACCCAATCAGCGTTTGTGGCGGGTAGGCTAATATCAGACAACATCATCATAGCACATGAGATGTTCCATGGATTGACAACAAATAAATCTCTAAACTTGACTTTTATTTTCCTTCTGCGAGTAAACCGTCAAAACGTCGTCAAATCTGCGGGTTAGATTCCGTCAAGATCGCGAGATGGATTTTTATCGCGTTTTAGGTCCTTTCGGGCTGTTTTGCGATAAATCCGTTTTCCGACTTTTACGGGATCGTTTTCTGATCTGACGTCGTTTTTAATAATTTACTCGAGTTAATCACAAGGTTTTACGATTTACTCGACTTTTTATTAAAAACACGTTTTTTACGACTTACTCGGCGTTTTTTATTATAAGCGCGTTTTTTATGATTTCAACGAGAAATCTCGAATAAATCGTATAGTTTAGGCAATGTTCGGTGTTTCGTTTAACCGTTGCCGTTTTATACGATTTCCTCGAGTTCTTTCCGAGAAAACGAAGTTTTACGGTTTTTATCGTAAAACTCGAACGGTAAGTCGGATCGAGATGGAACGGGAGATATTTCGGCCGTGGTGTAGAATGCGACCTTGTCGAAAGACGTGAGTTTCGAGTCGGGAATGCGGGAAATCGAGACGTGGAGTGTCCGGGAAGTCTCAAGTTCACCCATCGGCGAACTAAGCCGGTCCGGCTTAGTTCGCCGATGGGCGAACTAGTCGAGCTTGTCCTAGTTCGCCCATCGGCGAACTAAGCTAGTTCGCGTTTTACGGCTTTTTCGGTTTTTTTTGCGGTTTCGTAAAACGATTCTCGAGTTTTATAAAACGATCTTCGGACGGAATTTTGGGGAAATATTTTTCTTCGAGAATTTAGGCGACGTCTCGCCCGTTCTTTCCAAAAATATTTTGATATTCGAATTTTTATAAAAAATGATTGAGTAGTTGTTACTGCGGAAGCGATTTTCCGGATTTGCGTTTTTTGATGGTAGCAGAGATATTCTAACTTTGTCTTTATTAAAAATTTTGAAAAATTTTCGATTACAAAGCTAAAAGAAATTTTGTAAAAAAATTTGGGAGTATACGAATACTCGTATACTCACCCACTCCCCCCCCGCTTTGGAAGGGGGGATAGCTGAACTCGTCTTTAGGCGAGCTGCCTACGTATTCCTTTCGGAAATCAAGCCATCTCGTAGTTCTGATTGTTTGCGCGAGTGTGTTTACTCGGCTGTCGTAGACTTCTCGATCGCTTCAGTCGCGGGATCGATGTCTTTGTCCGGGATTGTCTCCTCCGGTTGGGCGGAAGCNAAGGGGGGATAGCTGAACTCGTCTTTAGGCGAGCTGCCTACGTATTCCTTTCGGAAATCAAGCCATCTCGTAGTTCTGATTGTTTGCGCGAGTGTGTTTACTCGGCTGTCGTAGACTTCTCGATCGCTTCAGTCGCGGGATCGATGTCTTTGTCCGGGATTGTCTCCTCCGGTTGGGCGGAAGCGATGGGTGCGGAAACCTCTGGTTTCTCGGCCGTTGCTTGCTTCGGGTCGTCGTCTGCGGGCGGTGGCGTGACCTTTGCCCGTTTTGGTTTCACGATCGCGACCGTTAATTGCCTCAGCTTATGTTTGGCCAGGAAGCAAGATCGCGATTGTCTTTGGCATCCCCAATTTACTGCGACTCCCGTAGGCGTCAGGAATTTGATGCCTAAGTGATATGTGGACAGAACCGCCTTCATGGAATTTATCCAAGGCGTGCCCATAATCATGTTGTAGATAGCCGGGAAATCGACTACCACAAAGTTAACGATTTTCGTCACTTCTTTCGCGACGACCGGTAGTCGGATTGATCCCAGGGTCATTGACGTTTCGCCGGAGAAACTAGTCTGCGGTTTTGGAATCGGCTCGACTTCCGAGAGGTCGATTCCCATGCGTGCTAGCGTGCTGCGGAAGATGACGTTGACCGTGCTTCCGGTTTCAACCAGGATTCGAGCAACCTCTAGATCGCTTATCACCAAATCGATGACAAGGGGATCGGCATGCGGTTGGTCGATTCCACCGGTTTCAGCATCGTTGATTCGTTCAGCGTCGTGTCAGGGTTTTCTTTTCCGGAATCTTTTTCCGGTACGTTTTCCTGATCGATTCTGGGACGATCAGTAGGAGCGCCGAAATCGAGTCTCCTTCCGCGGTTTTTGGTAGTTCCGCGGGGGAGAATCGCTTTGGTTCTCGCGGTTAGGGTTTTGAGCCGTTTTGCGAGCGAACCAATGAGCTTTTCCTGCTCTTCCGATTTTTTGTTAAACTCGGAAAGCATCTTTTCGACGGTCTCGGCGTTAGCGTTCGTAGCGTTGGCCGCAGGCGCGTCTTTTGGTAGTGGTGTTTCAACGTTGTCGCGTTCGTCGCGAGTTTGGTTGTCACCAGCCATCGTTTCTTCGTTGGACATGNGATAACTTAGAATTTGAATGAAAATAAACGAAATAGAGAGCAAAGAGGTTCTTATTCCGAATCTGCGTAGAATTGGTACAAAAGAGTAGCCGAAAAGCTTAAGAACGAAAACCCTAATTGAGACGCAGCTCGCTAACAGAAAAACGGAAATATTCCTAAATGCTAGTTTTGGTGGTGAGAGCTCTGAATTTCGTGTGTGCTGCTTATGCCCTAGACCTCCTATTTATATACTCCTCACCTTGGCTATCCGATCTTTCCATTTCGCCCAGATTTGACTAAATCGGGAATTTTCCATTCTTCTCGATCCTTCCTTTTCTTCTGCGGAAATCTTCTATTTATCTTCAAACCTTCCTCCTGTCGGAGAATCGTCCATCGGCACCTTCCAACTCGAGCCGGTTTCGGCTTTACGTTGGTAGGATTTTATTGACGAGACGGTGTCGTTAAAGTATGGCGATTCGCCGATGATCATGTTGATTTTTCGGCAGTTAGCATCGTTGCCCTTCTCGTCTGCTCTTCGTCCGCGTTTTTCGCCCGACTGATTTTCCTGAGGCGGAGTTTGCGCGTTTTTGTCATTCTTCGGGACGCGGTCCGAATCGCGGATAAGGTCCTTGACACTAGATATCTCGGAAAGTTCTCCCGCGACTAACTTTGCGGCCAGTCTGGCGCCGAGAACTTTGCAGTTCACGGTGGAATGACCATGGGTTTGGTGGAGGTCGCAGAAAGAATTCTCGTCGTAATTCGAATTTCTCGTCCACGTATTACCCGTAGTTCGCCCTTGCTCCGAACCGGAGTTGATAGCGTAGTTATGCGCCCCTCGGAGATCATGTCCCTCGTGATGGACGAATTTGTCGTTACGAGATCTTTTCTTTTTCTGCTTCTGCTCGGACGCGTTATCCTTCGCGGATGTTTTCGTCGGCTTATGCTTCTCGGACAGGATTTTAGTTTCCTCTTCGATGGTTATGAAGTCGGTGGCCTTATGGAGCGCATCCTGGATCGTCCGCGGTTTCTGGAGAGTTATCCATTTGCGGAACTTCGATTTATACCAGAGCGATTTCCTTATGAGTCCCCGTGGTTGACCATTTAGTAAAACACGATACTGAACTAACAATATACATTCCATCATGAGTTTAATCCAATGTGAATCAAAGCCCATCTTATGAAGTAGATATTTAATGAAATCTCATTCCACCCTATCATATGCTTTACTCATATCCATCTTGAACGCCAAAAACATTTCCTGGGCAGAGCGTGGAAAACAATTAACGAGAATGAAGGTTGCGAGAGCGTGCCCATCGATATCACATTTATGTTTTGCAGATGATAGTTTTTTTTCTGTAAGGCACAAAAGGAAGAGTGTCAACCATTCTTAGGATAATGAAAATATATGAGGCCGTGTCAGGTCAATTAATCAATTTTCAAAAGTCTTCAATCCAATTTGGACACAAGATTGAGGAATACAGTCGTCAGGAATTGAGGGACATTTTAGGAATACAGAGCATAGGAGGAATGAGATCTTACTTAGGACTACCTAAGAGTCTTGGAGGATCTAAGATACATGTGTTTGGTTTTGAACAAGACCGCCTAAATAATATGGTCAATGGCTGGACATTCAAGTTATTTATTAAGAGAGGAAAATAAGTGATCATTAAATCTATGGTTACGGCCTTACCAAATCATGTGATGTCCTATTATAGAATACCTAAAGCAGTCACTAAGAAACTGACAAGCGCGGTGGCATAATTTTGATGGAGTCCTGGAGGAAGCACCAAGGGTATGCACTGGAAATCATGGGACAAATTGTGTATAGACAAAGAGGAAGAAGGATTAGGTTTTAAGGATCTTAATGATTTTAACATGGCTATGCTTGGCAAGCAGTTATGGCGTTTAACAAAGAAACCAAATGGTCTGTTTTCTCGAGTGTTCAAAGGACGGTACTAGATGAATGCATCACCCCTGGATCCAATCGGATCATACTCCATGTCATATGGGTGGAGGAATATGGTATGTGCTAGATTTCTCGTTAGCAATGTACTAATCAAAAGGGTGGGATCAGGATCATCTATATCCTGGCTCCCAACCACTCGCCCGACCAGCAAATAAAAATCAACATAAACTTTATCCGGACCTTACATTGAGTTCTCTCATTAATAGCAATTCCCGAATTTGGAACAGCAGGAAATTCGGGCTATGGTGGATTCTCATGATGCGAAGCTTATAGAAAGCATACCATTTAGCCAGACTCATATGGAGGATCATGATGGATGGCATTTCACTATCAATGGGAAGTACACGATTAGGAGTGGATATCAAGTGGAACGGGTATATCCGTATAAAGGTAAACCACTAGTGGTGTTTTGACCCTCAGTTAGATGCTCTAAAGGCATTTTGTTGAAGGTGAAATGCCTCCTAAAGATAAGGCATTTTCTATGGTAATTAATTTTGGGATATATAGATGTTAAGAAAAATCTGAAAGCGAGAGGGTTACAAGGAGACACATATTGTGCTAGATGTGGAGCTGAGGAGGAATCGATCAACCATGTGTTTTTAACGTCCTCAAGCACGCCATATTTGGGCCCTATCAAAGATAGCATCTAACCGAGGTTTTTTCCCCACCAGTTCTCTCTTCACAAATACATATAATTTATTCTGGTGAGTCTCTCCAAAAAAGGATGATCGTCAATTTGCATGAATATTGTGGTACATTTTGAATGGAGTGAATAGTAAATAGTCACCAATATGTACATTGATCCTAGGGACACGCTCAATCTAGCGAAAACAAAATCAATCTTTTGGGCTGAAGCCCAGGTGGTGCCCACACAGAAGGAACAAAAACATGGAGAGGTCACGATTCTTCTATCTATTCCAGGACGACGGTGTTTTACTGATAGCTCGTGTGGAAAGATAAAGAGGATTTTTCAGGACAAGGTTGGTATAGTACATTAGTAGGATTTAATGGACTAATGGGGCAAGAAATGTCAGGGCTAGCATATTGCCTCTTTACTCTGAGGTTAAAGCACTAATATGGGTGATGGAATGTATGAGGAATTTGCATCAATATCAAGTCACTTTTGCTATGGATTGTTTTCAATTGGTGAAGATGGTTTCAGAAACAAAAGAATGTCCCCAACATTTGCAAGTTACCTGAGAAATATAAAGACTAAGGAAAATTTTCTTAGCTCAGAGATTATCTGTGTACCAAGAAGGCAGAACTTACGGGTGGATAGCCTAGCACGTAGTGCCAAAAAACAAATGTCTTTTGTTGTTACTATGAATGCAGAACTACCAAATTGTTTCACATAGTTTGTATGAGTCTGTTCAAATTGATAACGAGAAAAATGGGAGTGGACCCCATGGCGGTCGCACTGACCACCCCCTATGCTAAACCGGCTCTGGTTGCAATGTATGCCATTTCATTGGCTCTTCATTCTCTCATCTGTTCGAGCTGCAACAGAAGATGTACAACGTCTTTAAGCATGACAAATCCATGACTCATTATCTCCAGAAAATCAGGTCTGTGATAAAAAACGATAACTTTAATATCATTTTTATCATATTTGATTATGCCTTTCATTAATGAATCTTCAAACATTTTAAAAAAATCTAAAGTTTTATAAGTTGTTTCTTTTAGCTAATTTTATTATATTAATTTTAAATTAATTATCTAAATGAATAAAATTCAATTAATTATATTTTGGCTAACTTTTATAATATTAATTTGTAATCAATAGATAAATCTAATTATTCATTAAGATTCATATTTTAACCATTTTAACTTTAAATATGAGAGTTCAAAAGCGAAAAATTACTCTGCAAATAAAAGTATAGATAGATAATTAATTACTTAGAAATAATTTATGGTGGAAAAGTTTTTGTCGTTCATAGATAATGTTAAATATGTATAAGCAATATATGAATTTAAATTTATTAATTAGTTTCTATCATGATCATGCATACGAACAAATATACAACAAAGTGATGTTGTTCACACTATATATCTCACGCCGACTAAAACAAATAAAAAAATTTACTTTTAAAGACACATTTTGTCTTTACAGTTACATATAAAGTCACTTCCAATACTTAGAACACTTTTTACAACTAAAATGTCTCTTATACCCTTCTGCTATGCTAACTAAATTACATATATATTTTATTTACTTTTCTTTTCTAGAGCATAAACTCTTTTTTTTTGTTGGTTCATAAAAATAAATAATAAAACTCTTTTTTTTACAAAAAATAAATAAAATAATAGAGCTTCATCTTCGTTCTTATCTTTTCTCTTTGTTGCATATCGCAACAAATTCTTCTTCTCCGACTAGCAACATCAGATCAAGTATTCACCACCGTGATTATCCTCCTCTTCTTTGCGTCACGGACTCGTTTGGTGCTTTTCGAGAAGCTTTGGAGCCGTGGTCTCTTTAATTCAATAAGACGTTGTCTCCGTAAGGTTGCTCTCTCCGACATGGATCCAAATCAACAAGCTATCACTGGAATATGGCCATGACAAATTCCTCTGTCTTCCTATCAATTACCATCGCGGTTCTCCTTTGATCACATATCAAAAGTCGCATGTCTTAAGAAACAGCTCAGCCCTGATGCTGCAACCATAAAGGACACACCATCCACTAAACACTCGTCCACAATACTCCATCTCCAAGGCACCATCCACAAGCTCTCATCCACGATGAACTCGTCCACAAGCTATCATCCACATGTTCCACAAACTGTAAACGCTTTTAAAATTAAGTATGCTTCTTGTTCTTAATTATGTGTTTGATGTTTTATCAAATTTACTTAATTAGTCTTCTAGATTTATGTATTGACACATAAATAAATTTTAGTTTGCTTGTCCATAACTATTTCATCCACAACTCATTTATAATTTATGTGTTCAAAATTCAAGAATCCATATTTTTTTATCCTTTCCACAATATATATATGTCCATATTTCATCTATCCACAAATGCCTAATCCACAAATTTAGTAATGATATGTTTTTATATTCAATTGTTAAAATATATGTTAGTGGATATCAAAATATAGAAGATAAAAATCTGGAATTTATTATATCAGAATTTTTTATATATATATTTTAGTTTTTGAGAAATTATCAAATAAAGAAATGAAGGGTGAACTTGATAATAACAATAAATATAATTTAAAAATGCTCTTCTCGTTCAAAGCAGAAAATAAATTAAATTCATTTAGTTATATAAATCAAAAACACACTAGAAGTGTTAGTTCGCTAGGGATAGAAGAGTCCAAAAACATTCTCAATACTAGGAAAAGTGTCTCTCAAGTGATATGTGTCTCATAATGCAAGAAGAAATTAAGAGATTATTTACATATCAGATGTTTAAAAAGATGTTTTATTTACATATCAGAGGTTTAAAAAGAGGTTTTGTTTGGAACAATGCAGATTCTCGCTGAGTTTAAAAACTTTGTCACAAAGATTCAGTCAACTGGATTGGCGTTACCAACCCTCGTCATCATAGAGAAAGTCGTTGAGTTATCGCTTTTATGACCACATTGCGCAAAAGAATCCTCCTGCCTTGTAGAGATCCGTTAGATTTTCCGTTTCTTATGTTACGATTGTAAGAGAGAGATACTTAAAGGACTACTTATGTAATTACAAATTTATACTCTCTATGTATATTGTGTATGATACTAATCAATCAAGCTATTATACTCATACGGTATCTATTCTTACTGATACCTAATCTTAATTTTTTTTAGCCGTCATCTCTCTCAAACTCTAAAGACAACAATATCAACCTTTTTAACCACCTCAAATGAAACCATCACGGTTTCTCAAACAAATACCCTTCTCAATGTTAATATGACGAACATCACAAAACTTATCTCCTCCAACTTTCTCATGTGGAGCCGTTAAGGTCACTGCTCTCCTCAATTGATATGACCGTGCTGGTTACTTAGATGGATCGGTTCTTGTTGTCCACCGAACATTACTGTGAATGATACCATTGTTGCAAATCCGGCTAAATCGATGTGCAAGAGACAAGACAGTTTGATTTTCATTGTACTAATTAGCGCCATCTCAAACATGATTCAATCTCTCTTCTCCACAGCGCATACATCAATGGAGATGTGGACTACCTTCAGCGACATGTACGCTAAACCTAGCTGTGGCCATGTGAAGCAGCTCCAAAAACAAGTCTGCGATTGGACCAAAGGAACCACGACAATCGACGAGCACTTACAAGGTCTAATAACACACTTTGATCACTTGGTACTTCTTGTTAAGCCATATGACTATGAAGATCAACTGGAGTTCATTTTGAGTTCACTTTGATCACTTGCCTGATCAAATAGAGGACATTGCTATCCCTTCAAACGCTTTCTGAGGTTCATGAAAAGTTGCGTATCCGCGAAGCTACAATCCTAGTCACTGCTGACTCTGTTACATTGCCCCAATCACCGCAAATGCTGTCAACTATCGTGTTCCAACCAACAACAACAACTCCAATAACTCCAACTATCGTCGCAACAACAACCGCAACAATCAGACGTGGCAGCAGCAGCATCAGTTCAACCCATTCCCTCATCAACAAACCATGAGGCTATCAAGGAAAATGCCAGATTTCTGGTATCTTTAGCCACAATGCCCGATGTTCTCGAAACGTCAGACTCTCCTTCGTGACTATTCCACCATGGCGTCGTCTTAGACGTCCTATTCACCATAGCAGCCTCAAGAAAACATGGTAACTGCACAACCAGCCTACAACACCAAAAATTGGTTGTTTGACAATGGTACAACTCACTACTTGACCTACAACTTGATCAACTTAGCGCTTCACCATCCTTATCAAGGCGGTGAAGATATAACCGTCGCTGATGGCTCAGGTTTGGCTATTACTCACTCTGGTTTCACCTCTTTACCTACTCATAGTCGCCCTACTTTTCTTCATGGTGCTTTGTGTTCATGATAATCAGAAAAACTTGATATATGTTTATCCTCTATGCAACACTAACAGAGTTCAGTTGAATTATTTCTTGCTCACCTTCAGGTGAAGGATCTTAGTATGAAAATCCCATTGTTCCAAGGCAAGCCTAAGAACGAGCTGTACGATCACTGAAAACCATACTCACCTCATGGCATTCAAGACTTGGCCATCCATCTTTTTGTGTTTTGTAATTTCTTGTTGCAAGCTTTTCTTACCTCTTTCAAGTTCAGTTAAAGATACATTTTCTCGCAATGATTGTCTCATCAATAAAAGTCATCAACTTTATTTTCATACAAATACCATGTCTCTTATCACTCACTTGAATACCTATACACAGATGTATGGTCATCCTCAATCCTCCAATCGATATCTAGAACTGCTACCTTGTTATTGTTGACCTTTTATACTTGATACACCTGACTTTACCCACTTAAACAAAAAAGACCCAAGTCGAAGAAACCTTCATTACCTTCACTGTCCTTGTCGAGAACAAACTCAAGCAGCGCATTGGTATTCTCTTCTCCGATAATGGAGGCGAGTTTACTGCACTACGCTTCTTTTCTATCTAGTCATAGCATCACTCATCTCAACACACGGCATATCCGAACGAATGCATAGGCATGTCGTCGAAACAGATCTCACTCTCCTCACAAAAGCAAATATGCCACTGTCTTACATGAGCTATGTGTTTGCTACTGCTAAATATTTAATCAACCGTATGGTCACCCATATATTTTAATGGCGATTCACCCTATCATCATATCTGCAACTGAATCCAAACTATCCTGAGTTGCAAATCTATGGATGTTTCTACATTCCATGGTTACTGTCATACACAAGTCACAAGCTTGACTCATGAATCTCTACCTTGTGTCTTCGGTTGATACTCCTTGCCATAGTGCATATCTCTGTTTGCATTGGGAAACATGTCGCATTTATACGTCGAGACATGTCAGATTTGTCGGGACTGAAATCTGCATCCACATTATCATCCATACCAAACCAATAGCCAATCAGACCTCATCTTTCCCAATATCTGCTTGCAACACATATTCCCATCTGGTCACTTAGTACAAAATCTCTTACATCGCCTATGTGCTTTGGTCCTTCACCCGCAATGAAAGATATGAATACTTCTTCTGGAACTTCTGAGCCATTGAATATCAATTCTGAAACAAAACCCGACACCACGACTACTCAACCCCAGCACCCACTGTCACAAACTCACGACTTACAGAAACAACTACCCAACCCACCCTCCACCAAACTCTACTACAACTACCACTACACAATCTCCTACACAGCCTAATCCTCTACCCATTGAAAATTTCCACCATGCGAACAAGATCCAAAAACTATATCACCAAACCACAAACAAAACTCATTCTCAATGTATCCAACACCAAAATAAAATCCAAAATCCCTACTACTGTTGCAAAAGCTCTACGCTACCCTCGTTTGGGACAACCATGTTGGATTAGATCAATGCAATCACCAAGAATTAAACTTAAATCTTGGTACCTCCAGGATCACATCAAAACATCGATGGATTAAAATGTGTTTAAATATTTGCCTAATGGTGACATTAACAGAATGACATGTATAAAGCATGATTGTTTGCAAAGGGTTTTCCATCAGAAACAAGGACCCGAATTCATTGAAATATTTAGCCCAGTTATCAAATCCACTACCATACGATCAGTCCTCAATACAGAAAGCTGACGCAAAGACGAGCTTAATCGATAATATCGACCTCTCAACACTCGAGCAACCAAAGAATCTGGGCACTGCACCAATCTCCATAATTGTTTTGCTAGCAGGTCCATGTTGAATTCATGGAGCATTCGAAAACCAATCCCTCCTTCCTCTCTAGATAAACATACCTTATAGATATATCGGGTGTCGGTTCAGGTTGGTTATAAACCGAAAATCCGATTGTTACACCTGAGACCCGACCTTATGAAAAACTAAGCCATCTTTCCCCTTTTCGATACCAAATTCATTTCCATCTGTCTCGCAGATTCTCACCACCCAAAACCTCTGTAACCTTCCTAAAGCTTTGATCTCCCTAAATACTCTCACCAATTCGTTTCCTTACTCCAAAATTTCTTCAATCATCACATATTCTCGTATCTCACTCAATCTCTTCGTCGATTTTAATTCGTAACCCTAATCGAAAGATCCTATATATATGTATCTCTGACCCAGTTTTCTCCATATCAAAGCGCAATTAATCAATCAAAGGTACTTAGACTTATTTTGAGTAGTCTCGATGTTTGTCACTTCATTTTTTTTTACTTTTGGATTTAAATTTTAAAGTAGTCTCGATGCTTTTTTGTTATGAATAGTGATTCTTCTCTATTCTTAGGAGTCTTGGTGCTTGTCTCTTCATTTTATTAGTCTTGATTCTTCTCTATCCTTAGTACTGTCGATGCTCTTGTCTCTTCATGGCTTTGAGTGTTAATAAGATGCATGTATTGTATTGTGTAGATTATATCATATCTGAAGTTTCATGAATCAAGCTACTTGATGGTTGATCCTTGATAGTTAGCAACTTTATTTCAATCTTATATTGTTTATTGTTTAAGACAATTTCTCTTCATGCGGGTTTGATTTGTTTATGTTTTACTAGAGAGCTTGACTATTAGTTTAGTTGATACAACATACGTTTGATGATAGTGTCATCATGACACTATTTGTCTTTATGTTTTTCTTTATACAACACTCGTTTGATGTAACTAAAATGTAAAAAAATTTCATCTTATCTTGCAGATGGTTTCCTCATGATCGAGACAAAGACAGACCGGTGAAGACACAACTGATACTCAAGTGAAGACAAAGGACAAGAGCACCAAAGTACTCAAAGCCGAGGGAAGTCCATTGATACAAATGCAACAAATGGAGTATATTCTCAGTCGTTGAAGGGGAAGAAAAATGCTGTGCCAAGGTCTGGTGTGTGGAGCCATTGCACCCGAACCAAGGACAGTCATGACAAGTGCATTTGTCACTATTGTCAAAAGGTGTTCTCCTGTGCCACCAAATCGTGAACATCAAACCTCCAGAAGCATCTGACCATCTGCAAAGAATACCAAACATGGTTAACCAGCCAAGGGAAGAATCAGACTCTGGTAAGTACAGAAGGCAATCTGAACTCATCAAAGGTCCCATAGCCGGTTTTCAGAGAAGCCTCCAACGAGCTGATTGTCTTAGCCGAATTGCCTCTTTCTTTTGTTGAAAGTACGGCTTGGAAACATTTCTGCAGAAAGGTAATACCTTCGAACCTCTTACCCTTTTAAGCTTCTCTAATATAAGTCTAAATTTTCCAACTTTTCTATTGCAAGGTTAATCTTTACAAGCCACACTCTAGGAGGACTGTGACTCGAGATATTGTTGAGATGTTCGTGCAGAAGAAGGCAGCTTTGAAGAACCTGGTTCACACAACCAAACAAAGAGTGTCATTAACAACTGACATTTGGGTTTCTTAAGTCACATGTAATGCTACTCTACTTGTTTAATTTTTTTTTTACATTTCAAACGCTTATTCTAACAGGTTAGCTTGTTTGCATGGCTAACAGGTGCTAGTTAAATGGTGATAACTGCCCACTTCATTGACGCTTCATGGCAGCTGAAGAAGCTCATTATTGGCTTCAAGTACCTGATGGACCACAAAGGTCAGACCATAGCTACTGTCCTCTTGGAATGTTTAGCTGACTGGGGAACTGAGAAGGTATTCTGCATCACGGTAGATAATGCAACAACAAATACTTCTGCCATTAGAAAATTCCATAGGGAGTTTAGTGAGGTTGCCCCTGATGCATTAGTTTTAGATGGTAATTTCTTGCACATGAGGTGCTATGCTCATATCATCAACTTGATTGCTAAGGATGGTTTGGCTGAGGTCGGGGATAATGTCTTAACGATTAAGAATGCTATCCAGTATGTACGCTCTTCTACACCTATGCTGAATGCATTTGACCTTAGAGTTACTAGTGAGAGAATGGGCCGCGGTAGCTTGCCTCTAGATGTAAAGACTAGGTGGAATTCTACTTTTCTTATGATGTCTAGGGCTCTTCAGTTCCGTGTGGCGTTTAAAAAGATGGAAGCAGAAGACCGGCTGTATAATGACTATTTCCTGGATACAAAAATGGTGTTAAGAGGTGTGGACCACCTGGTTATGGAGACTGGAGTGCTGTTGACAAGCTGAAGAGATTTCTGGTCATCTTCTACAACAGCACGCTGGTGATCTCTTCCTCATCAAAGGTGAACTCCTACAAGTGCTATGGTGAGATCGTGACGATAGAGAGGAACTTGACTGCCCTAGCTAACAGTTTTGATCCTGAGCTGAATGTGAAAGCAACATATATGCTTCAGAATTTTCTGAAGTACTGGGATGGCATGGAGAGTGTCAACAGGATGCTGATATTGGCGAGTGTGTTTGATCCTAGGAAGAAGATGCAGTTTGCCAAGCTTTGCATTGAGAAACTATATGGGAAGAACAGCTTGGAGTCTAAAGAAATGCTAGACGCTGTTGGTGATCTTCTCAAGTCCATGATCCAGGAGTACAACAACCGTTTCAGAGGTTCTACTGGACAGTCTTCTCAGTCAACTCAAGTTGAGGCGTCTCTGCCTAGTAAAGATTCTCAAGAAAAAGGCGTGGATAGAATGGAGCTCGTGGTTGAAGATTATGGGTATGAGAGGATGGATTGTATGTACAGGAGCTGGTTGCTGAGAAGGGAGATGATACAAGAGATGAGCTAGAAGTGTACTTGAAGGATCCAGTTGCAACTCCAAAGTTGTTTCTTGGTGTTGAGTTAGACATCCTTTCGTGGTGGAAGGTCCACAAGCTGAAGTATCATATTCTAGCAGAGATGGCTCGAGATCTACTTGCCATGCAGGTTTCCTCTGTTGCTTCAGAAAGTGCTTTTAGCAGAAGTGGTAGGATCTTGGATCCTTATCGAAGCTGCTTAACCCATTATATGATTGAAGTGCTCATGTGTTCTGAGCAGTGGATGCACGCTGATATCAAGGCAGCTGAACAAGTCCCTACAAACGAACAAATGCTTGCTGATGTGGAACTTCTTGACCTGCTTGAGAAAAGTTTTTTTCTGTTTCACTTTAGTTTATTTGATCATGTACTGTAATGAATGTTAAATTCGTCTCATTTGGTTTGTGTTGCAGAGTTTTCAAGCTCAAAGTCTTGATGATTGATGGTTGGAGTGTGAAGGTTAGAGCATGAAGATGGCATTTGCACTTTGAAGTTTTAGAATTTGTTTTTTTTTCTATTAATAATGTCTCTCATATCTTGAGAGTTTAGTTTTCTTATCAGTTTCTTTGATTCCTTTTGTTTACGAGAATATGAGTTTCTCTGCTACCTTTCGTTTTTCTTCATATCAATAATATTGATGACTTTTGATTCATTCAAGTTAATGTTATGTTTAATGGTATGAATCCTTGTTTTAAATGTTATGCTTTGTTATAAATTGGTTACAAATTAGTGTAAATTGAGGACCGAAGAACCGATACTATGATTTAAAACCAAACCCGAAAGTATACTGGTTTCACCTGTTTTTTGCTAGCTTACTCACCCCGAACTGAACCCGCAAAACCCCGAACCGATCCCAAACCAAATATTTTAATAATCCGAATGAGACTGATTTCTTGGTATACAAAAAAAACGAAACCCGAATGGACTTAACCGAAACCGAATGGGACCCCGGTTGCCCAGGCCTAAGTGTAAACATGAAAATGGGTACTATGAAAATGGTATTTTTTACAGTTTGCCCTTATTTTTTGAAAATGTTGTGTTTCATGCATATATTGATTCATTTAATAATCAAACTAGATTCTGATCCGCACGGTTGCGCGGGATAATTTGTATTTATATTTTATGTTTTTCAATTAACATTTTATGAATTAATGATATTTTATAAACTTTGGTTCACGTCCAGATTATATTTTTGATTTTTGGTTTGGTTCTCACTACAAGAAAACTAAGATTTTACTAGGAAATTTTACTAGGAAAATAATTCCTCGTAAATTTACTACGAGCTTAGTTCGAGTTTACGAGGAAAGAAAGTTTCCTCGTAAAGTCCTCGTCAATTTACGTGAAAACGTTTTCCTCGTAAGACCGTAGTAAACTTACGAGGAAACTACGTGGAAAAAGACCATTTCCTCGTAATCTCGTAGTAAATACTTTCCTCATAAATTCCTAGTAAATCATTACTACGAAATTAGAAGGAAATGATCTTCTACTTCAAATTAGCGAGGAACTTGATAGATTCAAATCTAATTTAAATCTAAAACGTGTTTTGTACCTACTTTTCCTAGCAATTTCCTAGTAAATGCTCAGATTCAAAAATTTCTATAACTACCACCATTTGTGATTCATTTCAAACACACCAAAAATCAAATCAGCTTTAAGCTTGATCAAAGACAAAAAAATGTCCGGTCCGGGAAATATTTTCGAGTTGCGGAAGTGGATGTATTCACACACAGATAATAACGGGAGAGTGATGAAAGAATTTCTCGAAGGGTTGGAGACGTTTGTGCATCAAGCAGATTCTACAGCACTCACACATGAAAGTAGTAAGATGTTCTGTCCTTGTCGGAAATGCTGCAATACAAAATTAGGCCCTCGTGAAAATGTTTGGAAGCATTTAATAAATAGAGGTTTCATGCCATATTATTATATTTGGTATCAACATGGAGAAGATGCTAGTTGTAGGAATGAAGGTAGCAGTAGTAATAGCAATTTTCAGGTTGAACCGGTTGATCATTTGCGTAATGAAAATAGCTATCATCACCAAGAGGAAAAAATGGTAGATTGTGATAGGGTTCATGATATGGTAGGTGATGCATTTGTCATGATGATGATGAAGTTGAAGAACCTAACTTAGATGCAAAAAAGTTTTATGAAATGTTAGAAGCTGCGAATGAGCCAATTTACAGTGGTTGTAGAGAATGTCTGTCTAAATTGTCGTTGGCTACTAGAATGATGAGTATTAAAACCGATCACAATCTACCTAAAAATTGTATGGATGCATGGGTAGACTTGTTTAAAGAGTATTTGCCAGAATACAATGTGTATGTTGAATCTTATTATCAGATTCAGAAAATGGTATATATATAGTCTTGGTTGCCCTTGGAGATGATAGACGTTTGCATCGACAACTGCATGATTTACTGGGGAGATGATGAGAAGTTAGAAGAATGTCGATTTTGTAAGAAGCCACGATTCAAACCGCAAGGTCGATGGCATAATAGGGTAGCGTACGAAAGGATGTGGTACCTACCAATCACATACATATTGAAAAGATTGTACCAATCTGAGGAGACTGCTGGAGGGATGAGATGGCACGCTGAGCATACTCAGACGGATGGAGAGATGACTCATCCATCAGATGCAAAAGCCTGGAAACATTTTAACAATGTACATCCACATTTCGCTAGCAATAGCCGGAATGTGTATCTTGGATTATGCACTGATGGATTTAGTCCATTTGGAATGTCAGGGAGACAATATTCATTGTGGCCGGTCTTTCTTACACTGTACAACCTGCCACCGGAGATGTGCATGCGACGAGAGTTTCTATTCTTGACCATATTAATACATGGTCCAAAGCATCCAAAAAGATCTCTCGACGTTTTTCTACAAACATTGATAAAAGAGTTGAAAAATTTGTGGTCAACAGGGGTGAGGACATATGATTGTTCAACAAAAAAAAATTTTACGATGTGAGCGATGCTTTTGTGGACCATAAGTGACTTTCCTACATATGGGATGTTGTCTGGGTGGACTACACATGGGAGATTAGCTTGTCTATATTGTAATGGAATGACAGATGCGTTTCAGTTGAAGCATGGTAGGAAGACTAGTTGGTTCGATTGTCACCGTCGATTTTTTCCCGTTTACCACCCATACCAAAGAAACAAGACATTGTTCAGGCACAAAAGGGTTGTCAGTGACACTCCTCCTCCATATTTAACTGGAGATCAAATCGAAGCGCAAATCGATTACTACGGTGCTCTAGAAACTGCTCCTCGTGGTGGGAATTGGCATGTTCCCAGTAATATGCCTGATTCTTATGGTGTTCAGCACAATTGGCACAAAAATAGTATATTTTGGGAATTGCCATATTCGAAAGATCTTGTTTTGCGCCAGAACCTCGATGTGATGCATATAGAGAATAACTTTTTTGAGAACATTGTGAAAACTATATTGAATGTCCCAGGGAAGATGAAAGACAACGTAAAATCGAGGTTGGACTTACCCGATATATGCTCAAGGAGTGAGCTACATATAAAAAGCAATGGGCAAGTTCCAGTTCCGATATTCAAACTGTCATCAGAAAAAAGTCTACGTTGTTCAACTGGGTGGCTTCAAAAGTGAAGCTTCCTGATGGGTATGTTTCAAATCTCTCAAAATGTGTTGAGAAAGGGCAAAAGTTCTCTGGAATGAAGAGCCATGATTGTCATGTCTTTATGCAGCGATTACTTCCCTTTGCATTTGCGGAGCTACTATCGGCAAAAGTACATGAAGCACTTTCAGGTAATTAATATAATACAACGCAAAGATTAATTTGTTTCTTTATATATATATATATATATATATATATATATATATATATATATATATACTAATGTGTATAATTTTTGTTTTTGTAATATATAAGGAATTGGAGCATTTTTAAGGATCTGAGCACCCGCACTCTTAAAGAGGAAGTTGTCCAACAACTTCATGAAAACATCCCCATCTTAATCCGCAACTTGGAGAAAATATTTTCGCCTACTTTTTTGACGTCATGGAACACCTAGTTGTCCACCTCCCGTATGAGGCATTACTTCGTGGACCTGTGCATTATGGATGGATGTATCAGTATGAAAGGGGCTTGAAAACTTTGAAAGGAAAAGCCAAAAACCTAGCAAGAGTTGAAGGTTCTATTGTTGTGGGAAGTTTGACGGAAGAAACATCACATTTCACATCGTACTACTTTGCACCGAAAGTACGTACAAGGAAACGAGCTCCAAGAAGATATGATGATGGTGGTGTCGTGACGACATATATGGAAGACGATGTTCCAGACATCTTTTGTCAAATTGGGCGATTGCGTGGAAATTGAAAGAGGTTTGGAGGTCGATGATGAAGACGTCCATAGTGCACACCTTTATACTCTTCTTAATTGCGAGCATCCATTGATTGGTTATTTTGAAAGTTAAGTATATAAACATACACATTTATATATATATATATATATATATATATATACTTTTTTCAATATTAAATAACATAACATATATGATTTTACAGCCAATTTGTGACTCAAGTCGAAGAAGCAATACCTGGTATATCGACAACTGAGTTAGACAAAAGAAAAGATCAACACTTTATCAAGTGGTTGAGGAAACATGTATTTATTATAGCTTAAAGTTTATGCATAGATTACCACAAAAGTAAGTCTAATGTCTAATTCTATTACTTTTTTGCAGGTTAATTATGACGATCCTGAGTATCCCGCATGGTTTCGCGAATTACTTCAAGGTCCAGTTGCAAAGGTCACTGCATCATCGATTATTTCACCCGAGGCTATACTTTTCATACCTATGACTATGGTAGACACCGGGCGACAAGTAATTATGGAATATGTGTGAAAGGCGAAACAGATTTCTACGGGATCTTGCAGGAGATTTATGAAGTTCAATTCCCAGGTATGAGTTTGAAATTTGTTATCTTCAAGTGTGAGTGGTACGACTCCGTCGTCAACAGAGGTGTTCGGATTAACAAGAACGATGTAGTTGATGTCAATGGTGGACGAAGGTACAACAAATTCTTTTTTTTTCTACATCCAGGTTTCGAGTATTAATTAATTTATACGTTGTCTTTATTTTTGCAGGTACAACAAGTTCGAGCCTTTCATATTAGCTTCCCAAGCAGATCAAGTTTGCTTCATTCCATACCCTCGGATTTCTACCTCGGGAATAATCTGGTTAGCTGTTATCAAAGTTACACCTCGAGGACGAATACTCGCTGGTGAAGAACCACCATTACAAGAAGAAAACACCAATGAGATCGAGGAACCTGAATCAGAAATTGATGACATCCTACTTATTGATCCGCATAATCGTGAATACGAAGATGTTCCTGATCACTCGACGGACGAAGGTGTAGAGGACGAGTTTTACGAAAATGATGATGTTTCAACAGATTACGAGAATGTATCCAAATGAATTATGTATGTGTATAAGTTTGTTTAATCACAAAAATGAATTTGAATTATGTATTTTTAAGTTTGTTTAATCACAAAATTAATTTGCCTTTGGGGTTTATGTGTAGAATAGGTTAGGAGTTTGGTTGTAGAAGAGGTTATAAGTTAAGGAAGTTTTGGTTTGGGGATTGGTGTTTCGAGTTTAGGGATTTACAAACCCTTTCCTCGTAAAACCCTAGTAACAGAAAACGCAGGCATAGCTGTTTCCTCGTAAAGGCTGTTTCCTCGTAAAGTTCTAGTAACACTGTTACTAGGACTTTACGAGGAAACAAAAACGCGGGCATAGCTATTTCCTCGTAAAGGCCTCAAAACCCTAAGCACGGGCATATCTATTTCCATAAAATTACTAGAACCTTACGAGGAAACAAAATTCCCTATATAAACTCGAGCCATCCGATTTCTCTCATTTGTAGTAAGCTTCTCTGAATCCTCTTAAGTTTCTCTCTATTTCCTAGTTAGGTGATTAGATTAGAGAATTTAGATTAGGTGGTTAGTTTAGAGAATTTAGATTAGGTGGTTAGTTTAGGGAATTTAGATTAGGTTAATTTAGTTTTTTTAACCATTTTTTTAAAAGATACTAGTATATTAATGTTTTAATTTTCTTTTTAAAAATTTAGATGACTAGAAAGAGCAAGCTTGAGAGGGCGGCGGCTAAGAGGCCTCTTCAGAGGAGTCATTACGGAGATATTTTCGGTCGTCAGCTTGGTCCTCACATAGGCGCATCATCTTCGTCAGCTCCCAGTTCTTTGACTCCGAATCATGACGTTGTTCCCGAGACTCAGGGAGTTTCTACGGCGCCCCAGTCTGATCCACCTCCTCCTCCTTCTCCACCTCCTCCTCCTACTCCACCGGTCGCCGGGGTTCATCCCGATTTGCAGGTGCAGCCAAACGCACCATTTGCAGTGTACATGGTGGAGGATATTATGGTCCTTCCAGGCAGAGAAGGGTTGCCTGAGTTAGATCATATCCGACGAGACGACCACAACATATTATGGTATGTTTTAATTTTTAAAAAGCGTTTTTAATTTATTTCTTAATTAACCAAAAATTTATAAATTAATCTAATTAATGTTTTTATTTTGTTTCTTTCCAGGTTTGATCTTGATGGATGTGTTGCTCAGAGCGTCACAGATTGTATCAAGGGATACTTTCCCGATACAGCTCCAAACTAGAAAAAGACGCTCAGCCACACAAAAAAAGACGTGGTTCAAATCGTTCGCTGTAAGTCATTAATTAATCAACTTAATTTATTTTTTATTATTTTAAATTATTAATATTATTAGACTAATTACTCTAATTTTTTCTGGTTACAACAAAAATATCGTTGGTCTATAGGGATTCACTAGCGGGTGAAGACGGAGTTTGAGGCGAAGGCAAAATCAAGATTGCTCGACATGATCTACAACTGGAAGGGCGACTTTCAGGTGTGAATTTATAAATTATATATATATATAGTTTTACCTCATTAACTTTAATTCAAATCATTTTAAAATTTTGTTGTTCAGGTGGATGGTTACGAGGAGGGGAAACCCGATTGCCTCACATTCAACGTGTGGGATGGCCTCATCAGATATTGGGGGTTGCCGGACTCGGTCAAACCTCCCACACAAGCTCCGAGAACCGCATGACAAGAGACGAGCATGGCAACACGAAGATGCTTCACACCGTGGGTCAAAAACCTCAAGGGGAAATTCGTCTAGACATGGTAAATTAATTTTTAATAACTATTTAATTTTTACTATATCTGTATATTCCTAATTAATATTTAATTTTAAAAATTATTTTTAGGCTAAAGAGACATGAGTTCTTCCATCTCTGAAAGAGCTTTACGAGAGGATCCACCAAAACAAGGCTGGACATTTTGTAGATCCTAGATCTGAGCGGATCTATAACGAGGTTTTGCTCGGATTGACGAACGCCAGACCCAGCTGACTCAGCAGTCTGGGACACCAGTCATATTATCCACTCTTGAAGTGGATAAGATTTACGAGGAGGTAAATAATTTGTTTTTCTATTAATTTTTATTATTTATTTATTTTTAAACGTTATTAATCTTTTTTTTACAGGTCGCCCCTAGGAAAAAGGAACGTATCGTCGGGATTGGCTCCGTTAACAATGTC
This sequence comes from Eruca vesicaria subsp. sativa, assembly GCA_932364175.1. Taxonomy (NCBI): domain Eukaryota; kingdom Viridiplantae; phylum Streptophyta; class Magnoliopsida; order Brassicales; family Brassicaceae; genus Eruca; species Eruca vesicaria. The sequence goes on along the minus strand of CAKOAT010241820.1, from coordinate 602,798 downwards.
CCCACAGCGACATCGTCTTATGCTCAGAAACATCACGATGTCGCTGCTCAGCTGCGTTTGGAGTTGCAGGCGATGCAGTCTCATGTAAGTTCTCTCACCGATGTCCTGGACGTTTTGGCGGTTGGAAACCCGCAATTGGCGGAGATGTTGCGTGTCATACGGGAAAACAGAGGGCTTCCAACTCAACAGCATCCACCGTCACAGTCACAGCCGGCAACCAACCTTGACGAGGAGGAGTTGGCGAGCCGGGACGACTTCGTTCGGCAATTTAACGACAACCATCCGTATTTATTTTTATTTTTAATTGTATATTATGAATTTTAAAACTTAATTTTATATTATTTAGTTATTTATAAAATATTTTGTTATTTCTTTTTTTATTTATAATTTGTTTTTTTTTTTAAAATTGCAAAATATATTATTTATATTTTCAATTAATATTTTTAATAGGGAAAAAACATTTTGAAGTAAAATCCTCGTAAAATTTTCGAAGTAAAGTCCTCGTAAACTTTACTAGCAAGTTCCTCGTAAAGCATTATTACGAGTTTAGGAGGAAATGTGTTACTATGACTTTACGAGGAAACGTGTACGAGGACTTTACGAGGAAAAAAGTATCCACGAGCTAGGACCTTACGAGGAAAAAGGCTTTACGATGAACGTGTTTCGAGGCAAAGTGGTCATAGTAAATGACGATTTTTCTTGTAGTGTCTGTTTCGGTTGTGGATTTTAATTTTTGGTTCAAAAAATATAGTAATAGTTTAGTTATTTATGAATTTAGATTTGGTCTAAATTTTGATATTTTAGATTTTTTGTTTGGTTAATCAATAATGTTAGGAATCTGATAAATTTCAAGTTCAATTCAAGCATGCATGTCTCAAATTGAATGTATAAGTTTTGGGAAAATTCGCATAAAAAACCTTGAAAGTAACACTTACTAGCACTTTAAACCTTGAAATTATTTAACTAGCATATTAAACATTCAACTTGGCTTTTGTGTCACAAAAAACCTTAAACTTGACTTACTTGTTCATCAAGTCAAAATTATGACATGTTAACCTACAATAGTAGATGATAGATTGACTTTTTCTAATTAACAATAAATAATAATAAAAGCCTAAATAAAATTAGAAAATTACAGGAAAAAAACTGAAATTGAATTTCATAAAATTTGAATTTTTTTCTTAAAATTTTAAATTTTTAAAATTGTAATTTTTGCAAAAAAAAATATTTTTGAAAATATATAAAAGCTATAAAATATTCTCACAAAAATTAAATAATTTTAACATTATCACCATTAACATGAACACTCTTTGTCATATCATCATTTTTTTGTCAACAAACGACTAATCTATTACTCAAGCTTGAGGTAGTCTGGGAATCCAGACCGGAATAGAACAACCAACCAACAATAATTCGCGATAGAAGGCTCGCGCAGTCTTAGCTAAGAAGTCGGACACAACATTTTGGGACCGGGGCACATAAAATAACTTAAAATCTGGGAAACAGATCGTAGCGTCGAGAGCTTCTCCAGTTCCGTCGAAAAGCTTGGCCATTCATGGGGGCGTGTGAGCATCGTGATCAATTCCTTGCAGTCAGTCCCAAAGCGCTGACATGGCGAATGTTGAAGCATATTCTCCATTGCCCACCGCAGTGCTTCCAGCTCAGAGTGCAACGCCGACTCCACCCTACTTACATTACGCAGGCCCATCAGCTGACTATTTCCCAAATTGTTCTTCCAATCCCAACCACATCCTGGAATTGGTCTGTAGCGGTCCAAGAACCATCTACCAAACAGATGTCTCTTAGGCTTATGATCTGATTGCTTGCCTCTATTTTATCTTGTGATGTCACCACTTCTTCCTCATTAGCTTGAAACCAGGCAAGACACTCGCTCTCTGCATAGCGGGCTAGCTCCAGAGGATCTCTATCTATTCCCCGAAACAACTTGTCGTTTCTAGTCTTCCAAATGTACCATATTAGCCAAGGATAAGGATCCTTGTCTAGTTCTGACTCCATTATGGCCTTCTTCCTCCAGAAAAGATAATCCATGTTCGCATAAGTGCTATCCAATGGGAATAAAGTTGAGCTGGTTGGTATAGATGGTAGAGCCCACACCTGTAAAGCAGGTGGGCATTGAAAGATTGCATGTGCAATTGTTTCTTTCGGTTGTCCGCATCGTGGACAAAAGTTATCGCATCTCATATGCCTATGGTTCAAAGTGCTCGTAACAGCCATATGACATGTTATGATCTGCCACATAAGTCATATCATCATTAAGGGTAGTATTTTTTTGGGTTGTATCGATAATGACACTTTTAAATACTTAAGAATTTTTTTTGGTTTTTTTTCAAATTAATTGTAATTTTATGTATTTAAAATATATTTTTTACAAAACTTTTATTTGAAAAAAAAAACTTCAAATTTTACAAAATTTCACAAAAATTAAATAATTTTAAACATTATCACCATTAACATTAATACTCTTTGTCATATCATCATTCAGGTCATCATTAAGGGTAATATTTTTGGTTATATAGATAATGACACTTTTAAATACTTAAGAAAATATTTTTATTTTCCAAAATTAAGATTTTTGAAATTTTCTGTAATTAAAAAAAATATTTTTTACAAAAATTTTATTTTAAATTTGTTTTCAAATTTTAAGAAAATATTTTAATTTTTTATTAAATTCAATTTTAGAATTTTTTTCTGTAATTTTTATTCAGGTTTTTTATTATTTATTCTTAATTATATTTATTAATGAAAAAATATAAAACAAATTTAATCCGTCACATGTTATTGCAGGTTAAGAGGTCACAATTTTGACTTGATGAATACGTAAGTCAAGTTGAAGGTTTTTTGTGATACAAAAACCAAGTTGAAGGTTTAATATGCTAGTTAAAGATTTTTATGTGATTTTCCCTATTATTATTTTTTATCTTCATTCTGTTTTAAGGTGTTATATTTTTGTTGCATTTTCTGGTTTTTATTTTTGGGTACTGAATGTTTTTGTGTCTTAAATCATTATAGCTCAAGATTTTATACCAAATTAGGAAATAAATGCTAATTTTGTATTTTTATGTAATAAATGTAAACTATATATTAAAAATTTATGATTGGAATATCGCAATATAAGTTTGAAATAGTAAATATGATTGATCCGCGCGATTGCGTTGACATTTTGTCATTTTTTTATTTATCAAATTTAGTTTATTATGAGTTACAGAAAATATGATGTTTAAAATATGTTATATATTGTATAATTTCATAACAATGTTGTTTATGTATCTTATTGTCTATTATTAATATATAGTATTTTTATGTCTTTATACATAATGTAATTTGTTATCAGTGGTTAATAATTACAAATAAACGTTAAGTATACATTTTAAGTTTATAGTAAGCAAATAGATAAACATCATAAAGTAATGAGGATACATTTTTTTTAAAAATTATTGTTTTCATAAAGTATTTAAGTATACTATAAATTTTTCTTTTATGCATAAAGTTGGGATGTCTAAATCTCACCTGCAACAACAAATAAATGATTCAACTTGCAAGAACACATAAATGTCACATGAAATACTTACACAATAGCTGAGTAAGTGTGATTGGCGTCAAATGCTTATACATGAAATGGGAAGGGCTAACTTAAAACCTATGCTTACTTGGTGAGGAAATTAGATAGTGACAACTTCTTCGCAGAAACTTAGGCTCACACTTAGCCCTTTATCAAAAATAAAAACTCACACTTACTATTTACTTTATTGCTTGTACCAAAAAATCATATATAATTTATCCTCACTGATATAGATGGTAAATATTACATACGTAAAACACACAAAAAATGGATAATTGTTATCATGTACTTCTCTAACATTTCTCACCATGTAGTAATTATTATAATAGGATATGGATCAAGCTCATGCATACCTACAAAACAAATATGAAGAACATTATTTATTAGTAAGGGAAGATTGAAGTAAAGTTACAATATAGTATTGATACAAAGAATGTGTAGAGCAATGTGGCTAAGAGAACTGACACAACCGGGTGCATAATAAAACGTGCGTTGGTGTATAAGTTGAAAAGAAAAGATTATCTTCCATATGTGGCATGTAAGAACCAATTAATTGACGTAATGTATTTTTCTTTTAAAACTTTTATTTCTCGCATATCATATATTTCTTCTCCATAAACTCTTTGGTTTGATTGTTATCACGTTTTACAAGGTAAGTAAGCATATGTTCTAAAGTCTAAAAGAAACATGTGTTCTAAAACCTTTGTTTATACGGTTAAATTTGTGTCTTACGTACGCATTCTCTGGCCTCTATGCGTGCATCAGTGCATGGAAGTTAGTACATCTAGACATGCGTACATGCCGCACTATCGTTGTCGTTTTATCTACGAAGACAAAACCTGAATTTTCAATTTGTTTTTTGTACATACATATCAGTTTACATTTTGTTTTGGTTTTCATTGTTATCCGATTGATAGGAAACTGAAACAAGATAAACGAAATTGTAATGCTATTTGGTTTTGGATTATGCATTTTGATTTTGTTTTTGTTTAAAGTGTTAGGTTTTCATTCAGTTTGGTTTTACATCATGCAAATTAATAGAAGTTTGGTATGAAAAAACAAACGTTCTATTCGTAGCCGAAAGAGGTGGTTTGTGTCCAAAACTTAACATGCATTCAAAACACTTGTAAAGGAAATCTACTCATATCAAATTCTAATGACAGAGCGTTTGGTTTATATATATATATATATATATATATATATATATATATATATATATATATATACATAGAGATCTCGAACCATATATGTACACTTGTAAATGAATCTTGGCAACTTTAAAGAATTCGTGTATCTGATTTTCTTTCAACAAAGTTACTGAAAGGCTTAATGAGTGGCCCCCCTGATGTAATGAATAAGAGGTAGTAGCAAGTGGATAAGAGACTCAAGTCAATGCCAGAGGGGAATGATCAAAGAGTTGATGCATAAAAGCAGCCAGATATGAGTAATTTAGCCAACACATTATTTATCAGTTTCAGTTAAACATAAAAGAATACTCCCTAGCTAAAGATATACTTATGCCTTGAATAAAATGGTCAGTTACAAAACTTTTTTTAATTGATGCGCCTTTTGAGACTTCCTAAGCGCAAGATAGTTCGATAAAAAAATAAGAAATTGTAAAAAAGTTCTCCACCTCAACACGCAAATTCTTTTTTTTTTTCTTGAACATTAACACTTGAATTCTTACAAAGTGTAAAACATATTGTCACAAATGAGGACTCTACTTATCGCGAATAAACCAAAAAAACATACATTGTTGTCAGTTTGCTGAACTTTCTAGCAAGAAAAAGTCTTCCAAATTCAAAAAATCTGTAAGTTACATATATAATTTATATTAATACGGTTTGAGAACGAGTGAACGACGTGGTCCCCAATCTCATTGTTGTTACTCGCGTAGCTTCTCCCATCACTACATTATTGCATGTCTCTTTCCTGAATTTTTCACAGTTCATAACTCAGAACTCAATATTTCAGGAATCAGCATGCTATCTCTGTGTACCCCGAAACAGAGAACATTTGAGGCACTTGAAAATGAGTTACAACTTCCTACCCCACCTCTCCTTTTCTATTAAATATCACATTCTTAAACTTAAAACCCAAACTTCGTGTCTTGGATACTATATTATATGCCACTAATAATGGTTACTTACAAAACATGTTTGATTGTACCTAATACCAAAAAAATGTCTGATTGAACCCCTTTAGAGAATCCCCAACCAAGCTTGTTTCTTTTAAAATATAAAAGAATTGCTATGAAAATATAAACTCATCCTTCAAGAAGCAATATATATACCCATGCATGCATGGAGACATCCACCGAAGTATAACATTTCTAGCCAAAAAAAAAGAAGTCATATCATAATTATCTCTCTCTCTCTCTTTTTTTCCAACATGAGTGACAAGAAAAGGAAAGGGAAAGCTGGAAGCAAGAGACAAAATCCTCCTCCTGTTTTGGCACCACGATCTGAGCGTGTGAGTGAGGACACCAAAACCTCTGTTCTTCAACTCCTCGAGGCTGCTAAAACGACACCAGGCCCGGCCCTGTGCATGTGCTGGGGGTGCATTGGCACAGGGCCCATCTGTATTAAAACGACACCTAATTACTTTGAACAACAATGAGATTGGGGACCAATATGAAGAAAATTTTTTTTTTGCCCAGGGCCCATATAATAGTTGAGACGGGCCTGAACGACACATAGGGTTGGCGGTGTTAGGATGTCTCAAAACGTTTACGATGTTTATCTTGAGGCTCTAGGAAACTTCCTCACTACTCATGAGACGGTGGAGTTCATGAAAGAACGGGTCCCGGAGGTTTATGTTCCGGACAACGTTATCATGGATGGCTTCAAAATGTTCTTGAAACTGCTCGGCGGGGAGGGTGTCAGTTTTAACTACGAAAGCGAGACACGTAGCGCAATGATGCAGGAGACGGGTGCTACATCCACGAGCGGATGCAGCGGAGAAGAGGATGATGCCAATGATCGCTAAACGAACGAGGCAGTATCGAGGACCGGACACAGCAGGATATCTAATCATGGTTTGAAGTATCAGAACGTGTGTTTGATTATTGTTTTTTTCTTCTTCGTCGTCTTATGTTTTAAGTATCTCTATAATATTATTTGAGAAGTCACTTTCTTAGGTGTCGCGCTCACGTTAACTCTCACGCTGGTTGATTACTATGATACCCCTAATGAATTAAAATATATTTAAATATTATTATTTCCTTTTTAAAATCTTCCAAATAACAATATAAAAAAAGGAAATAGTTATAAATTTTACAAAACTATTTAAAAACGAAAAATATAAGTATATATATAATATGGTTTCATAAAAAAGGAAAGTTTACAAAATAGTAATATTTAACATAAATATATTTTTAAATAACATAAATTATACTTTTTAAGAAATTATACCTTATATATATATATATCTTCTTAGATGAAAAAATATTTTTATATAATGTGTTTTCATAAAAAAAGTTCATACAAATAATCTTGATATTAGAAAAAGAAATATGTTTTCTTTACAAAAATAATTTAAAAAATAAAATATTTATTTTCAAAGTAATTAGTTTTGTATATATCTATCTATTTTATTATAGGATTATATAAAATAATTAAGTAACATAAACTGATATATGTTTAATTGGAAAAAATTATAATGAGTATATTTATTTGATTATAATATCTTACAGTTACAGCGAAAAATATAAATTATATTTTAGGTATATAATATAATTTCTAAAAAAAATCACATTTGTACTGCATATTTTAAGAGATATTAAAAAAAAACTAAAAATAAATTTAATAATAAACATCTTTTGATCAAATACCTAAAATTCTTTTAAAATAGCATCACACTATATAATTTAACGAGGTAGATATATTATATTTTAATAGTTAAAATTAGGGACAATTTGAAAACTACTCTATAAATAGTTTCAAATTTGAAAAGTACAGCTTCTTTTTTATTTTTTGAAAACTACACTTCACTTAAATGTGAAAAGACATTTTTATCCTAATTAGCTATTTAAGTAATTAAAATATAAGTTCGAAATTAATAATAATATTGCTATAATAATTTGTGTTTAAGATACATCTGTGTTTGAAATAAATATTAATTTTAATATAATTTCAAAATATTATAAAAGAAATAACTTTGATTTATTTTTCATTCTTGGTACAAGTCATTCTAGATCAAGTTAAGTTTTACCTAAATGTGAGAGAACACATAAAAGACTTGCTGTTGATGTCGTTGATCTGCAGCGTTAATGGTGTTAAATATTAAGAATGCCCATTAGATTTCTTTGGCTGTATCTATCCTGCAGCGGACCATTGAAGTGTGTGATGGTATTATGATACTCGTTAGTAATGACAAGATAACAGAACTTGTGAATTCAAATACAATTATGATTCATCATCTTATCAAATGGCTTCCCAAATGATCAAAACGATTTAAATGATGTTGATTACATAATTTTTTTAAAAAAATGTTGAGAACATGATTATATGAGTGAAGAACCAAACTTCTGAATGAGATATGAGAGGAAGTAAACTATAAAACTAGAGAAAAAATGGTTTTCAAATACGGATCAGAAAAAAGATCACGGGAAGAAGAAGAGATGATGTCTTGCTTGTTTACTTTTTTTTTTTCTTTTTCAAAAATTAAAAAATTTAAATATATTGTGTGGATATTATGAAGATTTCTTTTTCAAAATAATCTTATTTTTGTTACACCTGTTAACATAATATTAAATAAATTATGGTGATAAAAATTATTAATAATTTTAAATATTTGGATTGGATAGTTTAGTAAATTCATATATACAGAAGTGTATTTTTCATAAATCTTAGATAATGGTATAATTTTCAAATAAAAAACTCGTATAAGTGCATTTTTTCAAATTTTCCCTTAAAATTATCTGTTTTCTTAATAATTCCTTTGATGTTTAATTTTCTGTTTTTATGTTTGTGGAATTTAATATAACCATAATCAAAATACTTAAGCAAATCAGAAATCCTTATTTTAAAAATAAATTTCAGTTTACCATCCAATCAATCTAAGGCATAAATTATTTAAAATTTTTAAAATATTTAATTATTCTAGATATTGATATGTGTTCATAAGCTTCCAAAAATTTCTTATTACTTATGTATGTAATTTAGAATCAGACACTTTAGTTTTTATTTTTTTCGTTCTAAGCACAAAAAATCTTAAAATACATAATCTTACTAAGATATACTTATATTTTTAAGATAACAACCAACATAAATTTAAATAAAACAATTAATCAAAAATTTAAGATATTTAGAATTAAAAAGATTATAATTGAATTTAGAGAAATAAATAAAATCCAATATATATATATATATATTTATTTGATTATAATTAGTATATTTATTTAATTATAAAATCTTACAGTTACAGCAAAAAATATAAATTATATTTTACGTATATAATATAATTTCTCAAAAAATCACATTTGTACTGCATATTTTAAGAGATATTAAAAAAAACTAAAAATAAATTTAATAATAAACATCTTTTGATCAAATAACTAAAATTCTTTTAAAATAGCATCACACTATATAATTTAACGAGGTAGATATATTATATTTTAATAGTTAAAATTATCTGTTTTCTTAATAATTCTTTTGATGTTTAATTTTCTGTTTTTATGTTTGTGAAATTTAATATAACCATAGTCAAAATACTTAAGCAAATTAGAATTCCTTATTTTAAAAATAAATTTCAGTTTACCATCCAATCAATCTAAGGCATAAATTATTTAAAATTTTTAAAATATTTATTTATTCTAGATATTGATATGTGTTCATAAGCTTCCAAAAATTTATTATTACTTATGTATGTAATTTAGAATTAGACACTTTATTTTTTATTTTTTTTCATTCTAAGCACAAAAAATCTTAAAATACATAATCTTACTAAGATATACTTATATTTTTAAGATAACAACCAACATAAATTTAAATAAAACAATTAATCAAAAATTTAAGATATTTAGAATTAAAAAGATTATAATTGAATTTAGAGAAATAGATAAAATCCAATATATATATATATATATATCCAAATGATAAAACTGAGAAAATATAATATATCTAAAATTATATATAACTAAAATAATATCTAAAATTATATATAACTAAAATAATATAATATTATTAATATAAATTATACATAAAAACTATAAATTAATATAACAGTTAAAGTAAATATCAATCAACTATTATGATATATTTATTTTATAAATATTTATGCCCGTGCATGAGCACGGGAAAATCACCTAGTTAGTTTATGTTTGGAAGTACGCGTATGTGTTTGTCTTTCCTTATTTTTCTTCTCAATCTTATGTTTTATTGTTCTATTGTCTCATCTATCCCGGTCCTAATCTATGTTTAATTAAATATAAGTGTGCTTTTAAATTGGGAAATATTGATGCCAATTAAGTTTCTCCGAGCCTAGAGGTTGAAAATTTTGGATATTTTAAAATTATATGGATTCATTTGGAAAAGAGTAACTATTATATGACATAAAAATCAAAACCTTTTTAATTATGCATTTTATATTCATAGATATTTCTGTTTTTTTCTATTTATTGTGTATTTTCTCTTGGTTTTTCCAGAAAAAAAAGTATGATGTGGGTGCGGGCGCGTGACGATGGTGATAACACCTTTTGTAGATCAAGTTAAAATAGTTGACAAAAAATTAGTTGAATATTAAAATAACAAAAGGGAAGTAAGAAGTAAATCAATTATTGAACAAATTGGTATAAAACAGTTTCTATACCGCTAAGCCATTTTGTACATGGCACTTAATAAGTGACATCGACCATGTATCCTCCGTGGCGCTGCTGGACTCTCAAGGTAGGCCTTTTTTAAAGGCCCAATAAAAGGGTCTCGGGATTCTGAAACCCACAATTATTTATTGTAGACACATTTAAAAAAAAAAATTTTATTAAACTTGTTATTCATTAAAATTAGTGTATCTTTTTTACTATTCAATGAATGCCAATTTATTTGTTAGAGTACTTAAGTAATATAAACTCCGTTTTGTATTGTTTTAATTAACTGAAATATGCATTGACGTATGGATATCCACTTCAATTTGGATATGATATTTTTGAATTTTCAAATATTTTGGTATTAAGGTATAGAATTCATTCTCCATGTTATAACTTTACTTGTACTATGCCCTTATGGGACCATAAATATAATCAATATAAAGTATGTTGACCAAAAAAAGGTACATGATCCATTCATGTTTATCATATCAGGTGCAAATATTTTTAGTTTGGATTTAGATATTTAGTTAAATATAATAATCATCTTCTTCATTGATTAGTTTTGTATTTTATTTTTTTTATCATTAACTTAACTGATTTTTAATAAGTTGATAGACTAATAGATTTAGAATCTTTATTTTTTTGCTAAACGATAAATATCATTAATGTAAATTAAAGTTTGGTTACAAAGTTAATTGAAACCATGATCTGTAACAACTTATTTGATCCTATTAACCACAGAAAAATAATAAAAAACCATTAGCATACATAAAGATTAGTTTCAAGCTTTATATAGAGAGAATCTGAAATTAATAGGCTAAAAGATCAAGCATAATACAGTATAACCCTATTTAAAACACTTCTTGCTATACGTGAAACAAATCAGATGAAGCAAGAGTATGGCCAGAAAAAGTTTGGCTGAGAACTCACCTAAGTGGCTCCGAGCAGGCATCAATGGAAGCGTCTGGCTTATGCCCCATAGCTCCGCTAGAGGAGAACCTTGCTAACAAATCCTAGCAATCTTGACGAAAAGACAAATGTTCATCTGTAGCAACGCTGCTTACACGGAAGCTCGAGTTACAGTCAAGCATAGGCGGTACAACTAGCTCCATCACCACCCATGCGAAACAGAGGATAAAGCAAAGATCCCAAAGGAACACTAAGTCAACTCATCGAAGCTATGAATACAAGGGCATGAATCACGGAAGGAGGCGTAACTCTCCTTGCAAACAGATAGCCCATAGATGATGGAGAACTCCGCCAAAAAGTCAGTGAGTCACCACATCGGGTAGTCCTCAAACCCTAGCAGATGACGTCGGTAGAAAAGAGGAGGAGACGAACACATCACCAAAGGAAACCATGGTTGTTGTCGCTTGCACTAAGAGAGAGGTCCCCAACGAACTCCATAGTCTCGTCACTTCGTCATAGACCATGGGAACAAGACTGGAAAGCTCTAAAAGTTGCGACCGAAGGAGGAGACATGGGAAAGCATAGGAGGCTGAAGACCGGAGGAGAAGAGGCAGCGACATGCTTCATTTTGATAGTCTCGGCGCCGAAACTGACCCAGAACCAGAACAAGATAAACCCTAGATCTACCAAAACGACAACGCCACCTGCAAGCATACATACTGCCACGAACTCACCCTCTTTCAAGAGACACTGGATACACACCTAGGCGTCGATTTGGTCACCAGACCTAGCCATAATCCGGCGAGAACCAGAGAAGGAGGAGCAAAGAGGAAGCGAGTAGCCCTTAGCATGGCAATGAGAGGAATTAGATCAGCGGGGTGATGACGGTGGCAGATCGACTAGAATAGACCCACCGCCGACCACCAAAGGGAATCAGAGAAGAAGGGCTGAGGAAGAGTGGCTTGGTGGAGAGAAAAACGAGAAAGAAATCACCTTTCCCACCTCTCTTTAAAATCATATATCTTTGGAGACAAAACTTTGAAAATATAATATACTAATCTGATTGTAATTTTGAGAATTTGGATGTAATTTTTGTTAATGGATGAAATAAAATCCTTAATATATATTTCAAGTAAGTAACAAATCATTTTTCGACAATTTAATCATATGCAACATTAATATAAATATTTTGAATAAAATGAAAAAAATAATATAAGAATATAAGGTTAAAATCGATTATCTTTAAATATCTTTGCAAGTTCAGATATTTATGAAAATTCGAATGTTACTAGTTCCAGTTCAGGTTGGAATATCCATTTTCTCCTACCCTAATATCCATGGAGATATTTTTGTTAATTGGGATTTCGGTTCGAGTTTAATCGAGAGTGATTTACACTGAAATGCAGTTTCTGAGTTCTTATTACACTAAGAGACACTTTTAACTACTGAGGTACTTTATGTCAACTAAAGAGAGATAGGAAGTGAAACTTTCAACTAGTAGGACCCACTATCTTCTCATTTTTTATCTTTTTATTTTACAATTGGTTTTGCATTTTTTAACATAGGAGTCACCATCTCCTCTATCTTTATCTTCTACGTTATAATTTAGTTCATCTATTTTCATCTAACAAAAAAATAATTGTCTAACATTTATTATTTCTCAACCTCTTTGTTTTTAGATGTTTTATGTATGTAGTGTGAAGTAGCCCAATGAATTTTTTGTGTGAGTAATATTCTTGATAATGAAAATGTCATTTGATTTCTGATTTTGTGTACATATAAGACAAAGTAAGAAATAGAGACATACTAGTTGGTTGTGTACACCATGATACGTGTCCATGTGTACAGTTTCGGCTCTTTATTCATGTGTAGAATGTATCTAGATATCCATCTTATAAAATATATACATTTATCAAACTATCAATGTATCAAGGTTTTGTACTTTTAAAGAATTGTGTAAGAATAGGTTGTGTACACCATGTGAAATATACATGTGACACACTAATCATTCTTGTTGCAATAACTATACTAAATCTTGAAATCCACATTAGCTTGCTGAATAAAAAACATAAGTGTAGATACTAACCTACAACATAAAAGAATGTGTCTAAATAATCTAGATCTCAACTATTGCTTAAACAATCTTTGTTTGAACTATCCTTGAGTTTGCTTTTCACAATCGGGTTCATGGTGGTTAATGGGTCTTCTACATCGTTTCCACCGTCATTTATATATCTGCCGTCATTTATATCTAAGTCGCTAACATCTCAGTTATTTACGTTGCCGTTATATAAGTTACCATTACACCACCATCGGAGATGCACCTTAACATATCTCAAAAAATGGATTGAGTAATAGAGACAATGATTTAATAAAAGTTTTTTTTTGAAAAAAGAAACTGAAAAACAACTTGTATATTTTAGAAACTGAAGAATTTAGGAAGAAGAAAACGAAACAGAAAGATAAAGTGACCCATTTTATCTCAGCTGAATTTTGACCATTAAATCTGCAAAATGAAATGAATGGTTGTGGTTAAGTTCCACCAAATAAAAAACAACATATATTTTATGTAATTAGCATATTCTCTTTGCTTATAAGTTCATGTAGTTAGAGTTTTAGTTGGAAAGTAGACTTGGTTAGAAAAAACTACCCTAATAGTATAAACTGTTTTATAGTGTTATTAAAAACAATGATTTACATTGGAGGTCACTTTCTAGATATTTATTACACGAGTTATTAACACTTAAGGACAGTTTTCAAGTTTTTATTACACAATAGAGCACTTTGTGCCACTAGGATATTTTTTGAAGGCTAATTACAACACTAACCTCAACTATAAGAAACCTTGTTGATTTAGTTACTTTCTACAATTTTTTTTATTTGAATTTAAAAAAATTAAATGAATCAGATCTACTCTTTTTAAAGAGTGATTTACATATAAGGTCACTTTCTGACTTTATGTATCAGTGTAGGTCACTTTCTTATATTGAGGTAGTTTTTTATAGAGTTAATTACATCTAAAGACACTTTTTGTCTTTCCTTTACAAGGAGAGACACTTCTCACATATGGGGCATTTTCTGGTAGGACCTATACATATTTTTGAAAAATTTACCCTTGCAAGAAACGACGAATTGTGAACCACAAATTGTGGACGGGAATATTGTGGATGGTGAGTTTTGGATGACGAGTTGTGGATGATAAATAATGAACGACTAATTGTGGATCAACTGTGGACGACAAGTAATTTGTGGACATGAATTAAAGAAATGCAAATAAGTATATGGTTTACTTCCACTATTACAAATCTGAAATTTTAAATAAATTTGACTTGAAACTTATTATGTACATGATATCTTTTAACACCATGTGGATGGTAATTTGTATGAGAGTAATTTATTGGAAATGTATTTATGTTGTGGGCAATAACTTGTGGACAGCAAAGTCTCACGAGATTACCGTTGTGGTGTTCTAATAACCATTGTTATTTGGATGAAGTAAATGTGGACACGAGTTCATGTGGACACCAAAAGGATTCATATGCAAAATTAGAAGTTTTGTCATTCAGCATCTTTCTTTCCTGTTTAAAAAAATAGAAAGACCTTAAACTAAATCACATCCCTTACAATCTAAAACACTAGCCAAAATATCCATCTTTTAAGTGTAAACTTGTAATAAGAACAAAAGGTTTAACTAACCGTAGGAGACGTGCTTAAGAGAGATTATGACACATAGTGTTGGCCTTCACCTGATAAGAAAGAGCCCATTGTGTTTATTATGAAACAATAGTACAATACTAGTCTGAGCTATATACAATATTTCATTGTTGTGCATTAATGCTCTGAATACAGTCCCCAAAAGTTACAACTCGGTTAGCAATTATACTCAGATTCCTTTTAAGCGTAAGACTTAGCTAATCAGCTATAGTTTATGACTTGTTTAGCATTAGCAAGATTTAATCCACTACAAACCACCAAAGGTAGTTCACTAACACAAGACTACAACATCAGATGATATACACTAAACATCGAAAAAAACAAAGTACCTGAGCAAGGTTTTAAGCAATGCTTTGGAGCTGGACATTGAGTGAAAAAACTGGTTTTGAAAGTTAGGGATGATCTGTCTGGCCTTGAGATTTTACATTTCGCTGATCGTAGCATCTGGAACAAAGTGTGTTTCAGCGACTTTAACTCCTCCCTTTGCTTCAGACATAGATCCTTCAACTTCTCAACCTGCAAAAAAAAGCTCACCTTTTTATCCAAAATACTAACAGATTTAGTTGAAAACCCCTTCATACAAATCAGGTTCCAGATTATAGTTTTTCAATCTCTTCAAGAATCTGTCTTAAGTCCTATAACACACACTCTCATACCAAATCTCTAAAAACCTAAGTAGAGCTTTTGAAGAGGGAAATGAAGGAAGGAAGCTATTACTTCTCAGTTTTTATCTCAAACTGAAACTTGAGCTCAGATACTGAATCTCCCGATCCTTCTTCATGCTCAGGGGATCCCTCTCGCTTTTGGAAGAACCATAGAGAGAGTCCTCAAGTTCCCTTCAATTTCTGCCAAAGCCTTCTCTTTTTTTTTTATCCAAAAAAGTCCATCATCCAGATCGAAAGCTCTGAACCCGTAACATGCTTATAAACAAGTCAACTTCTGACGAATCCGACGACGCTCGTACCAACTCCGTCACTGTCTTCTCCGTTGACAGAAGGGGAATTAGAGTTCATGGATTTAAGAGATTGATTTCAAATTCTAAACAGAAGAGAGAAACAAAGAGGATAAGGAGAAGTGGAGATTCCAATCGTAAAGGTTTTCTTTTGTTAGAATAAAAGTGAAGCATATCGTTTAATTAATGAAAGGGTAGAATGGACAAATTATAAGACGAAAGTGTGTCAATAGTGGGAAGTATTTCCAGATGTAATTATAAAGTGAAAATGTGCCTTCAAATGTAAAATTTTATTTTTTTATAACTAGAACCAAACTATTATCAACTAAAGTTATTGATCTAACTAAAGTGGCCCTACAACTAAAGTTATTAATTTTCCTTTTTTCTCTACAAATAAAATAATGAAACCAAAACACATCAAAAGCTTCTTCTTCTTCACATCGTAGTCTATTGAATGTGGCCTGATTAGATTATCTTTCCACCATCATCACTGGAACACGAACCAATTAAATTCAAACTTCTTTCTTCCTTCTCCGCTTTGTATGTGTTTTGTAACTCATCTCGGTCATCGCCAGCTCTCGCCAACAAATCATATAATCTAAACAAAGTCTCTCCTCCACCGTAACAACACCGTCATTGCTCGCCGTCACATCTCCATCTTCAACACATCTCTGGCTGCCGCCACCATGAAATCACTTCGACCAAGCTTCCGCCTCCCCTTCGTTAGCCGGTGAAGCATGTACTCCGCCAACAGTCCAACATCGAGGATTGACGAATCTCATAGGAAATTTCTTATTTTTTTGCAAATTTGGTCCCTAATATTTACGTATTTTCAATCTTGACCCCACAATTTCCAAATTTATACAAAAGATCTGTATTGTTTAAAACAACCCATGTTATATGAAATTATGTAATCAATATGTAATATTAACATCCAAATGAAAACTAAAATGATTAAAATGAGCAAAATTCTAATCCTTAAACCACAAAAGTTATGCTATATCAATGAGTAATTATTAAACCCAAATCATGTTAAAAATCATTAAATTCATTAAAATATCTTATTATATAAAGTAGGCTTTTCTCTCATATGAGAGTGTCATGTCACTAATTCATCTCTTTTAAACATGACATGTGTAAGATTCTTGGTTAATTTTTTGACTTTTCATTTATTTGTTGATTCATCTTTAATTAAATATTTTTATGGCATCATTCAATGAATCCCACCTTTTTTTTACCTATTTATTGCAATTTTACTGCAACATGTATCCCTACAAAATATTATATAAAGCGTTTTGGTTAATCAAAGTATCTGAGAAATCTCTACATCTAACTTTTATTATTTTTACCGAAGTTTCTTAAAAAGATACCTCAGATACATTTGATTAACCAAAACGTCTTTGGCATCAACTAATGATGAACAAAGTGAATCGTAACTCAAGATTAGATAAAAATCGTATTGTGGCCTCGATCGCCACCAACTCGGTTGTACTCATGAAGAAACCGAAATGATTCATAGGATTCTTGACAGGAGGAGAGCCACCGCGAGTGGTCGACACAACCCATCGATCGAATACAAAGAATTGTATAAAGTGTTTTAGAATGGTCTGATCATATATTTTGTTGACTTTATTGAATAGAGTTATTTAATAGTAACATTTAAATTAAAACTCAATTCAAAGAAATACTAAAAAATTAACAAGTATTGGTTTTGGATTACTTAGAGTAATAAATATTATAGTTCTGTTACTGAAAAATAATAATTCTTAAAGTTACAAATACAAAGTAACAAATGTCAGTTTTATAGCTCGATTTATTTCATTAATAATCATTCATTTCTTTTGCAAACTATAGTTTCTTCTTAAGTTCTGTATTTATTAACTAAACCAATTAAATTATGTATTTTCATTAAAACTATGTTTTACTCCCTCCGTTTCATATTCTAAATAGTATTAATAAATTTTTTTGTTTCAAAATATAGGTAATTTTCTCACATCTATGTAACTTTTACATGTAGTAGATATAATGTGACCAATCAAATAATGTCTATTTTTTATAATTAGTAAATTTTATTAATTAAATACTATGTTCTAAAAAATAAGATCTTTCTTAATATTAAAGATTTTATTTTAAACTATTGTGAAATGGAATAAGTAATACTATATATAAACGTTTAGAAAAATCTCCGTGATACAAAAAATTAGTTTATCGTCTTTTGTTAACTTTTAGTAAAACCTTAAAACCCCTGAAAATAAGAAAAAATAACAAAACATGCCACTTGAATTTTAAATTATCACTCTTTTCTTACTTCTTCCAATAAAACATGAACACTATCATCATACAAATTTAAGTAAATAAGTATTTTTTTGTATTTAATTTGATTAACTTGAAACTTATGAATTTGTGTAGCCATAAACAGGTTGCCCTTTAAGAATAAATGATCCTCGGGAGAATTTATATATATTAATGTATTCACATAATATGATTGAATTCTTTAAATACATTATTGATTTTTAATAGTTATACCTTCCACAATTTTGCTAAAATCTTAGCGCAAAATACACACAAAAAAGTAATTGAAAATATCAATTGTTTATTAGAATTTGAATTTTTTTTCAATTATTTATAACGTGCGTGCACCCGCCCGTAGGGCGGATTTTACCTAGTTTAATTTTATATTTAATAACTAGTAAACCCAAATGTACACCAAATGTGTACAAGATTACATTTCTACATACATACAACATTACATTTGTATATACGTACAAGGTTAAAATTGTATATGTGTACACTTTTAAGTGTGTACATATATATATTATTAAAGTGATGTGCATGTGCATAATGTTAACCTAATGTGTACAAAATTACACTTGTACATGCATACAATATTTTTAAGTGTGTACATATGTATATTACAATTGTATATGTGTATATTTTAAAATGCATGTAGATGTTTTTAGTGTATATATATGTTCAGTTATATTAGAGTGCACAATAAGTAAATTTATGACAAAATCAAAGAGAAATATGTTTATTTCAGAAACGAAGGACTATTCACACATTATATATGAGTAAGTTTAAAAATAAAATAAAACTTCAAAATAATTAAATATGCATCATAAATAATTTTGAAAACCCTTTAAAAAGTTATTATCATGAATCCTACGATTAATTAAATAGACATTTAGTTGATATTAATGATATATAACTCTTTAAAATGATTAGATAAATAGTATTTTTAAAAATAATTAGATAGAACTTATGTACTTTTGGTTTAAAAAAAAAGACATTCTACACTTGAATGTATACGTGGACATCCTAAATGTGGATATTATATATATTTAATGTACATGTGTACAATCAAGATTCATAGACACTGAAACAAAATGATTATACAATTTATATGTTCATTTCTTACAAAATATAAGTGTACACATGTACAAACTTCTATATGTATGTCTTTCTAAAAGTAATTTTAATTAAGAAAAAGAAATACATTTACATAAAGATCGGGAAAGGTTTTCCACAAACTGTCTTTTGAGGAGTTACATTACCAAAGGTTTATGCTCAGAAGAAGATGAAACATAAGTTCACAATATCAGTTTATATTGCATTTTCATAAGTATTCACATATTTCGAGGGCTGAAGTGCACAATCTAAAAGTTTGGATCGAATTTGAAGAATTAAAAAGTACATAAACCTAAAATGCAAAATTGGACAAAACCAGGTAGATCTGTGAAACTTAATCGGCCGTTCGCTGGTGGTTGTAAACACGATGTTGGCGGCAAGGATTACACGGAGAACGACGAGGAGTGGAGTTTCAAGCCAAACCATGAAGGTGGTGGATCGAGCTCCATAGCTCGATGGAGATTTGTTCGGCGAACAAAAAAACAATTCAGAGATTAAATGCCCCTTGTTGCTGGTGGTAGGAGAAGAAGGCTGCCGTGGAGACGTGCTGCTCTAGTGTTTCTGACCCAAGGAAAATTCAAAATATGATCTTTATTGAAGAAGATAATGATTTACGGTAAATGGGAAAGAGAAAGGAAACAAAAGTCAAACAAATTTTAAAATAATTTAAACAAAAGGAAATTAAAAGGGTAACTGAAATATTGTTATAGTTATGCTTAGTTAGAAGAGTAACCGGAAAAGAAAGTAAAAGTCAGTCAAAAATGTCTTAAGTGACTTGTGATGTTATTAAAAGTGATAAAGTGACCCTGAGTGTAATTCTCTCCTTTTTAAATTGTAACTATTAAATTATATGGAGGTGACGGAGGTTATAGGACACAAGATCTACTCTTTTTTTTTTTGGTTTGTAGGTTATAGAACTCAAGATAAATATGTTATACGGAGGTGACAGAGCATCCGTAAAAAAATGTGACCAACCCTAAATCGTGAGTTCTATTCCGTCGTGGTTGGGGCTAGAGTTGTGGCCACAAGAATTGTCGTGATTTCAGTCGTGGAGCAGCCGAACTGGATACTCCAGAGAGAAAACGTGATGGAGCAGCCGGATAGCTCTGTTGTCCGTGAACACAAACTCAAAATTCCGACAAATCACTACTGTAATCCGCTTCAAGGTCAAGTCTCCTTCTCGCCGTGGTCTTCATGCTCGGGACAGAAGTTGTGGCCACCGGAATCTTCATGGCTTCAATTGCAGATCAAAGAAAAGCTTGATAGGAGCAACAATGGAGAATTTTTGATTATTTGCCACTATGGTCCTCCCATTCTTTTTTATTCTCCATTTTGTCTAAAACTTTTAATTAGTTCAATTTTCTGCATGAGTTTTCCCCGTGACTAATATAGACCAACCAAATATTTTTTTTTGTTTGCATCATTATTCTCTGTCTTATTATTTTATTTTGAATATGTCCCATATGTTTTTGACTTGCAAATAAACATTTTCATTTTGACATAAATAAATAAGCTAAATGAGATGCTAAATATCATTAAAAATTAAATATCATTAAAACGATAAGAGTAGAGACATCTATTCTGTACACTGTTTTGTGATATATGTATATAGTCATATGTACATGACATTATGTACACGTAATTTACTATGCACATGTACAAAGATTTATATGTACACCCGTCCATTTAGGAAAATGATTCATATATACACACTATAAAACACATCGTCAAAAACCAAATATAATATTTTGGCAAAAACCATAAATCTTAATTTGCATCTTAAAAAATCCAATTTTGTGCTTAGAAAAGAAAAATGCTTATTTTAGCTAAAATTGTAAAATACTTCATTTGTTCCCAAAAAATGATTTTCTAGGATATTCACGCATATTAAGAGTACAATGAATATGTAGAAAATCTTTCTTTGTAGAACAAGAAAAAATTCAAAAATCTTACTTCCATAAAAACAAAATTAATATCCAATCTAAAATGGTGTTTCTATTCTTTAATATATAGAAAAATCATTCTTTCTAAGTTTGTGATATAGAATATATGAGATATAAGCCAAATGAGTATTCTAAAAATGTCGATGGATATCTCATTATTAATTATTGATGCATAGTTCTCTTATATAATTATGTAGCACGTATTGGCGCTCGAAAGAAAAGTGAATTACTTGTAAAAATAACATGAACACACTAATAAGGTTTTTAAAAATGCATAAAAATGAAACTGCAAATTTAAAAGCCATTTGGTGTGTACAGTATACCATGTACACAAATTTTGCTATGTCCACATGTACAATGAATCACATGTACATCAATTAATTTGTACAATAATATATGGACACCAGACAATATTCAGATTTATTTGAAAGGATTCAAATGAACACCTGCTAAATTTGTTAGGTATATTTACAACTTACAATATTTATATGGTAAAAATTTGTAACTTTCAAAGCTATTTGATGTATACACTATACCATGTATACAAATTTTTTCATCCATGTGTACAATAATTTGCATGTACACCAACTAATTTGTACAATAATAGATGAATACCATATAATTTTTGTACACAGATTTACAACTTTTGTAATTTGTATGGTCAATATGATATAAAAACTGAGTTAATATGACCTAGTGAACTTATGTTATTTTTTGACAATATGACTTAAGTCAAAATTTTATAAGTATGTTCTGCATTGATATCTCATAATTTTAGTAGGTTTTAACATTTTTATTTAGCTCATTTAAATAATTTTAGGATGTATTTAGAGGTATTTGGTGCATATATTTGTTTCTTTACATTTGACAAGGTCTAAAGTTCACAGTGAAAAGTTTTAGGTTAATTAAGCATGACTTATATGCAAATCTGGATGTTTTGAGGCAACAATGAAAACATTTTAAATTACAAGGACCAAAAGTGAAAATTTACGAAAATTCATCTTAGGGTTCAACAATGGCGATCTCCATCACGATGCAATGGCGGCTTCGCTTTATGGTCCACCGGAGGCTATGGAGAGAGGCTAAGATCACGGCAAAGACGTAGCATAGGACATGACGAAGAAGCTCCCATAGAACTTGAGACACCGCAGAAGAGAAGTCCCATGGAGAATAATAAAGACTGCGGCGGTGGAGCTCATTGTGGTTGTTGAATTGCGGTGTAGGGCTTGTCGACTTACAACAATCCCGACGTCAATGATCCACGACGGTGAATCAGCTACCGTGAGTTGAGTTCGTGGCTCAAGTAAATCTCATCAAATCCAAGATGGAGATGAATCTAGAACTTGACATCACCATCACACTTTCACCAAAGATTCATCTTGAAAATTTTTGCATAAGCAAGATGAAAGACAACATGATTCATTTGAGTTAGTCTTCAATTTCATTTTTTTGGGGTTAGAGACGCATAATAATGGTGAGATTCCAGTTTAACAAATTAAGTTCACTCGATATCTAAGATTTTTCTTTCTTTCATTTTTCTCTGTGAATCAAGTCCTCTCTCATCAATATGATTTTTTTTTTATGTAATTATTAATAAAAAGTAGTTATGAGAGAATAGAGAGTTGAATTTTGACCAAAATTTAAATTGGTTAGCAATAGACTACTGAGAAACTAGACGTGGACCTTTTTTAACTTTTAGTTGGAGAAAGTGTCTGAGTAAAAGAAACTGCCCCATAGTGTAAAATAAACTCACAAACTGCCTCTCAGTGTAATTCTTTCTTTATTACACAATAAAACACTTTTGGGCTCCTCACTCACTTATGCACATATTTCAACGTCTATCCTAACAAAACTTTATGAGTAAGCTTTATTCTCTCTCCTTTATTTTTCTTCTTTATTTTCTGAATATTTCTGAGCTTTTCCTAAGCTTTTCTTTATGTGATTGTGGTCCCTCCAATATTTATATTCTCGTCGTTGAAACACATCTGTAAGACCACTCATACAATATTGAAGAGAGGTTGTGACGGTGGAGGCGGTGATATGAGCATAATAGATCGATTATAGGTGACTTTTTTGTTTAATGTGAACTAATTAATATACAAATAATTTCATACATATATTAAGAAATAAATTCAAATCTAATTTTTGGGTATTACTAAATTAATCACAGATTTCTACTGATTTATAGTTAAAAATATGCAATTATTAATTCGAATAAAAAAACTTAAATTTTAATATTTGAAAATTATAATAGATTATCTCACTCTAAAAAATAATTAAAGAGTTACGTTAAGCAAAATAAACGACCGTACAATTTTATTTGTACATGTACATCTTAACATATGCACAACATTTATTGTTAAAACAATGTACTATGTACACATATACATATGACATGTGTACGATTATATGTGTATATGTGTACATCTTCACATGTGTACACTCTTTATTGTTAAAACAATGTACTATGTACACATATATGTGGACATGTGTACATGTGTACACTGTTTATTGTTAAAACAATGTTCTATGTACACATATACATATGTACATGAGTGATCTTCACATTGTGTACACTATTTATTATTACACACATTTGCAAGTTTCATTGTCCATATATTCATATGATGAATTTATTACATATACATATTCATCAAATATAATCGTTATGTACATATATATTCATTGTCCACGGATTCAATAATTTCATACAAAATTACATATACTCCCATTCATTTATACATTGCACAAGATATGGCACAATGGTGTGTTGCAGTAAATTAATATACATCATATTTGTTGGATCTTCAAGTTGCAAACAATCCCACATTCAGCAACTAGGCAATATAACATCATATGTGTACAGTATAACATAAGTGTACATATGTACAATATAATATAAGTGTATAATATAATATAGGTACACATGTACAATTTTATGCTATTGACATCAATGACATGTACACCACCACTGTTATTGCTCTCATTCTATTATAACACCGAAGAAAGAAGTAAAATTCAACTTATTGTAACATACATAAGCTCATATCAATATTTGGGGAAACTGTTTTTTTAGACCAAATAGATTTAGACATTGTCCCTTTAGTTTAAATTATATTTTGTACCAATTTTGACTTTAATACCCTTTATTTATTTCTGAAATTATTAAAAAAAATAGATTTATGAAGCAATTTTTTTTTTTAAAAAATAGTACATAGTGATAAAACCCTTATATCTATATAGTGATATTTTTTTCATGTTTTAAAAATATGTAAATAATAATTTCATATATTATTCTACCGAAATTAGAATCCGTATACTACGGATTAGAATACGGATCCACTTTTTTCACTATTTCTACGAACTGCAGAATATGTTTTCTACGAAGATAACACGAATCTAAAATAGTTAGGAATACACATTCCACGCATATCATAGAGTTCTAATAAAAGTAGAAATTGAAATCTAAACTTTTACTTAAATCTAAAACAAGTAGAAATCGGAATCTACATTCTCACAACGTTCTAATACATGTAGAAACTGATTTCATATCTTTTTACACAGTTCTACCTTTAGTAGAATCTGAATTCTATGGATAAATATTATTAGATCCGAAAATATAGCAAGAATATATTAGGAAATATCCGATTTCCATATTTAAAATTCAACTTTTTTTAAAAAAAAATATTTATTATATTTTTTTAAAAAAAATTACTGTGGACGAGGTGTAAATATGGAAACCAATCCGATTTTTTTTTAAAAATCTGATTGAGTATTACTGTGGACTAGGTGTATAATTTTAGTTTATTAAATTTAAATTTTTTATAAAAAAAAATTATTAAAAAAAAAATTTTAAAAAAAAATTTATTATATTTACACCCATCCGAAAATATAGCAAGGATATAAAATTTATTTTTATTTTATCCTTTTAGAATAATATTATATTTTAATATTTATTAAAAAAACAAAATTCAATTTTTTATAATTATAATTAACCTAATTACGAATTAATAACTAAAACTATATAATTTAAGGGTAGGATTGCCATTCAGAAAATATTTAGCCTAATGAGACAATAAATAAATCAAATTAACCTAAGGGGACAATGTCCAAAGCTATTTGGCTTAAAAAAACTATTTTATCATATTTAAATGATTACCCCAGCACTAGGCATGTTCAATCTGGTGTTCGGTCCGGTTTCGGTTCGGTTTTTTCAGTTTTCGGTTATTCGGTTTATAAAAATTAGCTACCATATTGGAACCATATTTAATTTGGTTTGGTTCGGTATTTATACTACCGGTTTTCGGTTTATTCGGTTTTATACCAAATAACATTATTATTTGATTTGGTTTCATATTATATGATTTTTTTAAAATATATATATTGTCAAAACTATCGTTTATTAAAATAATCCTAGATGTTCATAAATATAAAAATGTGAAATTACCTACAAACAAAACGACCAACGATTCATTTTTGTACAGCTTTTCTTATTTTCTCTTTGTTCTTCCAAATAAATTACATGGTACAATCTAATTTCACAATTTCTTATAACATGCAAAATCAAATCAAATTTAGATAATAGTTGAAGAAAATAAAATAAAATTATTAAGATATATCTTCACAAGGAATAAAAAACTAAAAAAAACTATTCCAAGAAAATAAATGGTTATATAATGTATATATTTATATATTTTTTTCTTTGATCGGATTTGTTCGGTTTATTCGGTTTAATCGGTTATAAACCTAACCATATCCAAATCCTACGATTTTTATAAAATCATATCCATTCGGTTTATATGGTATATACCAAATCCAAACCATATTGTCTATTTCGGTTCGGTTCGGTTCGGTACGGTTCCGTATTATCATATTGAACAGCCCTACCCAGCACTCCAAACGTTAAATCTAGGACCATAATCACTCTTCAACACTTCAGGAGGAATGCAATATGGACTCCCAACAAACTCTGTAAGCTTATCTATTAGAAAAGAGCAATAAACTTTACATAAGAAGCAGATTCACAGGTTGAACATAAATATCCCAAATATGATCTTGACCTCGCAACGGACAGATGTCCTCGGTCGTCTTTACATAATAAGATCCAAAAATCAGGACGTTCATTTGTATCAGACACAATCCAAAGTGCTTTCTTGCTATAGAGCATGTGTATCTTGCTCCTGAATTTATCAATAATCTTCAAAAATAATCACAATATGCCTAGCTCAAAATTATGTACTCATCAACTCGAAATCTATGTTCATCAAAATAATTTTTAAAAATTCCAGTCTTGTGGATCCAAAAAATTATTGTCGAAGAGAAGGATATAAGTAAGAGAGTTTACCACAAAATATGATATCGCCCCTGGTCATCCTCTTTGGAGAGATTCATCTACTGCTTAAGTATTCTTAATCGCATGAATCACTTCATGCCTCTGGAGAATTAGGGTCAAATGTTTTTCTCGACAGTTAGGATTTGGATTCAGCTATAGCAGATGTTTCTGATGCGGAGGATTTGGAAGACGCAAATGATCCCCTGAATGATTTTCCACCGCTACAAGCCTCTACAACGACTTTCTGTTGGGCTATATATCGTGCTCACGCCGTTATTCGTCTTGAAGCTTAAGAATTTTCTTCTGTTTGATGCCGGATTAATCAAAGAAGTTATTGTCATAGAATTCATCAGTTTCTGGATTTAATTTTTTTAATATAAAATGGGGAAAGTTGAATCATGAGAGATGGTGAAAACTCAATACGAACTGAAAATGAAGAAGAGGAGAGAGGAATGCTAGCTGTTGAATTGCGTGGGTTTACTTTTTCTTTTTCTTAATTCATTTCTCTTTTATTTTGTTAATCAATTTAGTTTGCGCATTTTTGTGAAGGTTAAATATTAGTTAAGTTGTAACTTGTAGTTACTATAGAAAGATAACATACATCAAAAACTGTGAAAAAGTGTGTGGAGCAATAAGTGTCCTAGAATGATATACAAACTCAAAATGTGACTCATAGTGTAATTCTTTCTATTAAAAAATATAAACTGGTCCTCTATGTAATTCTTTCTATTAAAAAATAGAAACTGGTCCTCTATGTAATTCTTTCTTTAATCGGGGGAGAGAAGAACCTTGCCGAAAGACTGGTGCTTTAATAGGTTTGATAATAATTTTGGGTCTGAACTTTCTAATACCTCTCATTTTAAAACTCTAAAAACTCGTCCAATCATATTTTCGATGACCGTATTAGATTTTTCTTTTAATATTTGAGATTCGGAATTTGGGATCAGTGCCGGCATAACATATAGGGTGGTTAGTGCAACCGTCCCAGAGCCTATATCAACAGTTTTTTTTTGTTTTTTTTAAAAAGAAATTGTTAATTTGTAAGAATTGGATAATAATATTAAGTTTTAATTTAGATAATGCTATAAAACTATGATAATGTAGAAGAAATTGAAAAGATAAAAAAAAATAATTAATTAGTTTAATAGTAATTTTAAATTATTTTTCCAAATAATATATTAATGTATACTTAAAAATTAGCTTAAAACTTTTTTTTTTGTCTAAGGGCCCGTACTTTTGAAAAAAAAATTTTGCCCAGGGGCCTTTATTTGTATTGAGCCGGCCCTGTTTGGGAGAAGGATAGTAGATTAGATCATGTTTACGGGAAGAGGGACGATTGGATCGAAAGCCGACCGGGAAAGGATTAGCGAAGCTTCCGATGTTAATAGGTCCAAGGGCAAAGAAACAGCCGGAGCAAACTCGGTGTTGATGGGGAAGCAAATACATGATTCTCGTTCTGCTACCCTCTCCCCGACTGACATTTTTGAAGGTGAGATTCGTTATAGTTATTTCAGTTGCAGATTGTTTGATTTGATTGGAGTTGGTATTTATTATTGAACTCATAACTCATATTTCGAACTTTACTTTGCACTTATGTTGATGTTACCAAACACGTAAAAGCTCTTAACTCTTACTTACTTAAAATCGACTTGGAAGATTGATAATGATGAACTGCTTTTTGGGTTTATCTTAGGCTCGGCTTTTGTTTTCAAATCGAGTTATATTGTATGAAGTCATCTTTGTCCTGTTGTTATTGTTGTGGTCGAGCAACTAATGTTTTTGTGGGCATTTCTTAGCTGTAGAAGACTCAGAGGTCAGTGGTTCCGACCAAGAAGACTTGGCATGGACTACCTGGTTCTGTAAACTACCTGGGAACAAGTTCTTATGTGAAGTCGATGATTATTTCATCCTAGATAACTTCAACTTGTGTGGACTCAGACATCAAGTTCCTTACTACGACTACGCTCTCGATTTGATTCTCGATGATGATTCTACTGCCCGTGGTAAGATTATTACAGATGAACAGAACGAACTGATCGAGTCAGCAGCTGAGATGTTATACGGATTGATTCATGCTCGTTACATATTGACAGACAAAGGCTTCCTTTCTATGTTAAACAAATACACTACTTCTGATTTTGGAAGATGTCCTAGACTTCATTGTAGTGGCCAATCTTGTTTACCTGTTGCTCTTTCTGATGTCCCTGGAGCAAGTACCGTGAAGATATATTGTCCCAAATGTGAAGACGTTTATCACCCACCATCAGAAGACCAAGGAAGTAGTATCCTTTTGTTGGTTCGCATTCAATATTTCTTCCTAATCGTTGGATTTTGATCTTCTTTAAACATATTAAAACAGATATAGATGGAGCTTACTTTGGAACAGCGTTTCCACATCTGTTTTTTATGTATTACCCATCTAGGAGGCCAAAAAAGGTGTCGTCTCAAAGCTATGTTCCAAGAGTGTTTGGGTTCAAGTTACACAAGCCGTGAAGTAAGTAGCAAAAGGAAGAAGAATATTACCTAGAGACTTGTCCCTGTTATCATATACAAAGTTGGCTAGCAACTAGTTCTCTCTCTCTCTCTCTCTCTCTCTCTATATATATATATATACAGTATATGTCTTTGTGTTGTTGTAGCCTTTTACGTTTTAGATCCATTTACCAGGCATGCAATTCTCAACTACTACCATATTGTTCACTTTTTTTTTCCGGAGGTTATTCCTGTTTTATATCTGTTTAGGCTTTTGTTCAGTTGCGATAAAAGTTCAGTAATAGCGGATAAAAGCATCTACCACTACCATATTGAACATTACTATCTAACTAGAAAAGATCCGCTCTTTGAACATAGTAAAAACTATAAAAATCTTACTACATAAATTTTGGTTTTCAATCTTACTAATTAGCATGATCGTGACAAATCATATGGTGATTATATATTTAATATTCTGACATGTGTTAGATAAAAATTTTCTTTAAACCTAAAATAATTTAAAAAGTTCATTTTCCTTAAACTAATTTTTTTCTCTATATATATACATATTTTATGTCCTTGTGTTATTGTGGGATATAAATACATTTAGTAGGTATGCAATACTTAATTATTACTTTATTGCTCATTTTTTTTTGTTTTTTTTCCGAGGTTATTACACAACTTCTCAATCTCCGCCCCTCATTGCGGGGGTCAAAGACTACTTGTTGGTAACATTTTCGACCGAACCTTGTGTATATGATACAAATGAAAATGTTTGGAAGAAACTAGATGTTGTACCCTCGAGCACAAACAATATCTTAGGTTACTGGAGACAAGCTTTTGTTGGTTGGACTTTCTAAATCTTGGCATAGGACAATAGTGTACTGTCCTTCTACAAACTTTGAAGTGCAGTTTTGGGAAGAATTAAGACACCATTGCAGTGGTGATCATCTCCACCAATTTATCCAAAAACTGTTGTGTGATATTTGCATAAAATTTGGTTCGAGATAGATTTAGGAACATGCTTGATTTGTTATTTTGTTTTCTTGTGTTTTTATTTTGCATTGGGGAACAAAAGGCAGTGTTTTCATTTGTTTTATGCTGTTAAATATAAGTGTTTATGTTCATGTTAATTAAAATAATATCGTTTAGGTTTATTTAATGTTTACTAAATTTTGATTTGTTTTGAAAGTGCGGAATGATTTTTCAGTTTAACTATTTTGATTTAAAGGAAAAATGATTTTTTGTTCAAATTGTAACATTTCAGTTTTAATGTCTACTAGATCTTGACCCGCACAACCGTGCGGGTCTTTTTTTATTTATAGTTTATAAAAAAAATATCAGTAAATAAAAATATATTTACTTATAAAATCTTGCAAAATTCTAAAGTGATAGATGTTAAAACATCTTTTTACGTTTTAGATCCATTTACCAGGCATGCAATTCTTAACTACTACCACATTGTTCACTTTTCTTTGCTTTTTTCGGGAGGTTATTCATGTTTTATATTTGTTTAGGCTTTTTTTCAGTTGCGATAAAAGTTCAGTAATAGCGGATAAAAGCATCTACCATATTTATTGAACATTAAAATCTAACTAGAATAAGACCCGCTCCTTGCACGGAGTAAAAATTATAAAAAAAATATTATATAAATTTTAGTTTTCAAAGTTACTAATTAACATGATCGCGACGCATGGAATTATATATTTAAGATTCTGACATGTGTTAAATAAAAATTTACTTTTAAAAATAAATTAAATCAAAAATAATTTAAAAGGTTAATTTTCCTTTTTTAAATAATTGTATCACGAAGGAGACAACTAATATTTTCTCTCTCTCTCTCTCTCTCTCTCTCTCTCTATATATATATATATATATGTGTGTCTTTGTTTTATTGTGGGATATAAATACATTTAGAAGGCATGCAATACTTAGTTGTTACCTTATTGCTCACTTTTCTTTGTTTTTTTCGAGGTTATTACACAACTTCTCAATCTCCGGCCCTCATTGTGGTGGTCAAAGACTACTTGTTGGTAACATTTTCGAACGAACCTTGTGTATGTGATACAAATGCAAATGTTTGGAAGAAACTAGATGTTGTACATGTGAGCACAAACAATATCGTAGGTTGGGGAGTTGCGTTTAAATCAACTGGAGACAAGCTTTTGTTGGTTAGACCTTCTAAATCTTGGCATAGGACAATAGTGTATTGTCCTTCTACAAATTTTGAAGTGCAGCTTTGGGAAGAATTAAGACACCGTTATGGTGGTGATCATTTCCACCAATTTATCAAATACTGTTGTGAGATGTTTGTATAAACTTTAGTTCGAGATAGACTTAGGAACACGCTTGATTTGTGTTTAAAATAAGTCTTTGGCGATCTAAAGTCGTAATTTTATGTTGTTATTTTGTTTTCTTGTGCTTTTATTTTGCATTGGGGAACAAAAGCTAGTGTTTTCATTTGTTTTATGTTGTTTAATATAAGTGTTTGTGTTCATGTTAAAATACTATCGTTTAGGTTTATTTAATGTTTACTTAATTTTGACTTGCGCTTCGAAAGTGCGGAATGATTTTTCAGTTAAACTATTTTGGTTTAAAGGAACAATGAATTTTTGTTCAGATTGTAATATTTCAGTTTTGGTGTATACTAGATCTTGATCCACACAATCGTGCGGATCTTTTTTATTTAGAGTTTATAAATTATAAAATAAAAATATAAATTATCATTAACAACATAAAAATATAAATTATCATTAACAACATAAAAATATAAATTATCATTAACAACATAAAAATATAAATTATCATTAACAAATATTTATCTATAGTATATCTAAATAAATGTTAAAATATATTGTAAGCAAATCGCAGAAAATAAAACTCTATATTATAGAAGATTATATATTTGATTATTTCAGATTATAATTTATGTATTAAACTCAAAATATATTAATAAGTAATAACAATCAATAAGAATCTAAATTAAAATATATAAAACAAATTACTATATATTAATAATGATGAAAAAGAAACTTAAACAACAAAATTATAGAGTTATATAATATATAACATTAAATGTAAATCATATAGTTAATTTTTTTTATAATACTATCAAAGTTTTATATTTATAAAATGAAAAATCTGTGTGGTTCAAACTCTAGTATATAGTTTTTTATTTATATTTTAGGATTATATACTGCTATCTAGATAAATGTCAATATCTTAAACAAAAACATTTGTATTTCAAATAAAAGATAAATATATGGGGTGATATTATAATTAAATTATGTAAAATTTGAGAACTGTTTCAAAGAATGGATCAAATAAAAAAAATTATACATGAAATAACTCATGACTTCGTTTTAGTGGTATAGATAGATAAATATATAATATATTATTTTGTATATTTGAAATAGAATTTCAGTATTTGTTTCTAGCATAATCTATTTAAATTTTTTAAATAAGTATCTTTTGAAAATCCATAAATTTATATTATTATTCTGATTCAATATTATTATAAATATTTTAGATGATTTTAAATTTTCATTTATAAATATAATAATAATTACAATGATATTTTATGATAATTAGAATTTGAATTTAGTGTTATAAGGAAATACAATTTAAACAGATACCAAAAAGATTTAGTTAAATTTATTTCATTTGTATTTCAAATAGAAATATAAAGATATTTAAAAATATTATCATTAAATTATGTAACGTTTGATAATCTTTCTAAGGAATAGTCCATTTAAAAAAAAACACATGAATTAAGGTTATTATTTATGTTTTAATATATAAGATAAGTTGTTTTGTTTCGTACAATAAAATAGATATTTTCAGTAAAAAAAAAAAGTGTGATCTGTTCTTTTGATATAATCTAATACAAAAGAGATTTAATATGCATATTTAATTAGTATGACATTCTAAAGTAGAGAATATGCATTTTCATTATTCAAATATAATAAAGATATGGATTGTTAGCCATAATAATTGAATTTCCCATATCCTACATTCATATCATAATCTAAGTAAATAGTGATACGATTATGAACCCAAATATTTTTGTTATCGTTATTATTGGGTTTCTTCGTAAAATTAACACTATTTGTTTTATAAATACATAATGACATGCGTTTTTAAAGCGCCGAATAAATTTTGGTTACAAAACTTTTATTTAATAGAATGTTAACATAAATATTTGAGATTTAACATTTTAATTTTCGATAAATTACAAAGCTGGAAGATCGTCGTTAATTGCTACAAAGAAGCACGATGCGCTTTGGTGCATTGTGAATGCTTATACTTCATACGGGTTTATGATTCCTGATCAAACCGTGGCGATAGTCTAGAGATCACTTTGAAAAAATTACTCACTACTTTGAACAAGTTGTGGACGAGGTAACAATATCTCTCTCTAGACCATGTCCATCTGATTATCATCACCTTTGTTGTATTTTTGGTGTTCTGTAATGTGAGATTTACAATCTTTTTGAATGAAAGGTGTGAGGTGTACATCATGTTTAATGAGTACTCCTTAGGACACTTTGTTGAGTTTTTTGACACTTTAGGACACATTGTGCTAAAGGAGCACATTCACAGATTCCAAGAGATTTTTAGGACGGAATTGCCCTTCTGTCCACCAAAAAGTGACAAGTGAAACCGGTTGCGTTTTGTTAGTAGTTAGATTGATTAGTTAGGAGATCGTTTACTTTTTCAATGTATGAGTTACTATGGTATATTTATAGAAAAAAATTGTCTTTTGAGCCGTTAGATGTGAGAAGTAAAACTAGATCGCAGGGTCTACGGCTATCAATTATTTTTGTGATTTTTAGTATTACTAAATAAATAAATTTGATATAAATAAATTATAACTTTTTATCGTCTATATTTTAAGATCCATTTTAATATATTTTAACAGTTTGAATAAAAAACATATCAACATAAAAAAAAAAACAAATTTGTGGATATATAAGTTGTGGATAGAAAAATAATGTGGACATGGAAACAAAAAATATATTAAAAATGTGGATATGGATTAATATTAATTTGAGAAAGGTGATTTCACATTAACTTAATGTAGTTATTAAGTTAACAAAAGATCAAATCAAACGAAATCATATATGCTTCCCACAAAACTAAAACTGAGAGTTCTTTTCTAAAACATATAATACATATGTTTTATGGATAACAAATGCAATAATTTTCTGTATTTATATGTTTATTTTGAATTTGCATATATAATTTCATACATTGATGATTATAGTCGTAAGTGCTGGACTTACTTTCTTGCAGAGAAATCTGAGGCACTCAAAGTCTTCAAAGAGTTTAAAAGCGCAACAGAGAGAGAATTTGGAGGTCTGTTGGTGTGCCTAAGGACTGATCGTGGAGGAGAATACAACTCCAAAACCTTCCAAGAGTTCTGTGTAGAGCAAGGTATCAAGAGGCAACTCACAGCAGCTTACATGCCTCAACAGAATGGGATCGCAGAGAGGAAAAACAGAAGCATTATGAACATGGTGAGATGTATGTTATTTGGTATGAAGGTGCCTCTGAGATATTGGCCTGAAGCAGCTCAGTACGTGGTTCACATACTCAACAGAAGTCCAACAAAGATCCTTGGAAATGTCACACCAGTAGAGAAATGGAGCCAACACAAACCTGCAGTAGACCACCTTCGAGTCTTCGGACGCACAGCTTTTGCTCTAATACCATATGAAAGAAGAGTGAAACTGGATGAGAAGGGAATCAAATGTGTGATGTTTGGCGTAAGCAAGGAGTCCAAAGCATACAGACTGTTGATCCAAATGCTAAGCGGATCATCATCAGTAAAGATGTGAGGTTTGATGAGAAGAAGGAGTGGGACTGGGAAGAAAAGGTTGAGGAAGACAATTTTGTTAAGTACAATGAAGAAGATGAAGCAAGAGAAGTAACACCTGAGACACATGGGGAAGCTGAAGGAGTAGAAAACGCTGATGTCACTGGTGCTGAAGAGGAAACAATCGCTGAAGAAACAAGAACAGAAGTGAGAGAATCAGAGGCTGGTAGGAGCAGAGCAGGGAGAAGCAAGCAGAAACCAATATGGATGAGAGATTACGTGTGTGAAGATAGAGGCATGATCACAGAGGAAGATGGTGAAGATAATAGAGAGATGATGGCGATGTATGTGGACTTTGCTGATCCTGTGAAATTCGAAGAAGCTGTTAAACAAGATAGATGGAGAAGAGCAATGGAGGAAGAGATGAGTTCCATCGAAGAAAATGACACTTGGGAGCTGATTGAACCACCTGAAAACACCAAAGTGATAGGATTTAAGTGGGTTTATAAAACCAAACTTAATGAAAGAGGCGAAGTAGACAAGTTTAAGGTGAGACTGGTGGCAAAGGGATTTCACCAGACGCATAGAGTGGACTTCTATTAGGTGTTTGCACCAGTAGCTAGGTGGGACACAATCAGGATGATCCTTGGAATAGCAGCACAACGAGGGTGGAGTGTTTTCCAGCTAGATGTGAAGAGTGCTTTCCTCCATGAAAAGCTGGATGAGGATGTGTACGTGGAATAACCGTAGGGATTTGAAGTTGAGGGAGCCAGAGACAAAGTTTACAAGCTGAAAAAGGCATTGTATGGCCTGAGACAAGCGCCTAGAGCATGGTACAGCAGGATCGAAAACTACTTCACATCAGAAGGCTTTGAGAAGTGTTACTGCGAACACACTTTATTTGTGAAGACAGAAGAGAAGAACATGCTCATTGTAAGTCTTTACGTAGATGACTTGATCTATACAAGCAACTCTAAGCAGATGATGGAGGAGTTCAAGCTATCTATGGAAAAGGAGTTTTCAATGACATCTCTAGGAAGAATGAAGTATTTCCTTGGCGTAGAAGTTGTTCAAGATATTCATGGGATTTTCATCAGCCAGAAAAAAATATGCAGCAGAGACTCTACAACGATTTGGATTGGAGAAGTGCAACTCGGTGAAAAACCCTGCTGTTCCTGGCCTAAGGTTAACGAAAGAAGGATCAGGAGTGACTGTGGATCCTACTGAGTTCAAGCAATTGGTTGGTAGTCTGAGGTATTTGACTGCAACAAGACCGGATCTCATCTACTCTGTGAATCTAGTAAGCAGATACATGGAGGAGCCAACTGAGCAACATATGTTGGCGGCTAAACGGATCATGAGGTATGTGCAAGGAACCTTGAACTTTGGAATACAGTATAAGCGTGATGGAGAAGAAGGGTTGGTAGGTTATGTAGACAGTGATTATGCTGGTGATAGTGACGATAGAAGGAGCACCTCGGGTTATGTTTTCATGTTAGGAGGAGCAGTAGCATGGTCATCTAAGAAGCAACCTAGTGTCACCTTGTCAACTACAGAAGCTGAGTATGTGGCTGCAGCAAATGGAGCATGTCAGGCTGTTTGGATGAGAAACATTCTTAAGGAGATTGGGTTTGATCAAGAAGAGTTCACAACTTTATGGTGTGACAACAGCTCGGCTATAAAACTTTCAAGAAACCCTGTCTTACACGGAAGAAGCAAACATATCCATGTTAGGTTCCATTTTCTGCGTGAGTTGGTAAATGAAGGTGTGATAAGTTTGGAGTATTGTTCTACGGAGGATCAATTGGCGGATATAATGAATAAGCCAGTGAAGTTGGAGGTGTTTGAAAAGCTTAGAAGAGCAGTGGGAGTCTGTTTGAAGATCGATTACTGAAAAACAGAGTGTTTTCAGTTTACATGAGCAATGGGGGTCATGGAGTCTGTTTTTGTTCTTTAGACAAACACGCTTCTATTCTCTATGCAAAATTGCAGGTTTTCCAAAAGCTATATATAGGGGTTCACCACCCGCATGGCTAAGATCCACAAGCGTTAGGCGGTGCCGTTGGACCATCATCCACTGCCCTCAACTTCAAAGGTCCTTTCTTTTTACTCAAAAATTCAAATTGGTTTGACGAAATCTAACTAAACATTTTTTGTTTTCCTCAGACTGAAGAAAAAGAAGAAGAGTGATTTCAAAGATCAGAACTTTTTATTTATTATTCATTTTCAAACAAAAGAGAGTTTCCCATTGCGTAAACAACTCTAAGAACAGTTTCAATATCATCTGAAGACGAATCAGTGAAGACCATAGTCACCTAACTCAGTAGAGTACTCACCATCTCCTTCCCCTTCTCCACCGTTTAGCTCTGAGATTGACTCTCCCACTTTACCCTGACTTCCTTTCGGTGCAATCATTTGGTTAACTCCATGAACAACAATCCACTCATTGGCAAACATATCCGGAAAGATGAGTGGGACTCCATTGAGAAGAAGAAAATCACCAGACCAAGAAAGCTCAATCTCATACCCTTTGAGAGCAGTCTGCAGAATCGACCCTTCCCACGCAAGTTTCTCAAGATCTTTCCACGAGAGAAGCCTCTTGATCACATGTCCTCTGAAGATAGTAGCGTAATCTGAGAACTTGCTGACTGATATGGCTTCGTCGATCGGAGCGAAGACCGTGAGCTTCGTTTCGTTCCCTGGAGGAGAAATCTCAAGCTGTAGAGCGAGAAACGTTGCAACGATCACGAAGCCTCTGGAGAGTAACAAACTCGAAGCAGAGTCGAAGATGTTGAAGCAATTCCCCGGTTTAGATTTAACCGGTGAGCTAGGAGCTGAGCTAGGGATCGGAATCGAAATCGAATCCATTGGTTCTTCATCAGGAGATGAGATCGAAGACGACGGTGGGGAAGCAACGATCGGCGGTGCGAAAAACTCGTCGGAACTGTAGATCACGACGTATCCGTCGTCGAAGAGAGGAGAATCTTGGACTACGACGCCGTTTATGGAAAGATTCGCTCCACGGGAGCGAGAAGAGTTGGTGACGGTTAGAGAGGAGTTAGATCTGAGAGTAGGGAGTTTCGCGCCGTGAGGAAGGTTCGTTAGGGTTTCGCCGGGGAGTCGCGTCGGAGAGAGGTGGTACTTGATAGAGAGAAGCGACGGTTGGCCAGATACGGAGAAAGCTTGATCGGAAGGAGCGAAGATAGTGAGTTCTTGCCAATCTTCGAGGCGGAGGTCGTTGTTGGCGAGCTTTAGAGTGAGTCCCATGGAGAAGTAGCCGGAATCGCAGAGGACTTCCACGGCGGAGGAGATAGTTGCCACAGAAGCATTAGAAAGTGAGACGAGAGAGAGGAAGAAGAAGGAAGTTAGAAGATTCGACGCCATTGACGCCGTTCTTTGAGCTAGAGATGTTTGTTGCAGAGAAAAGCCGTTGCAGGGAAGTTACAGTCTATAGAAGTCCATCCTATTAAGGGCGGGAAAGATGTGGGCTTAGTTACTGGGCTTTTACTCTTGGGCCCATTTTAGCTCTGATGAATATGGACGTCGGCTACTTTGCGTTTTGATTTATGTTTTTAAAGATCTGTTTCGTCGTTATGAAAAGCTTCTTTCATGTTGCCATAGACCTTTGTTTCTCTTTTAAAAGATAAATGACAAAAGTATTCTCGAAACCAAGGGTCAAGAAACTTTGATTACACAGGGTCTGAAAATCCGTTCACAATTTACTGGTAAAAGTACATCACTTTTGATCATTGTTTAAAGTACATCAACCATTGACAATTTTTTTTTGAGAATTTGAGAGGGCACACTTCTTCCCAACTCATCAATTTTGGAAAATCAATTCACAATTTATGGTACATCAACTCATTTTTGAGGGAACTTCTTCCATAACTTTTAAGTTTCAATTGATAACACTTTTTTTAAAAAAAATAAGAAGCTAAAGGATGTTCCTCAAAATTTAACTTAAATGAATTGAATATAATATTTTAGTGGAAGTACAATAGTCTAGTGGTTAAAGTTTAAATGTTTCTATGTTCAGGGATTTGAATATCATACTATGCAATTTATACACCAAGAGATCTGAGTATTAATTTCGGGAAAATGTGAATTATGCAGAAAATTGAAAAAAACATTTACAAGAGATCTTCAGCATGACGCAAGCAATACCATTATGAATAAGATCTCACTGAGCAGCTCAACGTGATGCAATTAGATGTGAATCGTCATAAAACAGATAGAATTATCCGCTATAATATCGTCTTTGTAATGTTTCTCGTAAGTTGTAATAGCATAATTAACCAAATAAAAAAAAAGAATGGAATATAATATTGATTATTTTTCATCTCTCTAAATTAATTTTAATGAATTATAAAGCAATTTTATTCTCCCAAAAGTAAAGAGTTGTTTCAATCTTATTTATTTAGTTTTTTTTTCTAAACTTCATTCACTTATAGTAAAAAATTGCTCCAAAATTTCCATAAAAATTATATTCATTCCTTAAATGTATTCAATTATTTATTTTCTTTTATTTCTTTTCATTCCTTTACTATCATTCATTTTATTATTCAATTTTGAGTCAATCTTTTTATTAAAGTTTCGCAGTATAAATAATTAGAAATTAAACAGTAAAAAAAGGTATAGAAACATTATCAAAACTGTCTCTTTGGAAGATCTTAAAAAAAACAAAGTAAAAACTCTAAACCAATGTCCTTCTTACATTGAACAATTTATTATTTCTGTCACTAATAATTTTAATTATGCAAGTAAATAATTTAAAGAAATTAGTATGATAATCTTAAGAAACTCCTTTTGAGAAATTGTCTACTAAATTAGGAGCCAATAAGTTTTGGTTTTGGTACGTTAATGTGTAGTTTCTTTAATCATTTTCGCTTCTCTAATCATCTTTGCATATGTTCTATACTTCAAACTGTAATTTCCGTTGTATCCCCGCCGTCAGTTGGCCTCACGCCGATTGACGAGAAGTTTTTTCTTCCTTCCGTTTCTTTCCTTCAAGTTCTTTTCCCTCTTTTAATGGCTTTGACTTCTGTTGTTTCCCTTTCTTCTCCGGCAAATCAGGACGTCGTGGTTCCCGTAACTTCTATCGTCACTCAGTCACTCCAGAACCATGTTGCCACTCAATCCCCCCAGACCCCTGCCGTCAATCAATCAGAGATGAAGATTAAATCATCCTCAGTTCCGCTTGCAGTTCCAGCTGCGAAAGTCCCGTCATATGCTCAAAGATTTAAGTCCTCTCTAAGAAATATCAGGAAGATATCAGACCCCTCCTTTCTCGAAGATGGAACTCCAGTTGTGAAAGCTCCTGAGAAGGTCCTCCTCCAGACATCAGATATGTGGAAGGATCATTTAGTAGCGCACTTTCATGGAAGAATGCCTCACCATGGGAAGGTCTAAGCCGACCTAAACCCAGTTTGGGGAAAGTTTGGAAACATCAAAATAAGAACTGTTTCAGATACTTGTTGTCTCATTCTTGTGCCTTTTGTTCAGACCAGAGATTGGGTTTTGGAGGTTGGATACTGGCAGGCAGGGAATGTAGCTTTCTCAGTATATCCTTGGTCTTCAGATGGTAACTTAGCAGCTCAAGAACTTACATCTGTTCTGACATGGGCTATATTGAAGAATGTGCCTCCGCAATTATACTCTCTAGATGGAATCAGTGTGGTGGCGAGTGGCATTGGTGAACCGCTACACACAGAGAAGTCAAGGTTGGATCCATATCATTTTGGTGACACTAAAGTTAAGGTAGAGATAAACTTGGAGAACCATCCTCCTGAAGTGGTGGAGGTTCGAGACTCAGTGGGCAATTCGGTAAGGATTAACGTTGAGTACCCTCGCCTACCACCAAAATGCCTAAATTGTGAGAAATTTGGCCATTTAATCAACATGTGTAACAGACCGCTGCAGAAAGTAGCAAAGGCTAAGTTTCAGAAGAGGAGTGGGGGTATAGCAGTTGTTAACTCCACTTCAGAGCTGAGCCCAACGGAGGTCTCCTCTGTAGTTAATCCTGTGGCGCAGTCTGAGACTTTAGCAGACCCTGCTGATGTGCAGAAAACGCAATCAGCTAGGTCGAAACGTAGGGCCCATTCTAGATCAGAGAGAAGGGCTTGTTCCCGTTCAAGAGCCAGAGGGATGAGCGCTCCTCCTGAGGTGAGAGAAATGAGTGAAGTGTCTCGACCCAAAATCAAAGAGGTGAAACATGATTCAAAAGCTTCACCACTTGTGGACAAAAGGCTTGAAGTGAGGTCGAATGAAGCTCCTAAAATTACTGATTCTCTAGAAGGCAAAGTAGAGGAAGATTACAAAGGTGTTAATGCTATCGAAGATCAGAAGGAAGAAGAATCTATCTGGCTAACAAAGCACACAAAGGCTTATAGGAGAGCGCTGAGACAGGAGGCTTTATGGAAAGCGTCTGCTGAAAAATTCTCGCCAGCTAGGGGGCTGTGTCTTCGACGTCGGGGTACTTCCTCGAGTAAAAAGATCAGTTTATAACTTGTGCCGTCTTAACCCATTGTAAATATGAAGATAGCAAGTTGGAATGTTAGAGGTTTGAATGGAGATGATCGCCAGAGAGTGGTCAACCGTTGGTTACGCAATCTGGAGTATTCAGTAGTTGCATTGTTGGAGACTCATGTACAGGAGGAAAATGTTTTAGAAGTTTATCAGAAGGTTTCTAATGGTAAGAGATTCGAGAATAATTATTCAGAAGTTAATGGTGGAAGAATTTGGATCGTGTGGGATCCTCTCATGTCAGTTATAACTTACTGGAAGTCAGACCAAATGATTCTTTGCGGAGTGTTCGATCCAAGATCAGGAAAGCATTGTACTGTAGCCTTTGTGTATGCTCATAACACAGAGGTTCAGAGAAGATCTTTGTGGGCAGATTTGGTCAAGTTTTCTTCTCACCCTCTTGTAGCAGATACGCCTTTCCTAGTTATGGGAGATTTTAATCAAATTCTTACTGCAGATGAGCACTACTCTCTGGTGGAGTATACTTTACCAGTTAGAGGTATGACAGAGTTCAGGGATTGTCTGGTGGAAAGTAATTTGTCGGATCTTGAAATAAGAGGAGTGTTCTACTCTTGGACAAATAAGAGACCAGAAGATCCTATTATTAAGAAATTGGATAGAGCTTTGGGGAATGAGAAATGGAGAGAAGTGTATCCAGAAGCGATGGGTTTTTTTTGAGGCACCGGGAGATTCTGATCATTCTCCTTGTGTAGTGGATTTTTCAGGAGAAGAGGTTATTAGAAGATCGAGTTTTAAGTACTTTCTTTCATAGCAACTCATCCGAAATACTTGAAAGAATTGGAAAACACTTGGGCTGAAGAGGTTCAAGTTGGATCTAAGCTATTTATGCTAGGGCAAAGACTGGAGAGGGTGAAGAAGCTCTGTAGGAAATTGAATAAGGAAGGGTTCGGAAATATTCAGCAGAGAGCTAGTGATGCTTTGCAGGCGCTTAAGACTGTCCAGGAGCAGCTTCTTTCTACACCAACCGAAACTCTATTTAGAGAGGAGTTTGTGTGCAGGAAGAAATGGCTATTTTTTTGAAAATGCTCAGGCTATATTTTTCAGTAGGAAGGCTCGTATAAGATGGCTCATCGGAGGTGATGCTAACACTACTTTTTTCATAAAGGGGTGATTGCTCATCAAGGTCGTAATGCCATTAAATACTTGTTGGATTCTTCAGACCAGAAAGTTATTAATCCGCTGCAAATAAAAGAGATG
The DNA here is from genome assembly GCA_932364175.1 of Eruca vesicaria subsp. sativa. Classification (NCBI taxonomy): domain Eukaryota; kingdom Viridiplantae; phylum Streptophyta; class Magnoliopsida; order Brassicales; family Brassicaceae; genus Eruca; species Eruca vesicaria. The sequence goes on along the minus strand of CAKOAT010241820.1, from coordinate 560,125 downwards.
GTGGTGTCCTATTTTCAGAGTTTAATGGGTACCGTGGATGAGGAGGTGAGTCCTTTGTCTGTGTCTGAGATTCAGCTGTTGGTGAGATATCGGTGTTCTGAGGAGTTGTCCAGAGAGTTAACCAAACTTCCTACATCAGAGGAGATTCAAGGCGTCTTGAAAGCCATGCCTAAGAATAAAGTCCCTGGGCCTGATGGCTTTGCAGCTGAATTCTATTAGGAAGCATGGTAGGTGGTAGGGGAAGATACTATTGGAGCAATTAAGGAGTTTTTCGTGTCAGGCAGAATGCTGAAGCAGTTCAACGCTACAGCAGTATCTCTTATTTTAAAAATTCCTGGAGCAGACAAGCTTACTCAGTTTAGGCCAATCTCCTAGTGCACCACAATTTATAAGGTGATTGCGCGACTATTGAAGAAGAAACTGAAGCTATTTATAGCAGAGGTGGTACAGAGAAATCAGGTGAGGTTTGTGCAAGAGAGACTTCTTTGTGAAAATGTTTTGCTTGCCTCCGAGTTAGTTAATGATTTCCACTCTCATGACCCAACAAGAAGGGGATGCTTAAAGATTGATCTTTCTAAGGCATATGATAGGCTAAGTTTGGAGTTTGTCACTAATACGTTGTTGGCACTTGACCTTCCTGTGGAGTTTGTAGGGTGGCTGCGAGAATGCTATATGACAACTTCTTATAGTATTGTAGTGAATGGAGAACTCAATGGTCACTTCCACGGTCGACGGGGACTTAGGCAGGGAGATCCCATTTCTTCACTTCTCTTTGTTACAGCAATGGACGTTCTCTCTAAGATGCTGGACAAAGGTGCCTTAGATGGGGTTTTCGCCATTCATCATGAATGTGAAGCGCCTTTGATAACTCATTTGAGTTTCGCGGATGATGTCTTGATATTTTTTGATGGCTCGGAAGAATCTCTGAGAGGTATCTTGAGTATTTTGGAGGAATTCAAACATGTATCAGGGCTGAGTATTAATAGAGAAAAGACTGAGCTCTTACTAGATGGAGGAAGTAGCGAAAGGTGTAAAGCATTAGCGGAGGCTGTAGGAATTGCGCAGGGCTCTTTGCCAATAAGATATTTGGGTGTTCCTCTATCATCTAAGAAGATGAAGAAAACAGATTTTCAGCCTCTTCTTGATAGGATTTGTTCCCGGTTCAACTCCTGGACAGTGAGACATTTATCCTATGCAGGAAGATTCCAGCTAATCCAGGCTGTTATCTATTCAACTATTTCTTTTTGGGCATCTATCTTCATTATACCGGCAGACTGTATTAGTGAGCTGGAGAGAATGTGTAATGCTTTCTTGTGGAGGGGTGTTCCATCCTCTGCTAGAGGAGCGAAAGTTGCTTGGGATTCTGTTTGCTTGCCTAAAGAAGAGGGTGGTTTGGGTTTGAGAAGGCTGGCAGATTGGAATAATGTTCTAGGCCTCAAGCTTATTTGGCTACTCTTTACAGCAGGAGGCTCATTGTGGGTCTCGTGGGTAAGAAGGAACCTAATCGGAGAGGAGAACTTTTGGCAATTAGACCCTAGTAGAAGAAGGAGAGGTAGTTGGATTTGGAAGTCAATCTGCGAGCTAAGAACAATGGCGCGCCCAATGGTTCAGTGTGAGGTTGGTTGTGGGATTACTGCTAGTTTTTGGTTTGATAACTGGACAGGAAGAGGTCTGATTATTAATGTGACAGGTGAAAGAGGCCCGATGGTCTCTGGTTTATCTGAGTCGGCTTCTGTGGCTGATGCGTTAACAGAAGAGGGTTGGTGGTTAGATAGAAGTAGAAGTAGAAGCCTAGTGATCACGGCTATTAAGCAGTGTCTTCCCGACCCACTTGCAATTTTAAATTCAGAAGCAGAGGATGATACTTACGTGTGGAAACCGAATGGTGATCTGAGTTCTGGATTTTTTTCTTCTTCAGAGACATGGTCGGTTCTACATCCTCCGGGACCGCATGTGTTATGGCATAGGACGGTGTGGTTCTCAGGTCATATCCCGAAACATGCTTTTCTGACTTGGGTGGCAGCAAGAGACAGATTAACTACTAGGGATAGGCTTCTCAGATAGGGATTACTTGTTCCTGCAGTTTGTGTCCTATGCAATGGGGGAGATGAAACGAGACATCACTTATTCTTTGATTGTCCATACAGCAAAGAGATTTGGGTACATTTCACCTCTCGTTTTCATTTGTTTCCTCCTAATGCTTTTGACGATGTCCTTAGATGGATGGTGAGAGCGTCCAGTAACTCAAACGTTGATACCATCATCAAACTCCTATTCAAGCTTCTTTATACTACATATGGAGAGAAAGAAACTCAAGAGTGCACACAGATACTGCCAGATCCTCTCATTCACTTATTGGAGAAATTAAGAATTTGATAAGACTTAAACTTGACCCTTTGTCAAGGGCTCAGCAGGTACTAGTTGGAGGGAGGTCCTTGTTGGCTATCTGGATCGAGACTTTTTAGGTACTAGATTTTTTATGTTCATCGAATTTATTTAGTTGTTGCATAGAAGTTCCTGGTTGACTTTAGGGTTGGTTGGGCCTTAATCGTTTTTGTAAAGTTTTGTTGAAATAAAAAACAAAAAAGATTTGGATTAAAAAAAAAAAGTTCTGGTCCTAAAGGGCGTGGGTTCAAAGACCACTGTCAACATTACTTTTTATTTTATTTTTTTCGCTTCGTACATGCTGACGTGTACTCACCTTATCATCTACAGTTTGAGCACCATGGTACCCGCACTATTCGATGACGTGGAATTTTAGTGGTCACTAATCGAGTGAGACGAAACGATAAGGAGCCGAGGCAAGAGGTTCAGTATTCTTCTTCTTCATCCTCACAAAAAAAAAAAAAATCCCCTAACTTTCTCTTCGCAATGGCGATTGCAACATCGATGAGTTTGAATCTAATTGGAGCGTTCAAAGGCTTATCCCTCTCTTCAACCTCGTCTTTCCTCAGAGGCGATTTGAATCTAAACCCTAAAACCTCCTTCACTGTGAGGCTTCCCTTGGAAAAGCTCCAAGCTCCGATTCCATTGACGATTGAATCTGCGCACAAGAAAGGAGCTGGAAGTACCAAGAATGGTCGTGATTCTCCGGGACAAAGACTCGGCGTCAAGATTTACGGTGACCAAGTCGCTAAACCCGGCGCCATCATCGTTCGTCAACGTGGCACTAAGGTAACTCCGAGAACACGAAAGTTTACAACTTTAGTTGATTTTATTGCAGATTATGAGTAAATTGATTCATTGAAATGATGTTGTGTTTAAACACGAAACTGCTTGTGTTTGTGTTTGAATTAATTCATTGGATTGATGTTTTTATACGCAGTTCCATGCTGGGAAGAACGTTGGGATTGGTAAAGACCATACAATCTTTTCTTTAATCGATGGATTAGTCAAGTTCGAGAAATTTGGTCCTGACAGGAAGAAGGTAAATCTATGATCATGTCGATGGAAATTTCATTAATCTTCTTTTGGTTTCAAAAATGTGATTTTGGTGTGTTGCAGATTAGTGTGTACCCAAGAGAAGTTGTGCCAGAGAATCCCAACAGTTACAGAGCAAGAAAGAGAGAAGCTTTTAGAGTGCAGAGGGAGAAGAAGAAGGCCCGACGCGAGAACTACACCTACACGCTTCCTACCCCTCAGCTGGTTCTTGCATCTGCAGCGATCGATGATGAGGAAACCAATTCCGATTGCTGAACATCGAATGTGAATCTTTCTTTATCCTCTCTTTATGTTTAGTCTTTGTTTATGATCATTTCCCCTTTGTTAATTTACAAGAGGCTGTGTTTCAAAGGTCCAAGAGTTGTTGTATGTCTCCAACTCAAACCTCACTTTTGTCATATTGAGTTTAAGCCTTCGGATATTTTCTCCAACCCGAGCCACCGCGAGTATAATCTTAATTCATTATTGTTCATTAGCCAAACCAAACAAAGCCGATATATACTAAGGTTCAAACTATGCTGAGTCATTGATAAGATAAACCGTTAAAAAAAAATGAGAGATAGGTCTTTGGTGAATTAAGATTCCAAAACCAAACCATACCAATAAAGCAGAAGAGACAAAGAGAAAGAAGAAGAAAGTATCTCTCTTTTTTTTGTTTTCTCCGAAGTTTAGTTTAGATGGAGCTTTTTGCAGACATTGCCCCATTCTTAAGCAAAGCCTTCTCTTTTTGAACTTTCAGGCAGTTCTGTACTGGCGAATATATTGTTGCTTCAACTCCATAGATTTTTATGAGAGGTTTTAGAGCTTTCTTGGATTTATTAGAGAGATGACTTGAGAGCATAAATAAAGTCTTGCACTTGTTTTTTTTTTTTTTTTTTGATAAAGGGCTTGCTAAAGTCTTGCACTTGTTGCTTATTTAATTTCTTCAGTCTAGAGAGTTTGTGTTGGTTTAGGCATGTTTCTTCCTCTTTTCTAGCTAACCGTAAGATTTAAAAGAAATAGTGGACGACAGCTCTCTGAGTTTTCCTTTGTGCTACTACTTACCCTCTCATCTTATCTGGCTCGGTTGCTTTGTTGGTGGTGAATTGCAGAAAGGCTGGGAAGCCTCTTGGTTACAAAGAATGTCAGTTTGACAGAGTCATCAAGGACTTCATTTGAATGAAGCCTAAGGTTCGTTACTAGATCTGTTGGTTTCTTCTCCTCCTCTGACTAAGTGCTCCAACGTTTCAAAGAATGTCAGTATCTCTACTACTTTTATTGCGTGGAATGATCTAAGTAGTTTGATTGTGAACACTTTACTATCTAAGATCATCGCTTTAACTAAGTGCAGCAGAAGACAGTTTCAGAATAAAAATAATATCTGATGTTAATTACAGGTGAGTGAGATGTCTGCAGCAGGTGAATAGTTCCTGTTCAGATGTCATTTTGACGAAACAATGACTGAAACTTTCATGACATTGTGTTTGTTGCAGCTTGAGAAACAAATCATTCAAGCTGGAGGTAAAGTTCCTCAAGTGGAAAGACTAGACGGAGAACCAACTATAGATTGCATATCAAGCATGTAGTTGTATTGTAAATTTCCACTCTTGTCTTATTGCTCATTTTATCAGCAGTTGTTTTGTCTTGATGTAAAAATCTTTGCTTGCTTGTCTTTGTTTTGTTCTTGTTTTTGGTTTTTTTTTTTTTTATTTTTTTTTTTTATTTTTTTTAAGAACCCCTAAATATGAAACTCCCATTGGAGCACAAAATGAAGGTGTTTCTTAACTAAGATTCTGAATTACATTTAATTACTAAAATAATCATTAAGAGATTCTAAGTGGGGTTGTGGGTTAATCATGCTCTTAAGGTTCAGGTTTTAGTTTTAGCAAAGTTATATTATGAAGTAAACAATGCTGAGTAATTGAAAAGATGAGAGATATGTCTTTGGTGAATTAAGATTCCAAAACCAAACCATACCAACTGGAGTTTATATATTTACAATCTACAGTATTCCCAAAGTCAAAATATGAGGCCTTGATTGTTAGATCTCAAAAAGTATTTTTACATCAAATTGTTCGATCATACTTATTTTGTTTATGAATATTTATATCACATCCATGTTTATTCTACCATATGGATCATTTGACTGTGTTATTCTTTAAGCTATGTTTCCCCGGCTTAAGCTCAGTTTGCAGGTAATATTCTCACGAATATATGGTGGCTACATATGGTGAATAACACTTGGTTATAACTTTAAAATCTTATAGAGCAGTTATGAATAAGACGAACAAAGAAAGAAGCAAGTCAAGACATAAAACAAAGCTTTACTACTAAACCCCAGCCCATATAGCACAAACAAAGGGTAGCCCACGAGTGTAATATTTTGAGCTAAAGCTAAGCGTAGACATGGACGTTGAGAACGACTAGAAAGAGGATGAGAAAGAGACCGTAGAGAACGGTGTGGACGAAAATAGAAGCTACCGTTGTCTTCATGTTCATGAAACCCACAGGAGATTCTTTCCCAGGAAACTGCAGTATCAGCCCCGGCGATAGAAACGCGAATAGAGCCGAAGCTATCAACGGTGCTGCCCAATCATGCATATCTTCGTACAACGACCAGAGCAAGAACAAAAGCAAGAGGGTAAGAAGAGAGCCTTAAGAAACTGGAAAGTTGGTTGTGGAATAATTGAGAATGGGAGATTTGAACGTGAAGAGAATAAGAATCCAAGAAAGCCCATCTCTTTTCAATTAAAGGAAGAGAGAGACTTTGTGGAATTCTGCTTTAGTAGTGGAGTTATCTTAATATATTGTTTATGGAAAGAGCCAAGTAATATAATGAGATAAATGCGTTATACTTCCTAATTTCAGGAGTTATATAGGACTCATGACCATTTAGCCAAAGCAAAAGCACGAGACAGAGTCACATGAATAATGATGTAAGATAGAATTAAATCTTTTAGAGAAACGGTTCTATCATTCTAAGTCACATTCAACTCTTATGTGACAGTGATTCACATGAATCGGGACCCTCTTGTGGTGAACAATTAAGCTTGGAGGAGTTTCGTTATAACATGTGTCATGTAATCTTGATTTGAAAACTAAAATTTGATAGGAGAAAAAACTGTAGTAGATGATATGTGATGGGTCCGACCACTTGCTAAGAGATCAATATATTCCGTTGAGAGATCAATATTTTCTTCTCTTTCGATTTGACGTATAATATTATTTGAACATTTCTAATAATCAGTTTAATCGGTGTGTACAATTTAAAATGATTCCTTATATCGACAAAACACAAAGCGTGTAAGTTAGGCACCAAATAACCTTAAATAGTAATAAATCAAGTTTTTGTTCACAAAATAAAACACAAGAGAGTTTTTTAACCTATATTTACTAAAAGGTAAAAAAAAAAATATGTGTATATTTGAGTTTAAGATTTAGTGATTGAAGTTTAAAATTCAAAATATTTAAGGTGTGGGATTAGAATTTAAGATTAGAATGTAAAGTAATTTATTGATTAATAAGTGACTGAAGTTTAAAGTTCAATATCTAAGATGTGGAAATAGAGTTTAAGATTAGAATTTAGAGTAATTTATTGATTAATAAATGATATTTAAAAAGAAAAGAAAAATCTTCTAGTGTTACTTTTTGGTTAATGTATTTTGACTAATTTAGAAATCTGCATATAATTTATAAATCTTAACAAAATATGCTGATTTCCAAATCTAAGATGGTGTTATTCAATCATGTATTTTAAAAGAGTTTAAATCTAAACACAATCCACTGTTATTCAATTGATGATTCTAAATTCTGTTTCAAAATTCAGTGTTATTCAATCTATGATTAAATTTTGGATTTTAAAATTTGGTGTTATTCAACTTTTAAGGATTTTAAAATTCTTTGTAATATAATTGGATTTCAAATCATCAGTGATATATTCAAATGAATAAATGATTAAACTCAAAATCCAAAGAGGATTTCAGAGATTTTAGAATTCATCAATTTTAACAATCTTAAAATTTAAAAATCTAATAGATTGTAAATATTTTAAATTGAATAACACCCCTTAATATGTGAATTTTAATAAGTACTTACGAATCTGAGGGTTTTCCTTCGGATTTTAGTCTTTGTATTTTTAACAAAGAAATCCACACAAATCCACCCAAATTCATTATAAAATCAAATCTATTAATGAATCCGTATGATTGAATAACACTTGATTTAAATTAGAATTTATAAATCATGGAACCAATAACACTTGATTTTAACTTGGATTTTAAAATCATGGAATCAATAACACTGAATTTTGTTTAGATTTATAAATCAATTAAAATACATAAATCAATAACACCCACTAAAAGATATTTATTTATCATGTTTGCCCAAAAAATATAGTATCTTTTCTAATTTTTTTTAAAAAAATATTCACGCATACTAAAAATATAATAAATGTTTATGACTAAATTTATTATATTTTACAATATTTTTTTTCATAACTATCAACCAATAGTATTTAACCAATTCAAATATTTTTCAATTAATATTTTTTAAAAGTATACAATCTATCAACATTAATTACTAAAAATATTTTAAAATTACAAAAATATATCATTATAAAATAACAAATAAATATAGAAAATTGTTTTTTTTTGGAATACAGACAGTATTGTTTTACTAAAATACTCTGAAGTAATTAAAGAAGAACAAAGTATATTTTTTTCTTCTAGTGCATGAGAATGCGCGTACGCGTTTACACATAGAGATGAGATGTCCCTACAGCCTACTACACACCAAATCGCAATCTTATTAATTTGTTAGAATTTATCACATTCAAAAAAAAAATCAACTTCGATTAGAAATAATTTTAAAGCTAATTGCCTTTTCTCTCTCTCAGCTCTGAGGAGAGAGATTTTTTTTTGTTTTGTTGACGGGATCTTTTCTGGGAGACTAACATTGGGCTGTCGATTCTGGGAAGAGGAAGCCCCATCAGTTCTTCTTCGCCGGCTTTTGTCTCCGAGAAGCGTTGCTCCCTTTAGTTTCGCTTTCTCTGGCGTCCTCCGGATTCTTTCCCGGTTCCGTCTCTATCGGGTATGGTTTATGGTTACTGTTCGCTTGTTTTGATTTCAACGGCTGAGATTTCGATTAGATCGATTGATGTTCACCGGTGTAGAAGTCGCCGACAATTAGCCCCCCAGCTCGTAAGAATCGTGTGGTTCTTGCGAGTGGATTGAACCTGTTTGGCGAGTTTGGTAGAATTAGGCGGAACTTTAATGGCCAAAAGTCCAAGGGTGAATAGTAAAATTCTTCCTTATAAGTAGATGGAGTAAAATTTTGAATTCTTTACCCCATTTTCTACAACTTATCCAAGAAAATTTTCTCTCTACTTTCTTTGGGGATCTTCAAACATGTTTTCTGGAAGAAGGACTCGTTCCTCAACTAGCTCCAATTCTCGCAATTCCGAGGGAACGAGCTCGCAACCTCCAGTTTCAGCTCCGAAAGAAGAATATTCTTCCCCGTTAATCGATCCGACGGACCGTGAGGCTTTTTGGGCGCTGGGAGATGAGTCGAGGTCCGCTAGGCCTGGGACTTGGGTTCCAGCTTTGCCGGACGTCGATCAAACTTCCGGATATCCGAGCTCGGCTCTTTTTAACAGTATCGATTACATGCGCGAATTCTGCCGAGTTCCAGAGGCTGTCGAGTTTCGTCTTCCACTTGCCGGGGAGGGGGACAAGGATGCGCCTGAGGGTTTTTTCACGTGTTACAACATTTTCTTACAACAATGCCACTTATGGTTTCCGATCCCGGAAATCATTGTTCATTACCTTCACAGGCTGGGGCTACCGATCAATCAGCTGACTCCCCCTGATTTAAAGCAACTCGTTGGTCTCCTGACGCTGAGTTATGATCAGGGAATTACCCTTAACGTTGATCATCTCGAGAGTCTGTTGAAGCCCACGGGGCAATCTCAGAGGATCACTCTATGCCCTCGTGACGAAATTGTTACGGGCTGCTTAACGCTCTCTACTTCTTGGAAGAAAAATTTCTTCTACGTTCGTATCGATAGTGCGTCAGTCGAGGAGGGTTGCATTCCGCTTTTTACGACCACGTGGGGTCGGAAAGGTATGTGAATCGAGTTCATACGAATCTTCTTCCTCTTATTATTCTTTTTATTCGTTTATGTTTTTCCGCAGTGACCAACCCTTTGCCTCCGTATCCCGCGGATCTCCAAAACATCACCACTTCTCTCAAATGTGGTGAAGTTGGTTGGTGCAGTTTTTCTCCGTAACGCGTCCGCCAAGCGGTTGCCCTCTTCCGATCTCGACTCTTTGCGGATACTCCGATTTATGAAGAGGATCCGTTTATCGGGGAGTTTATTCCGTATGTTCCCTCGATGAGGAGTGGCAAGTTAAGCTTCCGAAGGGATACAAATCCGGTTGTCGAAGATGATGACTCTGAACGCGCGGCTTCTCCTGAAAATATTCTCAAGGACTTCCTTGATAGTCAGACGGAAGAAGGCGTCTGGACGAAGGCGGGCGGATCATCGACCTCCCATTTTCCGGACATCGACCATGATCAAGTCCCGAAGTTTATTAGGGGGTCTGAGAAAGCCAAGGAGGTACGTGTGTTTATTGTTTTCTTTTTCGAGCAGTTTCTATGATATCGCTTAATATATTTTTTTTTTTTGGTAGGGTTTCCTTGTCATGAGCCGGGCCCTAGACAGCCGTACTACTGAAGCTCGCCTTGCCGAGTTTCGAGCGAACATGGCTGAAAAAGAAGTTGCTCGTCTTCGGGCAGAGGTCGAGGCCAACCGAGCCGAAGAAGTGGTTGCGAGGGAGGTTGCTTGCGTGAGGGATGAGTGTGCGGCTAGATCTCGCCGCGCCAAGGAGCTTTCTGATCAAAGGATTCGCCATGCTCGTCGTGCGGGCAAACGAGAGGTTGCCGAAGAGATGAAGACTCGGCGTGAGCGATTTGCAACCGGTTGTTTGGATGCCGAAATTTCCCAACGGACGTACGGTGATTATCGCGAATGTCGCGGGATCGTTCATGGGTTATCCTTAACTCAGAATGAAAGGTATTCCTTTTCTGAAGAATTTTCCGTGCAGCGGGAAAGCTTGAATCGGGAAAGAGATATGCAGCCCAAACTTTTCGACCTTAAGGCGCGCATGTGGGATCAATGGAATCCCATCGTGGTGTCGCCGGATTCGGTCGAAGTTGGACCTAGTATTTTGGACGCGGAAGGTGAAGTCGATCAATCCGCGTTTGATGACTTCAATGTGTGATGTTTAGTTGTTTCTCGATTTTATTGTTGTTTTTCCGGGATTGGCCGTTGGTGGCTTTGAATCCTTACCGCTGGGCGGTATGTACTTGAATGCTTTCTAATAAGAAAAAATCTTCTAAGTATGAAATTCGTGTTTTGTGTTAGATGTGGAGGGAAGGATATGAGTTTTCTTCTCGTATCTAGCTCTTTGGTGTAAATCGTCCGATTCGTTTAACCCGGGATGTTTCTATTTTCGCGAGTGTTTAGATGTGGGCGAAGAGACATGCCTTTAGGATCTCGATTCATGCCTTGATACATTAGCGACCAGTGTGCTGGGTTTAGGGCAAGACCTAGGTTTACTTTCGGATTGGGGCTATGCGATGACTAGTCGGCTTTTGTTTTGCCCGTTGCGATTTTAACCTGATTCCATACCGATTTAGAATCCGCGATAGGTTCTCGGCTTATACGATTCGTATGGTTGGAATCGAGCATCTCACCGGGAACAATTTCTAAGTTGCCCAGAAGTGCTGACCAAAAATTTGAATTTCTTTTATAGCGCGTTATTTTATCCTAGTCGGATGTAAGCGGACCGATAGGTCGATGCGTTTGTTTAGGACGGCTAGCGTGCTCGACGGGGCCAATCGCCGAGTGTTCGTATTTTTATAGTCGCGGACGGAGTTGAGGAAATATGTTTCTTGAGAGTTTAGGCGACGTCTCGCCAGTTCTTTCCGAAAATATTTTGATATGCAAGTTTTTTAGAAAAACGATTAAATAGTTGTTACTGCGGAAGCGATTTCCCGGATTGATTTTTTTTTTTTTGCGTTCTTGATAGTAGAGGAGATATTCTAACTTTTTCCTTATTAAAAATTTCGAAAATTTCTCGATTACAAAGCGAAATTTTTTTTCTTAAAATATTTGGGAGTATACGAATACTCGTATACTCTCCCACTCCCCCCCCCCTCGTTTTGGAAGGGGGGATAGCTGAACTCGTCTTTAGGCGAGCTGCCTACGTATTCCTTTCGGAAATTAAGCCATATCGTAGTTCTGATTGTTTGCGCGAGTGTGGTTACTCGGCTGTCGCAGACTTCTCGATCGCTTCAGTTGCGGGATCGATGTCTTTGTCCGGGATTGTCTCCTCCGGCTGGGTGGAAGCGATGGGTGCAGAAACTTCTGGTTTCTCGGCTGTTGCTTGCTTTGGGTCGTCTTCTGCGGGCGGTGGCGTGACCTTTGCCCGTTTTGGTTTCACGATTGCTACCGCCAATTGCCTCATTTTATGTTCGGCCAGGAAGCAGGATCGTGATTGTCTTTGGCATCCCCAAATTACTGCGACTCCCGTAGGCGTTGGGAATTTAATGTTGGGAATTTGATGCCTAAGTGATATGTCGACAGAACCGCCTTCATGGAGTTTATCCAAGGCGTGCCCATAATCACGTTGTAGATAGCTGGGAAATCGACTACCGCGAAGTTAACGATTTTCGTCACTTCTTTTGCGGCGACTGGTAGTCGGATTGATCCCAGGGTCATTGACGTCTCGCCGGAGAAACTAGTCAACGGTTTTGGAATTGGCTCGACGTCCGGGAGGTTGATTCCCATGCGTGCCAGCGTGTTGCGGAAGATCACGTTGACAGTACTTCCGGTATCGACCAAAATCCGAGCGACTTCTAAATCGCTTATTACTAAGTCGATGACAAGAGGGTCGGCGTGAGGTTGGTCGATTCCGCCGGTTTCAGCGTTGTCGAATGAGATCACTCCTTTTGGAGAGTCATCCGTCGGCACCTTCCAACTCGAGCCAGTTTAAGCTTTGCGTTGGTAAGATTTGATAGACGAGACGGTGTCGTTGTAGTATTGCGACTCACCGATAATCATGTTGATTTTCCGGCGGTTAGCGTCGTTACCCTTCTCGTCTTGTCTTCGTCCGCGTTTTTCGCCTGACTGGTTTCCCTGAGGTGGAGTTTCTGCTCGCGCGTTCCTGCCGTTCTTCGGAAGGCGATCCGAATCGAGGATGAGATCCTTGACACTGGATATCTCGGAAAGTTCTACCGCGACCAATTTTGCGGCAAGTCTGGCGTCGAAACCTTTTCAGTTCACGGTGGAATGCCCACGGGTTTGGTGGAGGTCGCAGAAAGAATTCTCGTCGTAATTCGAATTTCTCGTCCACGTGTTACCCGTAGTTCGCCCCTGCTTCGAACCGGAGTTGATGGCGTAGTTATGCGCCCCTTGGAGATCCTGTCCCTCGTGATGGACGAATTTCTCGTTACGAGAGTTCCTCTTTTTCTTCTTCTGCTCGGACACGTTATCCTTCGCGGATGTTTTCGTCGGCTTATGCTTCTCGGACATGATTTTAGTCTCTTCTTCGATGGTTATGAAGTCAGTGGCTTTATGGAGCGCATCATGGATTGTCCGCGGTTTCTCGAGAGTTATCCACTTGCGGAATTTTGATTTATACCAGAGCGATTTTCTTAACGCGTCAATGGCGGCTTTGTCACTAATCTCGCTAACCCTAGCCATGACGAGTTTGAACCTACTCATGAAATCGCGGAGAGATTCGTCCTCCTTCTGTACCAAGCTCCAGAGGTCGGCGTCGGAGGTTTCTGGGTTAATGAACATCGAGTATTGCTTCAGGAATTCCGAAGCCAGTCGACGGAAACTTCCGATCGAATTTCGCCTAAGTTTGGCGAACCATTCGAGTGCTGCTCCTTCTAGGTTTTCGACGAAGAGGTGGTAGTAGCCTGCGTCTTTTTCGTGGTCCTTGAGCTTGGCTCGTCCCATGGTGATCTGGAGTGCTTGTAGGTGCGCTTTGGGATCGGACGTCCCGTCGTAAGTCGGCACCTTAAGTTTTCCGGGATCGGGCAGTTTGATCTCGGTGATGCGAGCCGTGAAGGGCGTCTTCCGAGATTCGTACAGTAGCCGATCGATTTCAGGTGCGGCGCTGGTAGCGTGGTGAATCTGAGATTTTACCGCCTTTAAAGCTGCGGCCGTTTTGGTGATATATTCGCGGAGATCGCGAATCTCGGTCAGACTGCCAGCAATTTTCCGACCTTGTCGGCGTTTGCTTCGAGTGACTGGAGATCGCTCCTCGGCGGTTTTTGCGTATCGCGCGAAGTTGAGTTCCCCCTCGTCTCCAATAAAAGAACGTTCGGGAGAAGACTCCGGCAGGGGACTTCGAGTCTTTCTTCTCCTAGGATGGACGTCAGCGTCTTCGTCCGACGAATCGGCCTGGTCGCTTGTCTCCAGGTTAACCCTTTCGATGCCGTCGCCCTCGGTCTCATGTTCGTGAGTAGGAGGTCTCGCGTCAGGATTGTCTTTTCCGGAATCCTTTTCCGGTAAGTTACCCTGCTCGGTTCTGGGACGATCCGTAGGAGCGCCAAAGTCGAGCCTCCTTCCGCGGATCTTAGTAGTTCCGCGGGGGCTAATTCCTCGGGTTTTCGCGGTTAGGGTTTCTACCCGTTTCGCGAGCGAACCAATGAGCTTTTCCTGCTCTTCCGATTTTTTGGTAAACTCGGAAAGCATCTTCTCGAGGGTCTCGGCGTTAGCATTTGTAGCGTTGGCCGCAGACGCACCTTGTGGTGGCGTTGTTTCAACGTTATCGCGTTCGTTGCGAGTTTGGTTGCCACCAGTCATCGTTTCTTCGTTGGACATGTTGCGGCTTTGGTGTAAGATAGATCCGACCACCCCTCCTTCTAGCGCCAAACTGTGGGAACCGAAATCCACCTACTGTTAATAAATCGTAAAAAAAGGAAACTTGGGGAAAACCCTAAGTTTCCAGAGGAACCGGCTATCTGCAGAACCGCACAACGAAGATTAAGAAAACGATAAACTTAGAATTTTAAAAGAATAAACGAAATTGAGAACAAAGAGGTTCTTATTCCGAATCTGCGTAAGAACTGGTATAAAAGAGCAGCCGAAAACTTAAGAACGAAAAACCCTAATTGAGACGCAGCTCGCTAACAGAAAACAGAAATATTCCTAAATGCTAATTTTGGTGTTGAGAGCTCTGAAAATCGTGTCCCAGCTTCTGCCCTATGCCTCCTCCTTATATACTCCTCCTTAGGCAGTTCTGACCTTTCCATTTCGCCCGAAACTGAATATATCGGGAACTTTCCATATCTGTCGATCCTTCCTTTTCTTCCGCGGAAATCTTCTATTTATCTTCAAACTTGCCTTTTATCTTCCGTCTGCGAGTAAACCGTCAAAACGTTATCTTATCTTTGGGTTTGATTTCATTAATGTCGCGAGATGGGTTTTTATCGTGTTTTAGGACCTTTCGGGCCGTTTACGATAAAAACCGTTTTACGACTTTAACGAGACCATTCCAGATCCGATGCCGTTTTTATACGATTCTCTCGACGTCTTTTATTAAAAACGCGTTTTTTATAATCTTAACGAAAATCTCGGATAAATCGTATAGTTTAGGCGACGTTCGGTGTTTTGCTTAACTGTTACCGTTTTATACGATTTCTTCGAGTTCTTTTCGGGAAAACGGAGTTTTACGGTTTTTATCGTAGAATTCAAACGATAAGTCGGATCGAGACGAAACGAGATACATTTTGGCCGTGGTTCAGAATGTGACCGTGTCGAAGGACGTAAGGTTCGAATCAGGGCAGCGGGAGATCCGGGAGATCTCTAGTTCGCCAGCAGGCGAACTAGCCGAGGAGGTCCTAGTTCGCCAGCAGGCGAACTAGCCATGGAGTGTCTAGTTCGCCAGCAGGCAAAATAGATCGGGACCGTCTAGTTCGCCTGCTGGCGAACTAAGCCAGCTTTGCTTAGTTCACCAGCAGGCGAACTAGTTGGTGAGCCTCTAGTTCGCCTGCTGGCGAACTAAGCCAGCTTGGCTTAGTTCGCCAGCAGGCGAACTAGTTGCGACTAGTCCGCGCTTCATGGCTGTTTCAGTTTTTCGCGGTTTTGTAAAACGATTTCTCGAGTTTTATAAAACGGCTTTTCGAGTTTTATAAAAACGATCTTTGAGTTTTATAAAACGGCTTCTCGTGTTTTATAAAACGATCTTCGAGTTTTATAAAACAGCTTCTCGGGTTTTATAAAACGATCTTCGAGTTTTATAAAATGATCTTCGAGTTTTATAAAACGATCTTCGAGTTTTATAAAACGATCTTCGAGTTTTATAAAACGATCTTCGAGTTTTATAAAACGGCTTCTCGAGCTTTATAAAACGATCTTCGATTTTTATAAAACGGTCTTTGAGTTTTATAAATGGCTTCTCGAGTTTTATAAAACGATCTTCGAGTTTTATAAAACGGCTACTCGAGTTTTATAAAACGATCTTCGAGTTTTATAAAACGGCTTCTTCGAGTTTTATAAAACGGTCTTCGAGTTTTATAAAACGGCTTCTCGAGTTTTATAAAACAATCTTCGAGTATTATAAAACGGTCTTCGAGTTTTATAAAACGGCTTCTCGAGTTCTATAAAACGATCTTCGAGTTTTATAAAAAGGTCTTCGAGTTTTATAAAACGGCTTCTCGAGTTTTATAAAACGGTCTTCGAGTTTTATAAAACGGCTTCTCGAGTTTTATAAAACGATTTTCGAGTTTTATAAAACGGCTTCTCGAGTTTTATAAAATGATCTTCGAGTTTTATACAACGACTTCTTGGGTTTTATAAAACTATTCCTCTTATATTTTTGCGGGAAGTTTTGGCTATTGATTTCGTCGTACCGATTTTGACCCCAACATCGTCCAGGCTTTATGAGTATGTTTTAAGAACTTGTGTTAGAATTTGTGTTAGACTTCTTAGACGACTAATAATTAAGTCCTCTGACAAATCTTCCGGCTGGATGACTTTCCAGACGACTTAAAATATTAGTCGTCTACTAAGTCGTCCAGGCTTTATGAGTATGTTTTAAGAATTTGTGTTAGATTTCTTAGACGACTAATAATTAAGTCGTGTGACAAATCTTCCGGCTGGATGACTTTCCAGACGACTTAATTATTAGTCGTCTACTAAGACCATCCACAATGGTGTTACCATGGTTTGTACATAGAGGACAAAGGAGTTGTAGTTATAATAGTTGATCATCCATTACAAGTCATAGGTTTAAAAACATTTTGAAACAAGGGAACAACAACATAGAAGTCATCCATTACAAGTCCACTAGAAGCAGATTACAATAAGACAATAGCAAGACAAACATGCATCATTTAAGAAGAGACGAGGAAGTTGAGGCACCATCCGCAGTATCATCCCCTTGAGGAGGTGTATACTGAATCTCAGTAAAACTAGGACCAAAAGGAGTCACATGAAATACCATGTCTCCTTCCTTTTTGAACACGACAATCTCACCGATGCAAAGGGAGTGTGCTTGGGCGAAGGCTTCCCAACCATCGGTGAGTCTTCTTCCTTCTTGTATAACTTCCCAAGTTTGGTGTGAAGCGTCCGATCGTAGTGTCCATTTTCCTTGGTTCGGCTTGCCTTCTATGTGTTTTGAGTAGAAAGCAAAATTGGTATTGTCTACAAGTCAACAAAGGAGAAGTTAAGAAAAGGAAATAAACAGAGGAGAAATAGAGAGCGTGTGTATACCACGCAACTGTAGAAACCAGGAAGCAGAGGCTTCAAGAAGTGAGGTTCATGCTGATTCGCCATCTGCAAACAAGAAACGAAATGAAAACATTTTAATTCTAAGTCGTCTGGGTCGTCCACTTGGAAGACTTATATTAAGTCATCTGGGTCGTCCACTTGGAAGACTTATATTAAGTCGTCTGGATCATCCACCTGGAAGACTTTCTAGACGATTTAATTATAAGTCTACCAAGACTTCAAGTAGAACATTTGAAAGCTGACCAGATGAATGAGAGGAGAACAACATCCAACCTAACTAGACCACAAATCGATTGAAATCCCCAATCTTTGAAACCCTAATTTGAAATGAAAATATCGAGAAATTGCTTGAAATCACAAATCATAATCGTAAAATGAGAGGAAAACAACATCCAACCTAACTAAACAACAAATCGATTGAAATCCCCAAATTTTGAAACCCTAATTTGAAACCAAAATTTCCCAAAATCGTTGAAAACACAAAACCAAACGGTAAAAGTAAAGGAAAACAACATCTATCCTAATAAAAACCCATAAATCTGCAAGAGAAGCCTTCTATTTACCTTGGTCTTCTATCGGATCAAAATCGCCTCGAAATCACATTTGAGAGAAACGGCGTTAGGGTTTTCTGAATTTCGCGAAAAAGTGAGTAAAAAAAAAAAATCTTATATATGTCCGGTAAAAAATACGGTTAGGTTTAAAAGTAATTTGGTAAAATCCAGTTTGGACGACTTATAATTAAGTCGTTTGTTGATACTATACATCCGACTAAGTCGTCTACCTTATTAAATATATTTACCAGACGACTTAATTATAAGTCATCCAGACCCTAAACCCTAAACCCTAAACTAAATTGACTAAATTAACTAACTAACCACGTTATAAAATCAAATTATACTTAAATAGTGTTTACTATACACAAAAATAAACACACTTAGGTAAATTTTTAATTTTTCAAAAAAACATTTATGCTTTGGAAAATCTAACCCTAAGAAACACATACAATACTACAACATATGTTGGTGAAACCTAAACTAAATAATATCATGACTCAGTACTTTCACTCATCTATGCTGAAAACAACTGATTTTTGTTATATCTTAATTTATATCTCTTAAGACATATGTTAATTACATAATCTCAAATTTTCATTTATCAAGATATTTATTACACAACTTTTAAATTATTTTTAAGAAAAACTGTCCCAGACGACTTGCGAGGGCTAGAAACGTAAAAAAAAAATACCATTTTTTTGTTTGTTCACAAGGGATTGGTTTTAATTTCAATAGCCTTTTAAGTTACTTTTGCATTTGATTCAAGTTTGGGTTTACTTTTGCATTTCAAATCAAGTTTTGAGTTATATTTGGCAATTTTCCCATTTTAATAATATCTTAAATTATTTTATTATTTTGGAAAAAATAAAGAACCTAAGACAACATCTTCTCGCCTCTTTTATTCTCATTATCTTTTCCGTTTCTGAAAAAAAAATTATTTTCACTGATTCTTCTTTTCATCTCTTAGAGGTTTGTTGATTCATGAAACAAAATTCAGTTTCAAATTCTGATTTATTGTATTCTGATAATGATTATATTTTTGTTTTCTTATAAGAAAATCATGTTTCATTTGTCTGGAGTTTTAGGAGAATGGAAGATGAATAATAAATCATGGAAATTCATGGTGAATACAAGAGCAGGAGGTAAAGTATTTACCATTAAGGAAAGTTTGAAGCTTGACGAGATGGTTCATGAAGATTTCAGCATCAATAGGTTGGGTAATGAGTTAGAACTTAGCTATGCACTACCAGAATCAATGCTTCGAGATATGCCTAAGGATACACCTCATGTGTTTTGTGAACAATTATAGTCAATGGAATTATATTTGTGAAATGTGTCTTTGCATCTCGGTGAAGAATGGAATCCTACGGAACCATGATAAAGATACTGCAATGGTCAATCGCGAAGATACTGCAATGATCAAGAATAAGAATGTCAATGGACAGGATGGTAATCAAGAACCAGAAGTGGATGTTTCAAATTTTCATGATGCAAAGGTCATTGAAAAGGGTCAATGGTTCAAGAATAAAGCATAGCTGTCTTGGAGTATACGGATGCTTTCAGTTGAACGCAAATTCAGAATTATTGTCAACAAGTCAGACAAGAAGTTGTTAGTTGTCAAATGTGGAGACACAAGCTGCAAGTGGATGGTTATAGCTACTAAGACTAATCCGACAAGTGAGTTTTTCTAGGCAACAAAGTACATCGACAAGCATACATGTTTTCCAGAAACATTGATTTGACCGAGAGCTTCTTCCAAAGTTATAAGTAATCTTCTTCTGGAAAACTTTGGGAATTCAAGTCTAAATATTAAACCGGAGTTGATTTCGAGTACTATGAAAAAGAGATATGGTCTTGATTCAAAATATTGGAAGATATGGAAAGCTAGGGAAGATGCTCGGACAGAGATATTAGGTTCTCCCGAAAGTAGCTATACATGCATAAGCTTGTTAAGGCTAACCCGGGTACTGGGTTGCAAGTTCAAACAACCTGCTGCATATTCTCTACACATCTGGTAACAAGGGATCATTTGATACTCTCTTGTCCTTATGCTATGGTATTATGGTCAGAAGCTCGACGCAATTTCCGAGACACTCCTCCGATCTTCAATAATTGATCAGAGCTTATGCACTGGACGTTATCCTCCTCTGAAAATACACCCTCATACCTTCCTGGTGATCCAAGCGCTAAACAATATGCTGCACAACCAGAAGTTGGTTCCCCCTCAGGTGGTGTTCAAAGAAGGCGGTAGGCATGTCATCAATACAATCTATGCTTCCAGGAATCGCAAGAAATTTGGCTGTCTCATGAGATGGTGGCTCAGATAAGATCTAGAGTCATGCTGATGTTCTCTGTGTCATCCCTTGAACTTGTTTGAGGTGTGGTCTTTTTTGTTTAAAACTCTATCATGCTCTGTTTTTTTACATTCTTTTTTTTTTGCCAGGGCATATTTTTTAAAGGTTTACTACCTTGTAGAAAAACCTTATATTTCTTTATGGAAAATTAATATTTTTAGCACAAAAAAAAAAAAATTAACATATTTCAACTCAAATCTCTCAGTCATGAATTATAAAAAAGTAAAAAATAAGCACCTACTCTCATGAGTTCAATAAAAAAACACATATGCTATTAAATAGAAAAGCAAACTGAAAACGTAAGTAAAAGCATTTTAAAACGTGAAAGACAGTGAAAAACACAAAAACACGTCCTAAAATTTTAAAACCAAACAAAGGTAATGCTTCTAAAAATCTAAAAATGATTTCCTTCAGCGAACATATCAACTGGAAGCTTTTTCCGGATAAATTCTATGTTAGTATCACACAGTTCAGCCTCTATATCTACGTCTAGTGCAAAACATTTGATATATTTGATAGCATAGACACCACAATCACCAGATTGTATGTTCTGTGAAATCTTCTTACACCTTATAATTTTGTTATTAGCATCACGTAAAGCCATTTGGTCAGATGGGGAAGCCAATGATCTGATAAGATGTGGAATCATCATTGCATATGGCTTCACAAACCCTGTTATCTCACCATCTCCAGAGAGCATCAAGCTACTGTAGTGCACTTCAATGGTACGTTGAAGAATTGATATAGCCAAAGCGATCCAGTGCACATTCTTATTGTTCAACACCACATACGCATTATCGACATCAACACCAAATCTCTTATGTGTTCTTTCACATTTAGGTAAAATACCATTGTAGTAGTTGATAAACTCAGAGCTCCACTCAAAATTCTTTGGATCTTCCATAAAATTTTGATAGCTCTTTGAGATCAGCAATGTAAATGGTATATCCAGAAACGCCAATTTCTTACTGTGAAAAAGACATGATTTTTCTCCTAACCTTCTTCTCAAAAGAGACATACCAACGTAAATTTGCTGCATCAAACAAATATAATTTAGTATATGTATACTGAATATTTTTGGTTATAAAATCATTTATAATATACTTACTTCTTCACTTAACAAAACCCTTGGTGCAATAAGCTCAGCGAAATTTTTTTGTCTACCTTTATGATGCCCAAATTAGTTGTTGTATCTCTGCAATTCACAATGTAAATGATAAGATAGATATTATGAACAAATCACTAAATACTTGTTTGAAAATACTAACCTCTCTATCTTCCTCCATGAATCAAACCATGCATTTTTACCATGATCCACTAGAGCAAACGGATCATAAGGTTTCATAACTTGCTTACGTCTTCCCATGCTTTCACTAGTATCCAGTAACATATCATACTTCTTTATTTTATTATCTACTATTTTCATTTCATTTGTCTTTAATGGTGTTACGCTTAATATTCTGACCGAGGAATCTATAGACTCTGTTGTATTCAAATTGATCTTCGGCTCTTATTTCATTGTATGCAAAAACATCACAATCAGCATAAACATCACAATCAACATAACTTCACAATGATAATCTTTTAAAGATAATAACTTTACTTACCTTTTTAAAATCAAGTTTTTGTTAAGATGATTTAGCTTAGCCTTTAGGCTAGAAATTTTAGATCTAAGCTGTGTGAATCCATTATTCATAATCTCTTCCAACTCTTTCATATACACATGAAAGTAGTATTTGGATAAAACTTCAATGCAAGGAACACCATTGTTTTATGTGACTTTAAACTGTTGGTATATGTTTGTTCTTCATTTGCCTTTCTTTTTCCATTATTTCCTTTTTGAATCTTATATTCCATCTCTATATAAACAACATAAATAAAAAAAGTTGTAAGATATATGAATCAAATCATTGGCCATATAAAAAAATTTATATGGCAGTCGATATAGTAAACATATTCATGACATTAAACTATATATAAGTATTCACGTAAAGTAGATCAATACACGTAAAGTAAATCAATACACATAACATGCATGTAACACAAACAAAATATACACATACATGAACATATAATATTAGAACGTACTTGGTTCAGGGTAGATAACGACTTTAAGGAAGATGAAAATTTTGTACAGACAAAATAACAAACGTGACTTGTTTTTCTTTTAACAACGTGACTTTTTTATTGTTTATATAAGCTAGAAGAAGAGTAATAAAAGAAGATTTGTATAAATTTCACTATATAGTCGTCAAAACAAATTATAATTCACATATTTATCTTTGTTATTGTAAATTTAAATATTAAAATAATATGTATATCTCAACACATATATTATGGGATAAACATAAAAAACTTTAATGATATTAGTTTATTAATTGAGATAATTATTTAATTTTCAAATTTTTATATTAGTTTCGAATTTATATATTAATTTTGAATTTATATTAATTATTGAAATATTTAATTAGGATAAAAAGGTCAATTCACAACTTAAGAAGTGTAGTTTACAAAAACTGAAATAGAAAATGCAATTATCAAAAATCAAACTGTTTTTTGGAGTAATTTACAAATTATCCCATTTTTTTTCTTTTTTTTTTGGTCACTGAAAACTAAAATAAGGCTAAAAAGAATCAAAGTGGCCTTTATTAGCTCAGCATTTCCACTTTACTTCAACCCTCTTTTGACTCTTTTTTTTTTGTTTTTCTCTTTCTCTTTCTCTTTCTCTTTCTCTTTCTCTCACCACCGCTTTATCGAAAAAAGGCGTCACCTTTGCGTTTTCTATTTTCATCGGAAATGGCGGATTGGGCTCCAGTTATCGTCGGAGTTATACTGTTCGTATTGCTCTCTCCAGGACTCCTCTTCTCGTTACCTGGACATCACCGCACTTTAGATTTCGGCGGCATGAAAACCAACGGAAAAGCAATCGCCGTCCACACACTCATCTTCTTCGCTGCTTACACGATCTTGATCCTCGCTGTCAATCTCCACATCACCACCGGCTGATCTAGAGTAACCCCTTTTTTCTGAATCTGTGGGGGGGGGGGTTTCAGAAATCTTCATAGATTTGGATCTCTGTTTTTAAATTAGAATTTTTACTTTTACTTAAATCTGTTTTTGATAGTCTGATACTTGTTTCGGAACAAACAGAACCCTTGCTGTGTTGTTGTTCATTATGTTTTAGTGAAGAAAATGTATTAAAGAATCAGAGACTAATGAAAATAATTGTGGAAACAATAAAAATGGAGATGATTTATGTTGGATTATTACATGATGAATTATTCCAGTTGATGTGTGATTGGAAGTATTAATGGTTAGACATTATGTTCTACTGAAAATGTATTAAAGAATCAGAGATTCATGAAAATAATTGTGGAAACAATCAAAAATGAAGATGCTTTATGTTAGGGATTATTACATGCCATTTGATGTGTGATCGGAAGTACTTGAACGTTTGACATTCAGTTTGGGAAATACAAAATTACAGTTTCTTATTTGTATACAACAAACAGTATGAGCCAATAATCAGAGATTAGCAAAAGATAAACGGCAAACTTTGAATCCAGAGTTGCTACACCAGAAGATCAGAAATGGATGTGGATTTGTATGGCTATGACCAAGATAGTGAGTATACAGAAGTAAATAATGGCGTGGACCAAAATCGAAATGCCACTTGTGCTCATGTTACCAAACTCCATCACTCTTGTCCTCGCCGGTAGCTGAAAGAGCAATCCTGGTGACAGTAGGATGAACAGAGCCACTGCTACGATTACAGGTCCCCAGTCTGCACTCATATCTCCAGTAATCTTCTCTTTACTATGATATGTGTTTTTGTTGTGTAATTGGTTCTTGTTCTTGCAGATGAAGTAAGATGTGGGATTAAAGTTTGAGAATAATGGAGAAGTTTGTTATGGTTTTATTATGTAGAGTTATGGGTTTCTTGGTAGCTAAGGAGAGGAGTTGGTTTTTAGATGCTAAGCTTTGTGAATGCTACAAAGGAAAGGTATTGTATTCTTTAAATGGGTTTTCCTTCTTTTGTCTTTGTAGTTGTCTATAAACTTTTTTTATTCTTAAATTTTCAATCAATTGCTTCTTTTATGGTTTCTCTTTTCTATTTTCTACAACTACTTTACAGATGGTTCTTGGTATGTGTTTTCTGCTTTTGTTAAAGAATTGCTGAAAATAAATAAATGAATGTGTAAAGATGATTTCACCATTTTTTCTTTTCTTTTTCAGGGGTTACTTTGGTTGTTTTCTTCATGGTTTGGGTTTAGCTTTTTATTGATCACTATTGCGAAACTGTTGAACCAGCAAAAACCGGGACTAACCAGGGCTGAATCTGGTAGTTTGGTAAGAAAGAATGGCTATTGGTATTGGCTCTAGTGATATACACTGTGAAACTCATTACTTTCATGTTAGAACATTCTATAGAAGGATACATAATATTGTAGATATTAATAACAAATATTGTGTATTCATTATGTAAGATATTTACATATATTTCTAGTATCTAGATTAGGTAATATCTGTAGTATATAAATATGTATGTAGCTTAATCATAATTCTTACGAAAGTCAATATACAATTCTTCCAATTTCCTATACTCATCTTTCTCAACATGGTATTAGAGTTACAATGATCTAACGATCTGCTCTGTTCCTGGTTTTCGATTTTCTTTAAGCCATAGAACTTCTTTATTTTTCGATTTTAAACCATTAAGCTTCTTTTTATTATATTTTCTGTTAAACTAAATGCTTCCATCATTCATGTTCAAGTGAACCTCTGAATCTATCATTGAGCTTTTTATTATTCAAGTCTTTTACAGATCTCTGAATCCAAGCTTAGTGCTTCCAATATTCATGTCAAAATACCTCTTAATCTAAGCTATAAACTCTTACAATTTTTTTTTTCATGTAAAAGTTGTTTTCATATTTAAGGATTTCTGAAATTTTAGTGATTGCCAGTTAATTTTTTTAGTTTTTATTATTAAAAAAACATGAAAAGCAAAAAAAAATATTAAATAATAAAATAAAAAACAAAGAATAAAAAGAATAAAAGTTTTGTTACAAGCCAACGCGCTTCTGTGAACAAGCCGAAGTGCTTTCTACCATCATTCAAGCTCATCAAACGAGCCTCTGAATCCGTTAATAAGCCTTCGAGCATCTATTTTGAGATTCCAAGCCAAGTTGCTTTTCTCTCCAACCATGTCACAATGTCAACAAAACGATACTTCCGATGACATAAAAAAAAACAAATCTTATGTTTTCTGGTCTCTCAATCAAAAATGACTTCAACATTCCTTTGTCTCCGTTGTCATAGTTACTGGATCCGCTGCGCTCACAAACACAGATCATTGGACCTCTGCCTTTCTTCATCTCCATAATGAAATCTCTTCACCACCAACACGAGAAAAAAAAAGCGTCAAACTCCTAGCCACCATTGCGATCTCTGTTACGTCTTGATCTATTATCGGTCAATCTCAAGCCTTACTTCAGAGGTCACTTCGTCACCGCCTTGAGTTTGAGGGGACATATATAAGGATTCAGAATATTGTAGATATTAATAACAAATATTATGTATTCATTACGTAAGATATTTACATATATTTCTAGTATCTAGATTAGGTAATATTTGTAGTATAAATATGTATGTAGCTTAATCATAATTTTTATGAGAGTCAATATACAATTCTTCCAATTTCCTACTCTCATCATTCTCAACAATTCTAGTTTCACTCTGAAACTAGAAAAATGAAATGTGACTCAAAAGATGATCAATACTTTGCTTCCTTCAGTTTCTGTTCTTTCTTGATCTATGGTTTATTCTTTCTCTTATTCTTAACGTTTCATGCTTGCACTTGTTAGTGATAAATATCAATACCATGGCTAAAAGTGGGTCAAAACCATGGTAGATCAACTCCCCCAGACTTAACATTTTGCTTGTCCTCAAGCAATCACAATAGTTAATCTTTGGAAGAAGTTTTAAAAAGAAAACAACAGGGACTCAATCAATTCTTAACTTAAGATCATCACCTCTACTTTGTTGCAAGACACATCTCATATTACTAACTACAGAAGTACATTATACCATATCCTAGCTTAGTGATATCACTCAAATTACCCTAAGAAGTGAATTACTCTCTCAAATAAGAGGTTCAGTTGTAGTACCTAGGGATCGAATCCACAAGGAACTAAGGAACACAAAAGATAAAATCCTAAGTGATTATGCTAGGTTGATCAAGGTTTTAAAAGTAAATTGCAGTTGTGAGCAATGTGAGTTGCTCAAAAGAATTGGTTTTAGGTTTTAAACAATAAAAGAAAGTAGTTAGATTCAAGGTTGCTATTCAGATAATCAGGATTATAATGCTACAGATGTCTTTATAAGTTGCTTGCAAGATATTAAAGAACTTCAACTCTTAGATAAGCATGTTAGCAGTCGCTATTAGACTCGTCCATTGATCCGACTACCAGCAATATCGATCGATGGTTTGATAGCGATATATCGATATAGCTTCAGATCGAATTGAATATGTGTTCACCAAGATCATAGACCGGCTCTCGTTTGTCCCTAGAGGATCTCAGCTTATACCAGATGATTTCAGGATGATGATTTAACAAGTTAAATCATTCTATGATCATACTCTAGTTAGCTATTCTAGAGTAAGCATTAGGGCTCATCAGGATAATGAATATCACAACCAAACAATCCATAGTTGGGGCTAATCCCTCATAACTATTTGAACCCTAAATCTAACAAGTGAATCTACTAAGACATGGCTAAGTGATTCATAGCATTAAGGTAATAATAGAAATTTATAAGATTAGAAGATTGAACTCTTGGTTCTTTTGAACAACAAATCTCTTTGTGTGTTCTTCTAAATTTAGAATTCTATAACCTTGTATGAATATGAGAATAAGATGAAAAGAATAATTTTATAAATTAAAGAACTAAGAACATAAAAAGCATGCCAAGCTCAAGAAGTACAAAAATCATGCAAAGGTATAAAAAGCATGTAAAAGAACACATAGCCAAAACACATAGGCATAACTATAAATATGAGTTCCATTGAGAGAACTTGGGCTTCAATTCAGCCAATTCAAACTTGTTCTTCATGCTTCATATCGATCGATGGTACATGGCGTACATCGATCGATGGAGTATCTCAATTCGTCATCTTCTACGGAAGTGTCGTCGATCGATCACACAGGATGTGTATCGATCGATATGTATCTCTGGATATCGACCTTGTTGTCTGATCTTTATAGTTATCTCGAAAAAACTCTCCTTTAAGCTTCATAAGGGCACCTAAATCATCACTTCACTCCAAAATGCTTCTGAACCTGATAACATACCTAATAGACTCTAAAACATATATATATATATATATATATATATATATATATATATATATATATATATAAAATCATATAAATACCATCGTTAAAAGTGGGTAAAAACCATGGTATATCAACCCCCCCTGACTTAACCTTTTGCTTGTCCTCAAGCAAACACAATAGTTAGTCTTTTGGAAGAAGTTTAAAAACAGCAGGGACTCAATCAAATCTTAATATAAATCATCACCTCTACTTTGTTGCAAGCCACATTTCATATGACTAACTACAGAAGTACATTATACCATATCCTAGCTTAGCAACCAAATTCATCTAGCCAGCCAACTTAGTAATTATGTCTGTCTATCCCCTCTACTGATTTCATTTATGCATAAAATAAAAAGTAAAGGCTTTACCTTGGGAGTATCGATCAAGGAACACTTGGATTCAACTCAAGCAAGTTTCAGGCATTCTCATTCTGGTTTCTTTTCTCCCTATATCTCCCTTCTCTGAATCCCAAATTTCCTTTTTCTTTATATCAATCCCAATGAACATCAGATGTTCATCTTATTGATCTTTCTAGTTTTTGTAGTCTTTTCTGACAAAGTGTTGGCGAATAGTGGGGTCATGGGTAATTTACTTCTCTCTCGCTTTCACAATGTGTGATCATTCCTTTGAATTAGAATAGTGGGGTCCTGAGTAATGTACCTTTCCCTTTGCCTCTTAGGAAATCATCTCAATCTTTTATTTTTTCTCTTTTAGGGATGCCAAAGGGATGAGAGATGTAACCAAAATTACCAAGACTTTTACCTTCCAGACTTGCAGGAGGATCCCAAGCCCTTGTATACCAAGCTCCAAGACAAGCAATAGATGTCAGGTTAGGTTGGAAATCAGCTTTGGTTCTTCCAAACAATTATGAAAAGTGTTGTCATAGGTGACCGGTGATCCACTTTAGCATCTATAGTACTTTCTGCAATCAACAATTCTAAGAATGGTGCTAAAGAGTGGTTAGATAAAAAGTGAAAATTTTGAAATCTTTTGTCTCATTCTTGACTCAATAAAACCAATTTTGAAAACATTTAATGAGATCAAAAAGTTAAAGTAGCATCAGTAATCTCCACTCCCCCAGACTTAAATCATACACTGTCCTCAGTGTATAACCAGTCGGAGTTATGGCATAAATAAATAATGTAAAACTGATATCAAAAATTTAGAACGATATACCTGACCGGAGTTTGTATCGATCGATGGTGAGTCATGTTCATCGATCGTCATGAACGTCACTCTGTACTGGGAACCACATCTTGTCCAGTAATCTGTATGCTTCGTCTCCACAGGCTTCAATAGCTTTGTAAATATCTCTTGTGATGTCCTCAATCTCTCCTTTGGTAAAGAACTCTGGTGATTGAATATCGGTCGATTGACACGGTGGGTCATCGATCTATAGTTCCCGTAGGTGACTCTTGATAGGCTTGTCTATACTGGTATCGATCGATGCTTCAGAGGATGTATCGTTCGATTTCTGCTTCTCAAATTCTAGTTCTTCGCAAAGTGCATTCACTTCTTCTTGCGGGCGTTCCTCTCTTTGCGAGCTAAGTCATTGCCAGTCTGAATCCAGTGTAGTTCTCCTTGAAGTGATGCTATGGCTCTTTCATGTTCAGACCTCAGTGATGCCATCTCCCAGTTGTGTTCACCAACTCTTCCATTGATCATGTAGGTGACCTCTGCTTGTGTGTAGAGCTTGCAAAATGTCCTTTGGCAAACTGTTCAGCGTGCTATGGTAATCAGAAACAAGAGCGCTCCATCAATGAGGCTCTATTCAGAAATCTCCTCATATCTTCTATGGAAACATGTATGATGTCCCCATCTACGCCTCTTGCAAAACCATTCTCATCTTTGTAAAAACCATATTCGTCTTTCTTTACCCATAAGAACTGACGAATCCCGGATTCGAAAGCTCGTTTCCCAAATTCTCTATGTATATCGGTCGATGTGATTCTCCACGTATCGATCGATGTGTGTTGGAATTATGGATATGCTGAGTTGGTCATCTGAAGAATGTATGCAACGTCTTCTTTGGAGACTGGAATGATTCTTCCGTCCATTGCTCGTGCATGGCCATCTGGATCCCTGAAAATACAAAATTCATCCGGAATTAGTAATGTAAAATCGAAATTATGTGTTTGTACCTCAGATGCTGTAGTGGTAGGATCGGTCGATAGGTTGGCATATGCAGCAGCCGATAGGTTGAGAGACGTGTCGATCGATGGATGTTGATCAGTGTCGGTCGATACGTCTGCATCTGGTGTGGTTGCATGCATCAGTGGTGATGTATCCACTGTGAAACTTTCATGGTAATTGCTAGCCCAACTTCCAATTGGGTAGTCTCTGTCTTGTGGAGCATGTGGGATGTAGACTGGTGCACAGTAGGGGTTGTCGCTCGTTGATTCGAAACGTCGTTTGAGCAATCTTGGTTGGTGCGTATCAGTCGATGGAGGATGGTCTCTGTTGATCGATGCTCTAAAGGTGAAGGTCGGGAGAGGAGGTTTTTCTTCATCTTCCCGAAGAAATCTATACTCGGTGGCTTGTTCCTCTTCATAATCTTCATCATACTCCTCTTGAGTAGTGATACTAGCCAGTTCTGGGATGTAGTGAACGTTCTCCCAATCATCTGCGCTAAAATCGCCTTCTGGAAACTCCTCATCGATCTCTTGGAATAGCCTGTCAATCGATGACCAGGTTTGCTCATTGGTCGACTTTGGTTGACTGGTATCGGTCGATGGAAGGAGGCTTCCGTCGGTCGATACGTCTGGTTCTGCCTCGTACTCGGCCATATCATACTCGTGGGCACATAAAAAAGTTGCTACGAGTGCTGGGCTCTCTGTCCTTGGAATCTTGATGACTTGAACATGATTGTAGTGGATGGTAGGGTCAATGAGGGTTAGGCAGAGCTTATTGGATTTTAGGTCACAAACAACTCCAACTGTTGCTAAGAAGGCCCTTCCAAGCAGTAGAGATGTCTTGAAGTTGAGCTTGTTCTCCAGGACATGGAAGTCTGTAGGAATTAGGGCATCTCCAATCTGTACCTAAAGGTTTCGAACTATACCTACAAAGTGCTGCTGAGAACAATCCACGAAGATGAAAGATTCTTCAGTAGGCTCTATCTTCAGACCTAGATGATCTGCCATGATCTTGGGTAGGATGCTAACTCATGTTCCTGTGTCGCAGAGGGCACGAGGGAGCTCAACACCTCTTATAGAACATCGTATTGTGAACTTCCCTGGATCGCTCTTCTTTTCCAGTGTGATCTTCTTCTTTAGACTGTCTCTGACTTGGTGATCTTCTTCTGTCTCTTTGGTTTCTCTGAAAAACATCCACAATCTGTGTGAAAAGTAGGCTTCTTCAAAGGGTTTCTCTTTAGGTATTCTCATAACTCTCTTTCTGAAGCTTGACAATTCTTTCTCATTAGCTTCCCTTTTATAAGGCTTGGGGATCTTTTCTTTCCTTTTTTGAGAACTCTTCCATGATTTTCCTTTTCTGTCTCCATGGGCTCAGAGATGTCCATGGGTCTCTTTATGATAGTGGTGGGAAGGTTTCTGGAACGTTTAGACTGCTCCCAGAGTGCATCAAGTTGTGCGCTATCTATCTTTGGAAGTTGCACTCGGCGTTGGGGTACTGTGTATCGGGCGACAGTGACTGAAGTGGGTCGGTCGATATCACGGTCTTCATGTCGATCGATGGGAGGGTCTTCATGTCGATCGATAGGGACAGGCGGATGTGGGTGTCGTGTTGCGAAGGCTTCAGGTGACATAAGAGGCTTCGTCTAAGTCCATCGATCGACACTCGTCAAAGTCTATCGATCGCTGTACTCTGTAAGGTATCGATCGATATTCGGGGGATGCTATCGATTGATAGTACTCGAGTTCGAAGTCTGGCACGCTGTTATACTCAGAATCTTGCAGCTTCTGCCAAAAGTCATCATCAAGGATGGCATGCACATCATGGAGAGTAGCAAACTATCCCATTCCCTTTGCTAAAATTTCTTGCTTCTTTAGTGCTTCTCCTGTCTGAACCACCTGAGTCTCCAACTTCTTCACATAGGTGCTTAAGCCATCAAGATTGGTGTTGAGGTTGGTGTAGACATAATTGATCTTTCCATTGAAGTC
Organism: Eruca vesicaria subsp. sativa; assembly: GCA_932364175.1. Classification (NCBI taxonomy): domain Eukaryota; kingdom Viridiplantae; phylum Streptophyta; class Magnoliopsida; order Brassicales; family Brassicaceae; genus Eruca; species Eruca vesicaria. Next base: position 528,493 of record CAKOAT010241820.1, on the reverse strand, counting down.
CATCTGAAGTTTCTCAAGAACTTTGTCTAGAACTTTGTCTCTCAAGAACTTTGTCTAGCATCTCTTCTAGCTTACTGTCTTGGGTGGGTGGGGGTGGATTTGTGTAGAATGAGTTACCATAACTCATGTTGTTGTTGAGGTTGCTGCTGCTGTAGTTGGTAGGCTTCTGTGAACTCTGGTTGAAGTTGCTTTTCTGTCCTGTGAAGTTTTTGTATCCTCCTTGGTTTCCAGACCTCTGAAATCCAGCTCCACTGATCCAGTTCACATCTTCTTCTGTGTATTCTTCTTCAACTGCAGTTTCTGCATCCTCCACTGAGCAAATCTGCTTGTTTAGTAACTTTTGACAGTGATCTAGCTGTGCTTGCACTTCATTAATATGTTCCTTCCCAAGGAATGATGTAGCTTTTGTCTTCACGGTGTTCTTTGTGTTGTTGCTTGAAGCTAGGTTATCAAACAACTTCCCAGCTTCTTGCGGATTCCTGGTGGTGAAATTGCCTTCACTAGCTGTGTCAAGAGCCATCTGATACTTCAAGGTGATGCCTCTGTAGAAAGTGCAGAGCAGTTGTACTTTGTTGAATCTGTGGTGTGGACAATCTCGCTGGTAGGATTTGAATCTGTTTCATGTGTCTTTAAATGATTCTCCAGGATCCTGAGTGAATGTAGCAATTTTCCTCCTCCATTCTTCAGCGCGTGAGTCATCGAAGAAGTTACGCATGAATGCGTTTTTATTGTCGCTCCAGGTTGTGAGAGAACCTGGTAGTAGTTGTCTCAGCCACTGCAAAGCTTCTCCAGATAGAGAGTATTTGAAAAGCTTGGAGAGAAGATAGTCTTGAGGGACTCCATTGGCTTTTATGATGGTTATGAGATCCTCGAACCTCTCCAGATGGTGAATAGGATGCTCATGAGACAACCCACAGAAGGGTCTTTGTCCTACAAGTGTGTAGTACTGTGGCTTGAGCTCAAAATCTCCTCTCTAAATAGGAGGAGGGCGGATGGCTGATCGGTTGGTATAGAACTGATCCAGACGGTTGTAATCATCCAAATTTCTAGCTCTGTTAGCCTCTTCTACAGGTTGAATGAGTTCTGTAGGTGCAGTATCTTGCTCAGGAATGATCTCCTTCTGAGAATTCAGCTTCTGACCTGCTGCATTACGCAGGTGACCATCTTGATCACGCAGGTATCCATTCTCATCAGTAGTGAGAATAATAGTTGCTACCATGTCTCACCGGTGGGTATCGATCGATGTAAGAAGAGGTATATCGATCGATGTCGGATGAAAGTTTTCGGTCAACGAACGGTTGTTGATGTCGATCGATGGAAGGGTGCGAGTATCGGTCAACGAAGAAGGTGTCTCGGTCGACTGTGCTAAACGAGTATCGGTCGACGAACGGTTGTTGATGTCGATCGAGGCGGAACGTAAGTCTCTGCGGATACTACGTTCCAGACTGTGGGGATCTTCTGAGTACACAAGTTGGTTGTTCTTGTTGTTTCTGATACTGCTGGGCATGTACCTGAAAAAAAAACAAGAAAAGATTTTGTGTCAGAAGATGATTTAGCAGTAAGAAAAAAAAGTAACCTAGACCTAATCAGATTAAATCTAATGGCGATCAAAGTTCCCCGGCAACGGTGCCAAATTTGATATCACTCAAATTATCCTTAGGAGTGAATTACTCTCTCAAATTAGAGGTTCAGTTGTAATACTTAGGGATCGAATCCACAAGGAACTAAGGAACCCAAAAGATAAAATCCTTAGTGATTATACTAGGTTGATTAAGTTTAAAAGTAAATTGCAGTTGTGAGCAATGGTGAGTTGCTCAAGAGAATTGGTTTAGGTTTTAAACAATAAAAGAAAGTAGTTAGATTCAAGATTGTTATTCAGATAATAAGGATTATAATGCTACAGATGTCTTCATAAGATGCTTGCAATATATTAAAGAACTTCAATTCTTAGATAAATCTATTAGCAATCACTATCTAGACTCGTCCATTGACCTGACTTCCGGCAATATCGACCAATGGTTTGATAGCGATATCGGACGATATGGGTAGCCGTCGATTGATTACTCTATACGAGTATCGATCGATATAGCTTCAGATCGAATTGAATATGTGTTCACCAAGATCATAGACCGGCTCTCGTTTGTCCCTAGAGGATCTCAGCTTATACCATATGATTTCAGGATGATAATTTAACAAGTTAAATCATTCCATGATCATACTCTAGTTAGCTATTCTAGAGTAAGCATTAGGGTTCATCAGGATAATGAATATCACAACTCAACAATCCATAGTTGGGGCTAATTCTCATAACTATCTGAACCCTAAATCTAACAAGTAAATCTACTCAGACATGGCTAAGTGATTCATAGTATCAAGGTAATAATAGAAATTCATAAGATTAGAAGATTGGACTTTTGGTTATTTTGAACAACAAATCTCTTTGTGTGTTCTTCTAAATCTAGAATTCTATAACCTTTTATGAAAATGAGAATAATATGAAACGAATACTTTTATAAATAAAAGAACTAAGAACATAAAAAGCATGCCAAGCTCAAGAAGTACAAAAAGCATGCAAAGGTATAAAAAGCATGTAAAAGCACACATAGCCAAAACACATAGGCATAACTATAAATATGAGTTCCATTAGGTTAAAAACTCGTCAGGGGTAATCTTGTAATATTGAGAGAACTTGGGCTTCAAGTCGGCCAAGTCAAACTTGTTCTTTGTGGGAACCGAAATCCACACTATCGATTTTCTGTCAAATATGGAAACTTAGAGAAAAATCTTAATTTTCCCGAGGTCCTGGATCTCTGCGGAAATCACTAAAACAAACGAAATTAACAGAATATGAATGAACAACGAAGAACAGAGAATGAAGAATTTGTATGAAAGCTTTTATTTAGTAAGAAATCGACAACTGTTACAAAAGAGAATTTAAGAACTTAGACGTCGAAACGTTCTAAGGATCTGGATTAATAGTTTAAACGCTAAGTCCTAGATTCCTAAGCTAACAGCCGCCTTTTTAGATCTGATTTTCGTCCCCCTGCTCCTCCCCCATGCCTCTGGCTTATATACTCCTCTCCTAGGCGTTTCAGTCTTTCCATTTTGCCTGAATTCGAGTTTAACGGGAATTTTCCCTTTCTCTTGATCCTTCCCTTTTCTCCAGTGGAAATCTTCTATTTATCTTCAAACTTGCCTTTTGTCTTCAAACTTGACATTTATCTTCTTTCTGGGAGTAAACCATCAAAACGTTATCGTATCTTCGGGTTTAATTTCGTTAATATCGCGAGATGGGTTTTTATCGTGTTTTAGGACCTTTTAGGCCGTTTTACGATAAATTCTGTTTTACGACTTCATACGAGACCGTTTCCTGATCCGATGCCTTTTTCCGATTTTCTCAAAGTTTTTCATATAAAACGCGTTTTTTATGATTTTAATGAAAAATATCAAATAAATCGTATAGTTTAGCCAATGTTCGGTGTTTCGTTTAACCGTTGCTGTTCTATACGATTTCCCCGAGTTCTTTCCGAGAAAACAAAGTTTTATGGTCTTTATCGTAAAACTCGGATGATAAGTCGGATCGAGACGAAACGGAAGACATTTTGAACATGGTCTGGAGCATGACCGTGTCGAAGGTCGTAAGCACTGAATCGGGGACGCGGGAGATCGAGGCTCGGGATGGTCGATTCGACGTAGGTGAACCGAGCCGGTGGACTGTCCGGGAAGTTTCCAGTTCGCCCAACGGCGAACTAGCCGGGAAGTGGCTAGTTCACCCAACGGCGAACTAGGCCGGTCATGGCTTAGTTCGCCGTTGGGCGAACTAGACGGGACGAGGCTAGTTCGCCCAACGGGGAACTAGGCCGGTCATGGCTTAGTTCGCCGTTGGGCGAACTAGCCGGGACGGGGCTAGTTCACCCAACGGCGAAATAGGCCGGTCATGGCTTAGTTCGTCGTTGGGCGAACTAGCCGGGACGAGGCTAGTTCACCCAACAGCGAACTAGGCCGGTCATGGCTTAGTTCGCCGTTGGGCGAACTAGCCGGGACGACGCTAGTTCGCCCATCGGCGAACTAAGCCGGCTTGGCTTAGTTCGCCGTTGGGCGAATTAGCCGGGACGAAACTAGTTCGCGTTTTATGGCGGTTTTGGTTTTCCGCGGTTTTGTAAAACGGTTCTTCGTGTTTTATAAAATGATTCTTCGAGTTTTACAAAACGATTCTCGATTTTTAAAAAACGATTCTTCAAGTTTTATAAAACGATTCTCGAGTTTTATAAAACGATTCTTTGTGTTTTATAAAATGATTCTTCGAGTTTTATAAAACGATTCTTCGAGTTTTATAAAACGATTCTCGAGTTTTATAAAACGATTCCTCGAGTTTTATAAAACGATTCTCGTGTTTTATAAAATGATTCCTCGAGTTTTATAAAACGATTCTTGCGGAAAACAATAATCTCATCTTTTATAGAAGCTATCGTAGACGTTGATTTCGAGATTACGATTATTGACACCAACAGTTAGTCCCCCAGCTCGCGAATTCTGGAGAAAGTTTTTGCGGGCGAATGGAGTTGCTTTAATCGGAATCTACGGCTACGATTTTTCTTATTACGAGGGACATGCTCTTTTTTCTTCTATAAGTATTGGATCATTACTTCTCATATCTTCCATCTCTCAAGTTTCTCTCCAACTTCTCTCTAGAAAAATTTCAAGATGTCTTCTTCCCAAGGTGATCAACAAAACTGTGAGGTCCCATCTGGTGACAACCCTACAGTACACGCGCAGGATGCTCGGCTTTCCGAGTTTCTCTCGTTTCAAGACGAGATGGACCGTAGTGATGCTGAGGAGGATGCTGTGTCGAGTGGCGTACCCCCGATGGATCCATCTGTTCTTGCGAGAGAGGTCAAGGCTATTTTGGATGAAACGGCGGATACGATAGCGGACTCCTCGGCGGGCGCTGCTATTGAACCGTTGGGTGTGTCTGCTGTTCCGCCCCTTGTTGCAGCCGAAAATGTTGTTATTCCTGCTGAGGTCGGAATGATTGTAGCTCCCACCACGGTAGAATCAGTCGTGGCTCCTACCGCGGTTAAGCCGGTTACGACTCTCGACGTCGTTGAATCGGTTACGACTCCTGTCGCAATCGAACCGGCTGTAGCTCCTACTGCAGTTTACCCGGTTACGATTCTGAGGCCTCCTCCTCTGGCCAAGAGAGTGATTGTTCTGGGGCTTCCGGCACTTAGCGCGACACTACCTGCTTCAGCCAAAGGCCGCAAGAGAACTTGTCCGAACCCTGATGCTCCCACGAGAAAAAGAGTCGTGAAGGGTCCCAAGGCCGCAGCTTCGTCTAGCAAGGCGCCGAGCTTGGTATCGATGTCGCAATAGCGTACCAAGGTACAGATTCGCAAGCATACGTTTTAAAGAATATATTCGTATCTGACCATCTATCTTGGTTTTTCTAGTTTGTTTCGTTGGTCGATGGGATGATCATAGAGTGTGGGTCCGAAGTCAAGCGTTTAGCCAAGGAATTGGCCGAGTCGCAGGAGAGGTCTGCTCAACTCGAGGGGAAACCGAAGGTGATAGAAGACGTGCATTCCGCGGAGGTGTCTCGGTTCGAGGCTAGGATTAGCGATCTGGAGCGCGATCTCGGAAAGACCGAGATCTCTCTGATCAAGGCGAAGGATGCGAAAAAAATCCAAGGCTTTGGAGCTGCGCAGACTTCAGCGCAAGATGAAGAGTTTCGAGGAATCAGCTGTCCGCGTGACTGAAGGATCTATTCATGTCGAGGGAAGTGATTCTGATCCAACTCTTGCTGCCGAAAACGTGCCTCAGCCTGATGCGGACGAGAATGACGACCCGGAGGTTGCTGTCGAAGGTGAAGGTAATGCGATGGATGAGGATGAGGCTCCGTGTGCGGAGGATGCTTAAGGATGTAGTCTCGTACGGGACTTAAAAACTAGATTTTTATGCGTTTGGCTAACTATGGCTTTTGTACTTGTTCGGGACTGGCCTTTTATGGCTTTGAATCCCTCGTTGCTTTGGCAACTTTTTGTTTTGGCAATGAACAATCATTTTTACGTTTAAACTTGTTGCTTCGAGTTGGTATTGCGGGAGGTCCACGAGTTGTCGTCTCACATTCCATTCCCCTAGGGTATCGCCTTATTTGTTTGCCCGTTTTAGGATGTTTAGCAAATCGAGTGAACGTTTAGATATAGACGAAGAGACATGCCTTTAGGATCTCGATTCATGCCTTGAGACGTTAGCGACCAGTGTGCTGGGTTTAGGGCAAGACCTAGGTTTACTTTCAGATTAAGGCTGTGCGATGACTAGTCGGCTTTCGTTTTACCTGTTGCGATTTTAACCTGATTCTATACCGATTTAGAATCCGCGATATGTTCTCGGCTTATATGATTCGTCTGGTTGGAACCGAGCATCTCACCGGGAACAATTTCTAAGTTGCCCGGCAGTGCTGACCAAAAGTTTGGATTTCTTTTATAGCGCTATTACCCTTGTGTCGGGTGTTCGAGAACTATCTCTGCGAGATAACTTAAGTTTGTTTAAGACTGTTGCGAGTTTGTTGTGATCAGCAACAAACTATTTTTAAGTGGCAGATGTTTATGTAGCTTGGACCTTTCCGAAGGGATTACATATTAAGAAGTTGTGTGTTTTATAGTCGCGGGCGGACTATTTGTTATTTTTGGGAAAGAACAGTTTTCCGAAAATTGGCGACGTCTCGCTATATTCAAAATGTCGTTCTCTCTTTTTTTTTTTGTTGGTTGAAAAAAGTTCGAGAAATTTCGAGTTTGAAATTTCAGGAGTATACGAGAATACGTATACTCACCTACTCCCCCCCTTTCAACGAGGGGGGACGGCTGGTCTTGCTTTGCGGCAAGATGCCTACGTACCCTTTAAGGGGATCAAGCCGTCTCGTAGTTCAATGTTCTGTGGGCGTGCCGCCTAGTGATAGTTTTTTTTGAGGTGCATCGCGTTCCAAGATCTGGGACTTTTGATGCCCTGCATGTTTGCGATTTCGTATGCTCCGGGTCGGACTACTTTTATGACCCTGTATGGTCCTTCCCAGTTTGCTCCCAATTTACTGGCATTTCGTTCTGCGGTGTTTTGGAAGACTTTTCGTAAGACCAGTTCACCCTCGTGAAATCTGCGGCTGCGTACGTTTGCGTTATAGTACTTTGCGGCCGCTTGCTGATAGTTTTGAATTCGAACGAGTGCATGATCCCGCCGTTCGTTAATCAGGTCGAGTTCGTCGAGAAGCATTAAGTAGTTTGCCTCTTCTCTTTCTGGCAGCAGTCTTCTGCGTACTCCTGGAAATTCGACTTCCGCGGGAATCATGCATTCCGTTTCGTATACGAGGGAAGAAGGAGTTTCGCCCGTTGCTCGCCTCGGGGTTTTGCGGTGTGACCATAAAACTTCTTCGAGTTCTTCGGCCCACTTTCCCTTTTTGGCGTCGAGGCGTTTCTTGAGACCATCGAGGATAGTTTTATTAATAGTCTCGGCTTGTCCGTTGCCTTGAGGATATCTTCGAGTCGATTTTGTCAATCGTATTTTCTATTTTTCGCAAAAAGCTTCGAATCTAATCGAGATAAATTGGGATCCATTTTCCGTCACAATTTCGTATGGTACTCCATGTCTACAGACTATATTTCTCCACACAAAACTTTCTACTTGGGCGTCTTTGATGCTTGCGTAAGAGTCGGCTTCGACCCATTTAGAGAAGAAGTCGGTCAGAACCAGAAGGAAGCGTTTTTGTTTTGACGCGTGCATTGGACCGACTATATCCATCGACCACCGCATGAACAGGTACGGTGCCGAGATAGATGAAAGGACTTCGGCGGGTTGGTGAATAATCGGAGCGTGCCGCTGGCACTTCGCGCATTTTCGCGAAAAATCTTCGCAATCTTTTACCATCGTTGGCCAGAAATATCCGTGGCGCTTGATTTTTATTGCGAGAGATCTTCCGCCGGAGTGGTTTCCGCAAGATCCGGAGTGCACTTCCTGTATTACCCGCTGCGCTTTCTCCCCTTTCACGCAAGTCATTAGTGGTCCGGAAAATCTCCATTTGTAAAGTTCTCCGTCAACTACAACATACCGTGCGCCCTGAGTTTTTATCTTTCGGGCTGCCCACTTTTCCGATGGAAGTTCTCCGTTAGTTATGTATGCGAGAATCGTTTCCATCCATGGACGATTGAATCCGTAATCGGATTGATCTTTGGCTGGATGGTTCTCGTCCATATCGTCCTCCGGTTCATTGATCAGGTTTATGACTATGGGCGGTCCGATGCTAGGGTGTTCGATGAATTCAACGGGAATTACCCTGCTCATACCAGGATCTGAGCTGGATGCCAAGGCGGCCAAGGCGTCTGCCTGGGCGTTTTCCGCTCGAGGAATCCTAGCCAGGGCGAATTGATCAAATTTCTGGGTCAGATCTTTTACCAATATCAGTTATGCGTCCATTCTCTCGTCCCTTGCTTCGTATTCTTCGCTGAACTGACTAGCCACTAGCTGGGAGTCGCAGTATGCGTGGAGATTATGAATCTTCAGTATGTGAGCTAATCGTAGTCCTGCGATCAAGGCCTCATACTCGGCTTCGTTGTTCGAAGCGTGGAAAATTAATCGGAATGACTGTTCCAATACTTCTCCCGTCGGGGATGCAAGTCGGATGTCGATCCCAGAGCCTTGGTTGGACGTGCTTCCCTGTTAGGAGTTCCACTATGAAGTCCGTGAGTACTTGCGATTTCGCGCAAGTCTTTGCGCGATATTCAATATCGTACTCGCTCAGCTCGATCGCCCATTTTGCTAATCTTCTCGATTGGTTGGGACTATGCAAAATGGTGCAGAGAGGGAATGAGGTGGGCACGACGATGGTGTGAGATTGGAAATATGGTCTTAATTTTCTTGCCGACATGACTACGGCCAAAGCCAATATCTCCATCATCGGATATCGCGTCTCCGCGTCCAGTAGCGTCTTACTTATGTAGAAGATTGGTTTTTGTTCGCCGTGTTCCTCCCGAATAAGGACGCCACTCACGGCGGTTGTCGACACTGCGATATAGAGGAATAATGGTTCTCCTTCTACAGGTTTCGCGAGTACTGGCGGGGTAGCCAGGTAATGTTTCAGCTGTTGGAAAGCTTTCTCGCATTCTTCGGACCATTCGAACTTTTTGTTTCCATTTAACGTTTCATAGAAAGGTAGACATTTATCCGTTGATCGCGAGATAAAACGGATAAGTGCTGCGACCCTGCCGGTCAGTCTTTGTACTTCGCGTCGGGAGAAACCATTTCTATCAATGCCGTGATTTCTTTCGGATTGGCCTCGATCCCGCGGTAATTGACGTGATGCCCTAGAAATTCTCCGGATGCGACGGCGAATCGGCATTTCGCAGGGTTCAACTTCATGTTATGAAGGTTGAGCCTTACGAAACATTCTTGGAGATGCACGACATGATCTCGTTCTTCGAGTGATTTCACAAGCATATCTTCGATGTATACTTCCATTGTTTTTCCGAGTTGTTCGGTGAACATGCGATTGACGAGTCGTTGGTAAGTCGCACCGGCATTCTTAAGGCTGAAAGGCATCACTTTATAGCAATAAGTTCCGCGATCAGCTATGAATGCAGTTTTCTCCCGATCGTCAGGGTTCATCATGATCTGATTGTATCCTGAGAAGGCGTCCATGAAAGATAAAAGTTTGTTTCCCGCGGTTGCCTCGACCAAACGATCGATGTGTGGCAGCGGATAGCTATCTTTTGGACATGCTTTATTGAGATCGGTGAAATCGACGCAGACTCGCCATTTTCCGTTCTTTTTCGTTACGACGGGATTGGCGAGCCAGTCAGGATACCGAACTTTCGTGATCGATCCTACTTTAAGGAGTCTGTCGACTTCGCTGTTGACCGCTTTGGCGCGTTCTGGCCCCAGTTTTCGTCTTTTTTGTATGACGGGTTTGGATGTTGGGTCAACGTTAAGTTCGTGACATGTGATGTTGATGTCGATTCCTGGCATATCTTCCGCAGTCCAAGAGAACATGTTCGAGTTTCGCTTAAGACATGTCAGGAGTTCGACTTTCAAGGCCTCGCTCAGGTTTAGTTCTCGTCGATGCACAGTGAGATGACAGGTTCGCAGGTTGGCTCGCGTTTACCTTCCAAAGCCTCGGCCGCTCGCAACTGCCAGAAGAGTTCCGTTTTATCTTGCTCCGGGGGGTTGTCGAGGGACGTCAACTTCTTTTTCTTTTTGGAGGAGATATCGACCGGCAGATTTTTTCGTTTTAAATCCGCGGCGTAGCAAACTTGTGAGGTCCTCCGATTTCCCCATATAGTCTCGATCCCGCGCGGAGTCGGGAACTTGAGACACATGTGGTATGTCGACGGAATCGCTTGCATCGAATTTAACTACGGTGTCCCTACGATTGCATTGTAAGACATAGGTCGATCGACGACTTCGAATTCGACGTTTTTCACTATGCTCCCGGCGCGAACTGTCAGGTTGATCGTTCCGAGGGTCATGGTGATATCTCCCGAGAGTCCTACTAGCGGGCTTACGTTTTCCGCGATTTCAGACAGATCGATTTCCATTCTCTCGAGAGTATTTTTGAAGATGATATCAGCCGAGCTTCCGGTATTTACTAATATCCTCGCGACATCCATATTCTGGATTGTCAGCTCAATAACGAGAAGATCGTTGAGAGGTTTGATCGAATCGATCGTTGCTCTTTTCTCGAACGAGATGACGTCGCCGTTCAGATTAGGCATGTCTTTTCTGGTTCGTTCTAGCGATTATTGTGTAATAGAATCCGACCCCCCCCTCCTTCTAACGCCAAACTGTGGGAACCAAAATCCACACTGTCAATTTTTCGTCAAATATGGAAACTTAGAGAAAAACTTTAATTTTTCCGAGGTCCTGGATCTCTGCGGAAATCACTAAAACAAACGAAATTAACAGAATATGAATGATTAACGAAAAGGGAATTGAAGAACTTAGACGTCGAAGAATTTGTATGAAAGCTTTTATTTAGTAAGAAATCGACAACTGTTACAAAAGAGAATTGAAGAACTTAGACGTCGAAACGTTCTAAGGATCTGGGTTGCTAGTTTAAACGCTAAGTCCTAGATTCCTAAGCTAACAGCCGCCTTTTTAGATCTGATTTTCGTCCCCCTGCTCCTCCCCCATGCCTCTGGCTTATATACTCCTCTCCTAGGCAGTTCAGGCTTTCCATTTTGCCTGAATTCGAGTTTATCGGGAATTTTCTATTTCTCTTGATCCTTCTTTTTTGTCCCGCGAAAATCTTCTATTTATCTTCAAACTTGTCTTTTGTCTTCAAACTTGACATTTATCTTCTTTCTGCGAGTAAACCATCAAAACGTTATCGTATCTTCGGGTTTGATTTTGTTAATATCGCGAGATGGGTTTTTATCGTGTTTTAGGACCTTTCGAGCCGTTTTACGATAAAATCTGTTTTACAACTTCATACGTGACAGTTTCCTGATCCGATGCCGTTTTTCCAATTTTCTCGATGTTTATTCATAAAAAAACGTTTTTTTATGATCTTAATGAAAAATATCGAATAAATCGTATAGTTTAGGCAATGTTCGGTGTTTCGTTTAACCGTTGCCGTTCTATACGATTTCCTCAAGTTCTTTCCGAGAACAAAGTTTTATGGTCTTTATCATAAAACTCGGATGATAGGTCGGATCGAGAAGAAATGGGAGACATTTTGAACATGGTCTGGAGCACGACCTTGTCGAAGGTCGTAAGCACTGAATTGGGGATGCGGGAGATCGAGGCTCGGGATGGTCGATTCGACGTACGGTGAACCGAGCCGGTGGACTTTCCGGGAAGTTTCTAGTTCGCCTAACGGCGAACTAGGCCGGTCATGGCTTAGTTCGCCGTTGGGTGAACTAGTCGGGACGAGGCTAGTTCACCCAACGGCGAACTAGGCCGGTCATGGCTTAGTTCGCCGTTGGGCGAACTAGCCGGGACGAAGCTAGTTCGCGTTTTACGGCGGTTTCGGTTTTTCGCGGTTTTGTAAAACGGTTCTTCTTGTTTTATAAAACGATTCTTCGAGTTTTACAAAACGATTCTCGAGTTTTATAAAACAATTCTTCGAGTTTTATAAAACGATTCTCGAGTTTTATAAAACGATTCTTTGTGTTTTATAAAACGATTCTTCGAGTTTTATAAAACGATTCTCGAGTTTTATAAAATGATTCTTCGAGTTTTATAAAATGATACTCGAGTTTTATAAAACGATTCTTTGAGTTTTATAAAACGATTCTTTGAGTTTTATAAAACGATTCTCGTGTTTTATAAAACGATTCCTCGAGTTTTATAAAACGATTCTTGCAGAAATTAATAATCTCATCTTTTATAGAAGCTATCGTAGACGTTGATTTTGAGATTACGATTTTTGACACCAACATTCTTCACGCTTCATATCGATCGATGGTACATGGCGTACATTGATCGATGGAGTACCTCAATTCGTCATCTTCTACGGAAGCGTCTTCGATCGATCACACAGGATGTGTATCGATCGATATGTATCTCTGGATATCGACCTTGTTGTCTGATCTTTATAGTCATCTCGGGAAAACTGTCCTTTAAGCTCCATAAGGGCACCTAAATCATCACTTTACTCCAAAATGCTCCTGAACCTGAAAACATACCTAATAGACTCCAAAACATATATATATTATAAAATTATATAAATACCATGGTTATAAGTGGGTCAAACCATGGTATATCACTTAGCAACCAAATTCATCTAGCCAATCATCTTAGCAATCCTGTCTGTTTATCCCCTCTACTCATTTCATTTATGCATAAAATAAAAGTGAAGGTTTTACCTTGGGAGTATCGATCAATGAACACTTGGATTCAACTCAAGCAAGTTTCAGGCATTCTCATTCTAGTTTCCTTTCTCTCTATTTCTCCCTTCTCTGAATCCCAAATTTTTCTTTTTCTTTTATATCAATCCCAGTGAACAACAAATGTTCATCTTATTGATCTTTCTATTTTTTGTAGCCTTTTCTGAAAAAGTGTAGGCGAATAGTGGGGTCATGGATAATTTTCCTCTCCCTCGCTTCCATAATGTGTGATCATTCATTTGAATTAGAATACTGGGATCATGGGTAATGTACCTCTCCCTCTGCCTCTCAGGAAATCATCTCAATATTTTATTTTTCTCTTTTTGGGATGCCAAAGGAAGGAGAGAATGAAACCAAAATTATCAAGACTTTTACCTTCCAGACTTGCAGGAGGATTCTGATCCCTTGTAGACCAATCCCCAAGACAAGTAATAGATGTCAGGTTAGGTTGGAAATCAGCTTTTGTTCTTCCAAACAATCATGAAAAGTGTTGTCATAGGTGACCGGTGATCCACTTTAGCATCTATAGTACTTTCTGCAATCAACAATTCTAAGAATGGTGCTAAAGAGTGGATGGATAAAAAGTAAAAATTTTGAAATCTTTTTGTCTCATTCTTGACTCAATAAAACCAATTTTGAAAACATTTAATGAGATCAAAAGGTAAAGTAGCATCAGTAATCTCCACTCCCCCAGACTTAAATCATACATTGTCCTCAGTGTATAACCAGTCGGAGTTAGGGCATAAATAAATAATGTATAACTGATATCGAAAATTGTGAACGATATACCTAACCGGAATTCGTATCGATCAATGGTGAGTCGCCTTCGTCGATCGTCATGGATAGGTCTGTGTCGATCGTGTCGACAGGATCTTATCAGTCGATAGAGGTAGTGATCGTGTAGCATCTCTTCTGAAATAAATAAAACGAAAGTAATAAGTAAAAATAAAATAAAACTAAGGAAGAAAATACCTAATAGTGGGTTACCTCCCACTCAGCGCTTAGTCAAAATCATTTAGCTTGACTATAGAGATATGGTGGCTAGTGAGGTTAGTTGCAGGTACTTGTTGGGAAACAAGTATCCTCCTTGTCTTGTGATTCTTCAAACCATGAAGTTAAGAAGCTTCTTGTGGCTTTCTCGCTTCTGGTCATACTAGCTTTCAAACCTTGGACCTCATCGTGGATTCTTTGTAGCCACTCCTTAATGCTCGCAATGCTGAACTCATGTTATCCAATCTTGCTGTAGGTGTTTTCTAAATCAATACTCAGCTGCATTGTGTCGAGGTGTTGTATGGTTTGCACACGGGAAGAGGTAGTATCGCCCGGTCCTTGTGGGTCTGTATAGGTCGATTTCGAAGAAGGCCTATCGGTCGATGGGCTAAAAGGCACGTCGATCGATGCGGATGGTGCAGGTCGGTTCGCGGACTGGGGACTCGTCCGTCATTTGAATGGAGGAGTATCATGCACGGTAGAGAACTACTCAGAAAGGGATTGGTTCGACACATTGGTCATGGGATGGATACAAATGTTTGGGCAGAAAACTGGATTATTGATATTATTCCCGACCTCCAATGTACCGAGAAAATAGTTCCATAGATTTAGCATTAAAAGTTTCTGATTTATTACTACAGGGGTCAAATCAATGGGATATTAATTTGTTAGATCGTACGTTTACATCACAAGATGTTCAAAGAATATTAGTGCTGAAACCGACACTGGATTCACAGGATACTTTTAAATGGGGTTTTACACCAAATGAGGCATATTCGATCCGGAGTGCGTATAAGTTTTCAGAGACTTTGGCGGACTATGAACACCCTCCGCAGAATTCTCTTACTCTTATTGAAAAACATATGTGGAGAGACCTCTGGAAGATCAAAGCACCCCCAAAAATTAAACACTTCATGTGGCGTTCTCTATCTGGTGCGTTAGCTGTTAAACAACATTTGGCTACTCGGGGTATTCCTATTGACCAAACTTGCTCTTTTGTGGTAATGGGGCTGAGAGTATATGTCATGTTCTCTTTACATGTGTTAAAGCAAGAACCACATGGGAGCAATCGAATTTCCCAATACCTTCAGGAGGTTTCTCTCGGAGTTCCACATTTTTAAATTTTGTGCATCTGAATAAGATTGCCAATAATTTAAATAGGGATAGCCATACTAGAAATGTTTTCCCATGGTTACTGTGGGAAATTTGGAAAGCTATGAATGTTTTTACTTTTGAAACCAAAGTAATTGACGCTTTGGTAGTAGCTAAGAAAGCCTATGAAGCAGAATCGGTATGGTTTGATACTTTCACAATAAGGAGTGGTGGGGTTACTAGTATTGATACGGAAATGGTGCGATGGAAACATCCGCCCATTGGCTTCCTAAAATGCAATATTGGATCCTCATGGGTGAAATCCAATCAACCTTCTAGTGCTTCATGGATTTTACGAGATAAAAATGGGGTTACGCTCATGCATAGCCGTAGAGCTTACTATTACATGCGTACAAAAACAGAAGCGGCTTTATGGGCCTTGTTCTGGGCGGTCGAATGTATGCATAATTTACATAACTCAAATATTATTTTGAGACATCGTTCGATTGCCTCCATGATGTATTCACAAAGCCTGATAGCCAGCAAAATCATGATTTCAACATCATCCGCCACAATAACGTTTCTCTTTTGGCAAGGATATACACATGGAGCCTAGAACACGCCCTTCTAAGAACGCAATAAAGCGACAGCGGCAAGTGCTCGTGTCACCCGTGATCAGCGTCACCAGTCGTACATCGCTAGACATGCTCCGGCGTGGCTTCATCATCTTCTCGCTTTGGAGACTCAAAAGTAAGGGGTTAGTTAGGTGAAATTTCATTCATTTTGTTGTAGGTGTCTATTGATATCTCATTTAATTTTTCTTTATGTATCACATGTTTCATATGTTGGACAAGTCAAAACAGCAGTGTTATAAAAAAAATAGTTAAATAATTTTAAAGTGTTAAAAAGTATCACTTTAAATATTTTTTATTAGATTTTACTTATTTAAATTTAATAAGCAGAACATTTCTCATCAATAACCTTGTTAATATCAATAATAACTTGTTTTCTATAAGATGCATAAGCCCCAAATATGTCTTCAGTTACTTTTTAGTAAAAATTCTGCAATCAATAATGGTGTAAATATGATATATTATTAGTTTACCAAAATTTACGTTTTATATTCATATATTTAAAAAATATTTTGATGTAAATAAGAAAAATGATGTTTTCATGGTTTATATATTAAATAATCTAAATCCCATTCACTAATTTTTATATTTTATTGTAAGGAATATTATATTAGGTAATTACATAAATTTTATTTAAGAAAATAAAAGAGAAAGATTCTTTGTGAATATTTTCTTAATTGATGGTCCATTATATATATATATGATGGTAGTGTTGTAATATTTATTAAGTCTTTTAAATATGTGACTAGGTTACTTTGCATCAGTGTATATCTTTGTTGCTGTTGGACCTTCCCTCGAGTTCGGCCTAAATAGAAAATGTTCTTGCTATTACCTTACCCTCGTGTCCAAGCTCGACCTCCACCTGACCTCTGAGAGGAATCTGCTTTATAAGAATGATCACGACCTCGGTTCACTGAGTCTGCAGATGCACGTGTCACATTCTAATAGGCAGAGGTTGGCTACAAGAATCATGACTGGCAACTAACTTGCCTGCCTCTGATTCTCTGAACCTCGGCTACATGCTCTACACTTGAAAGAAGTAGTAGAACGGTTTGTGAAGAGCTACTTCATCTGTTTAGACATTTATACTATGAAAGCAGAAACCCAATCTTAAGATCTTTAATCCGAACTAGTTCGATCCGCTTCTCTTGTTCAAAGGTCGGCTTCAAACATGAGACCCTGATGTGTTTCCAGCCTCAAGACCTTGTAACCTAGCATTTGAACTAGAAGACGTCTCAATATAAGACTATTAGATGTATTCCTAGCCAAGCAAAGTACTCGTAGCAAAACTCATATCCTTTTACTGCAACATAAATGCTGGACTCTTTCGACATACCTAGAAGGATATATATTCATTAGATATTCATATGACTGATAAACATTAATGCACAAAGAAAAAAGAGAAGCAAAGAGTCACAATCAAAAACCTTAACATAGTTTTTCAAGCTCACAAACATAAGTTGACCACAGAGTAGAACATGAAAAGAACAAATAAACTCTTATTAAAGTTTTGCTTAATCTTCAGGATCAAAAGGCCTGCTGTCAAAATCTTCTCTGTCCTCAGCAATGTCAGGACAATACCTTTGAGACAAAACCTCAACTTGTTCTGCAAATGTTTTGCTTCCAGGTATACCAATATGATTCACCATCTGGTTCCACCGACTTCTACAAGCATCTCCATCTCTATTATCCAAAAGAATATCCCAATCCACGTCGTCAACGCAAGCAGCATCCAGATTCGTAAGCTCCTCCAAGAGCCTATAGTCATCCACATTAGCCCATATCCCCTTAGCCACCATTGGTGACGTCAACTGATCATACCATTTCAAACAGCAGACAACATGGTCCCTTGTTCCGAGCTGGTCGCTTATAGCCATCCAAGGGATGTTATCTCGGAGCATCCCATGTTTTGAATGCTTCTCTTTGAAGGCTTTTATTCTCAGATCTTTGTTAACGAGATCAAAGAGGCTTTGGTACTCCTCCATCGTCCAATGCCCTTTCTTCTTGGATGCCAATCTTATCCTCCTCCAAGCGTCCTTCACGTGGTTCCTGTGTTTACCCATTGCATCTGCGAGGGTTCTCCAATCATTGCCGTGTTTCTTTTGATACTCTACGACGAGTTCCAAATCCTCTTTGCTCCATACACCCTTTGATCCTTGTTCAAATAAAGTGTGAGCACGGTAGTAGACACCAGTGTATGGCCTCCAAGGCAAAGCAGCTGCTATCTCTTTCCAGCAGCCTTTGACCTTTTTGTGTGACTGGCAGTTCATAACCATGTTTATCCCTTCATCTCCTAGAGCGTGGTTATCAACGTATTCTAATACAGATTTCTTGATCAGCTCGTCTTCTTCTTTGGTAAAGCGCTTACCTCTCACCAAGTCGACTTTTTCATCTTCTTCATCTTCACTTTCTTCGGACTCGGCAGGAAACACTTCAACATGGTCAGAAAAGTTGACCTTTTTAGCGCTTTTACTTGGTGGGGTGCTCACAACTTCATCACCCTTTTGCTTCTTCTTCTTCTTCTTCCTTTTCTCCTTTCCTTTATTGTTGCTGTTGTTGTTGTTGTTCTCTTCAGCCTCAAGATCTTCACTTTGCTTCTTCTTCTTCTTCTTCTTCTTGTTCCTCTTCTTCTTACCACTTTCAAGAGAGTTCAACTTCAAGTCGTTTTCTTCAGCCTCAGTTTGTGTCATCTCTGCATCTTTATCTTCAGTAGAGTCCTTGTTGTTTGGATCACCACTTTGCTTCTTCTTCTTACTTTTCTTCTTTGGATCTTTGGTAGACTTGTCAGTTTGTATCTGATTAGCATCTTCAGTAGAGTTTTTGTTGTCTTCTTCAACCTCTGAATCATCAATTTGCTTCTTCTTCTTCTTCTTACTTTTCTTCTTTGGATCTTTGGTATACTTGTCAGTTTGTATCTGATTAGCATCTTCAGTAGAGTCTTTGTTGTCTTCTTCAACCTCAATTTGCGTCTTCTTCCTCTTACTTTTCTTCTTTAGGTCCTTGGTAGACTTTTTCATGCGGTCATTGTTGTTTTCAACTTCAGCCTCAGGATCAACACTTGATTTTTGCTTCTTAGGCTTGTGTGGTGTATCTCCCACATCAACACGCTTTCTCTTTCTCTTAGCATCATCATCATCATCATCATCATCAGTGTTGGCGAGTGGTTTCTCATGGCTTCGATTTCCTTCACTAACTTTGGAGCTTTCATTGTTTCCTATCTCATCACCACCACCAGATACCTTCTTCTTCGATATCTTTCCACTATCATCACAATCAGGTTTTTCACCACTTGCTTTCTTCTTCGATTGAACCGCAGCCTTACTCGGCTCTTCATCCGTGTCAGACTCCACCGAATCTAACTTAAAGAAATTCGCCGCCATAACCATTACGATTCGCCGTTACAACAGTTCGCTCAAAATCCGAATTTAGGGATTGAGAAACTAACTAACGTGAAGCTGCTTCCAGGTTTCTGTGGCGGCTTTCCGAAGACAAAAAGGGTTTATTTTGATTTGAGATAAAGATGTGGGCTTTTACGTCAAAGGCCCAATAATACTTTTAAGAACGACATTGATTGATTCGCAGTGTGGGAAGCTGATTGATCAAATACCGTAATTCACAAGTCATGATTGAAGAAATAAGGTCGTCTGATATTGTTATGAACCTAGACCAAGGTGGAGAAAAAATGATGGGTTTTGGTCTTCGGTTCATCTCAGGATCATCTCATACAGAGAAAGAGACCTTGGCTTTGAAGAGGAATGCCCGAAAGATTGCCACTCCAGAGAAAGACAGGTAATGTTGAATCTCTTCTCTAATATAACTATGAGTTTTATCTTGCAGGTTTTACGGAGAGAAGAGAATACCTAGTTCAAGGTGGAGCTGTTTCATTCAAGAATAAGTTACAGCTGAGAGAAGACAAGGAACTAAAGAAGTGATGAGTGGAATTCTATGAGGCAGAAACTGAAGAAGGCGAGAAGAGCAAAGATTTATGAGGCTGTCTCAAGGAGGCATGAGGCATGGTAAAGTGACCGACATCAAGGTTTCAGAAAAGAAAGGAAAAAAAGTGCAGGTACTAAGGTCTGATAAGGTTCGCAGGTCAGCGAAGCACAGGTTCTTAGCTATAGCGCAGGTGTCTCAAGAGTTATCACAGGTGGTGTGAGTATGAGACAGTGTCAGAGACACATTGTGAGCTTGAGAGCTATGGTAGAAACTACTGGTACTGATTGGTTTACTCAGAATCGGTACAAATTTGGTTTCAATACGGGTAAAGGCAGTGCAGGTCACTGCAACAGCAAAGCGTCTCAGGGATATTGCAGAGTTTGTAAGTCTGAGACAGGCATAAAAGAGGTCTGCAAGAGGTTAAGCAGTTGCTGACTTTCGCCATCAGTTTTTTTCGGGCTGTATAGTTGGTGATCTTCAAGTCGAAGCAAAAGGGTTATAGCATCGAGATCAAGTTTTGGCAGAAGGTTTGATGACTCAATATTCAGTAACATGGAAAGCTTATGGAGTTTTTTGTTGAGTTATTGATGGGTGGTCGTCTCAAGTTTCTGATTTACGGAAAGTGCCAAAAGGAGGACCAATGGAGAAGTTGAGCACAACAAGAGGCTATGAAGTGCAGGGAAGTCAACTTAATATGACTTGAGAAGTTTAATAGCTCGAGATTGATGGTGTGATAGATATCACAGCTAGAGTTCGATGAGTTCTTTCAAGTCTGGTTCATTGGTGATTGAGTAAGTGTTAGAAGACTGAGGTTGTTGAGGTCAGCACTGCAGTTTAGAAGAGTCTCAAGGGAGCAGAAAAGAAGTCTTCAGGCTGTGTCAAGTTGGATACAGAATAGGTTGCTTGGACAAGTTTCAAGAAGCGTTGGAGTTAAGAGTGGTGGAGCTCAAAGATATGAAGCTGGATGAGCTTTATTCAAGGAGATATAAAGTCTTGAAGATAGTATCTCAGGAAACTGCAAAAGGGTTGCAGAAGGATGCAAAGGGTTGCAGAAGCTGAGAGATTTTGCTCAAGTACCGGAGGTAAATTCAAGACTAGATAAGATCATAAAGAAGATCAGTGACAAGGTGGAGATTGTGGGTTTATGTCATCTGATTCCTCTTTAAGCAAGTGGTGTGTGTGATGAATACTCTGAGTGGTTCAGAGGGTTTGACTCAAGCTGAATATACAAGACATGTGAGAGGCACATGTGGGCAATAATCTCTCAGCCAATCAAAAGAGAGTTCTCTTCTTTACGTTGTATCTTCTTTTTCTTCGTGAGAGAGAGTCCGAGAAGCTTCGAGAGCTGTAACAAAAGAAAGAAAGAGAGAGAGATACAATTAGAGAGAGAAAGCTTGAGAGAGTTAGGTGATTGTAAAGACTATATTCATCACACATATCTAGTGAATTTCCGGATCCTCCGGTCCGGTGATGTATAGCGGCCACACCTAGTTAACGGTGTGCTGCGGTGTACACCGAGTAAACAATCTTGGGGATGGTTGGTTGGGCTTTATCTTGATGTTCAAAATGCTTTTCTTCATGGAGATTTAAAAGAAACAGTCTATATGAAGCAACCCCCTGGTTTCATTGATCAAGATAAACCAGAGTATGTTTGGAGGTTGAGAAAAGCTATTTATGGACTTAAGCAGGCTCCACGAGCCTGGTTTGATAAATTCAGTTCTTCCTGGAGTTCGGTTTCAAGTGTAGCTTCCCTGATCCATCACTCTTCATCTATCACCAAGGATCCGACGTTGTTTACCTTTTGCTGTACGTAGATGACATGATTGTCACTGGAAACAATGAGAAACTTCTTCACCATTTGTTAAGTCAACTTCATACCAAGTTTCGGATGAAGGATATGGGTACTCTACACTACTTTCTTGGCATTCAAGTCCATCAACTTGGAGATGATTTGTTTATGAATCAGGAACAATATGCAAAAGATCTTTTGGTTACAGCTGGTATGGCAGATTGTGCTCCAATGCCTACTCCTTTGCCTCTGAAACTTGCCAAAGTTCCTGGTCAAGACAATGTCTTTCCAGACCCCTCTCACTGTCTCTCACTTTCGTTGTTTGGCTGGAAAACTGCAGTATCTTACGCTTACTCGACCTGATATTCAGTATTCTGTGAATTTCATCTGCCAGAGAATGCACAAGCCAAGTCAAGCCAATTACAATCTGTTGAAAAGGATTCTTCGATATGTTAAAGGAACACTGGCTATGGGTGTTAGTATTAAGTCTAACACTGACTCAACTTTGATGTGTTATAGTGACAGTGATTGGGCAGGTTGCCAAGAAACAAGGAGATCAACTGGCGGGTTTTGCACATTACTTGGTTCTAATATTATTTCTTGGTCTGCACGGCGTCATGAAACAATATCCAAGTCCTCCACTGAAGCTGAATACAGGAGCATGTCTATTGCAGCTTCAGAAATAGTGTGGTTGCAGAATCTTTTGAAGGTTATGGGTCTTGCTCAACAACGCACTCCCTTGTTGCTGTGTGATAACTTATCAGCGGTTTGCTTGACTGCAAATCCGATGTTTCATAAGAGGTCAAAGCACTTTGACATTGATTATCATTATGTAAGGGAGAGAGTGGCTCTCAAGGCTTTGGAAGTTCGTCATATACCAGCTTCTCTGCAACTTGCTGATATATTCACTAAATCCTTGAGCCAAGTTCCTTACTTCCGTCTGCGAGACAAATTTGGAGTTTCAGTTCCCCCCCCCCCACTCCAAGTTTGAGGGAGTGTATTAGACCAAGCACACAATATGTTGATGGGCCTCGTATAGAAGAAGAGAAGGTTGGGGTTCAGCCCATGAAGCCCAATGTTCAAAATGTCGTTAACACCGTTACAAGAAACAGAGTTGGTGTGTTGCAGAGGCAGGACCACAACGGTTCTTGTCGTCTTCAGTGTACGGTGAAGACAGCTCACAAGCCAACTCACACCACTCTTATTGTTAACAGATTTGACTGTCTAGGGGCTGGTGTATGCTAACGTGAACATTAGGGTTTTGTGGTTTCTCATATGTCATTTTGTATATAAGAAAGCCAGTGTCTTTTGTAAAGTTTGAGTTGAGTGAAATAAAAGTAAAGTTTCATTCTTCAGATCTCTTAAGTTTTCAACCCTCACACTTGTCTTTCTTCCTTTCCACACAAAATAAAGGATAAAACTTTTGAGTTTAATAAGAAGAGAAACAGACCCGAGAGGTATGATAGGAATGTTACAGAAGATACTCTCAAGGCCATTAAGAAGATTGATAAGATCAGAAGCGCTAGAGAAGCTGATCACATCAATAAGAGGTATGCATTATTTTTGAATATTCCTTAATCCCTCATACAGACTCTTATGATTGGTTTTCGTTATTGTGTGAGACTTAGGTTGAAGCCAAACAAACAGAAGGTATTCAAGAGTGCAGTCGCTGATATAGACCAGCACATTAATTTTCTGAGAGCACCAGGTTCTCAGCAACAAGATTCAGAAAAGATGAAAGTGTTGGTCTCGGGAAACAAGTCTGTTCAAAACGAAGCCATGGAAAGAGTGATTCAATGAAAACACTCTGAACCTGGTGTCATCTTATTAAAAGAAAAAGGAGTTTTGGTGTTTGTACTACTGATGAAAGGAGTTTTTAGACTGTTTTCGTTTTACAATGTATTATTATGATTTCCTGGTACAAGGGAAACACATTTTAGGAGATTTTTTATATTTACTTTTCAGACTTATACAACTGTTTTAGCTCAAGAATCCTTAGCTCAATAATCCTTATGAGAGTTAAACGTTACATTTAGTAGTAACTGACTAACTGTACCATTAACAATTAAACTGGTTTGGATTGCTCGATTAGCTTAGCCAAC
The DNA here is from genome assembly GCA_932364175.1 of Eruca vesicaria subsp. sativa. Classification (NCBI taxonomy): domain Eukaryota; kingdom Viridiplantae; phylum Streptophyta; class Magnoliopsida; order Brassicales; family Brassicaceae; genus Eruca; species Eruca vesicaria. The sequence goes on along the minus strand of CAKOAT010241820.1, from coordinate 505,083 downwards.
CCGATTCTGCTAAAGATCAGAATATAAGATGATGATTGTCTTGTCTTACACTTCGATCAACACAATATCCTATGGACATTCTGTCAACCTTTGATTGACTGTCATATTTCATGGTGGAATTGTGCACAGGATATGCTTTAGTAATATGCATTTATAAAGTTTTTGGCCCTTGACAGCTTAGTTTGGATGAGCACATTTGGACTGTCACCAATACATTAAAGATAACGTTAAAAAGAGACCGGCTCTGACTGTGTGGTTATTGTATAATTTTAATGCTAACAAAAACAAATTGTAGAATTTTTAATTTTTACTGTGTTTTTGTAAAATAAAGTGTTGAAAAAAAAAACAGAATTGTTAGTAGCTATGTTGCACGGACGCTTCATCGAACGTCTGCTTTCCGCTTCAGTCGAAATTGGAATCAGAACCTTGTGGAAGCTTTCGGAATCTCGATTTCAAAACGCTTCTAAAATATCATATATAAAACAAGTTGGAAGCTTACGATTCCACTTTGGAATCACGCTTCCAATTTTAAAAAAACAATATCATATACTAGGGGAGGTCCGCGCTGCACGCGGGATGTGATTTTTGGCTAGACAATTTATTATATTTTTTACCCTTATAAAATGTTTTTGATTTTCTTATACTTGATGTATGTGTAAAATACTTGATTTTCCTTTGATGAAACGTGTGGTTTTTTTTTTATATGTCTTATGTTCATCATTCAATATTTGATTGATAGTTTGAAAAAAAAATTGGTGATTTTGTATAACACTGATTTTTTGATTCTTGAAGTTCAATATTATTGTAACGGTGTTTTATATACATGGGCTTATTTAATATACTTCATGGGTGGTACTTGTTAACCGTTCATATCATATTCAGATTTGGGACTCGTTGGTTTTCTTAACATGTATATTCTTCTTCATTTTAATTTGTTATAAAAATTGTCAATTTTATATTGTATCATATTCCTTTTATTTTTGAAAGTGTGAGTTCTTTACTAACATTATGTTGTAATATATTTATTTCTTGATGTAACACTTGTATTTATGTAATGTTAACTTGTGGGTTCTAATTTAGTTTTGTTTAAACCGCTTGCTTAATGATTTTGTACGATTTTGTTTTAATTTTTTCGTGACTCTGATTTGGAACATAGTAAAACACCTTATAATATGAGAAAATAGTAATGTGAAACAAAATTTTCTAAACAGAGGAAAATACTGTAGATAAACTTTATTTATGAAACATTGGTAATACGAAACTGGTGTATTCCGGAAAAGTGTGAATATGTTGTTCACATCGTATACAATAAAAGAAGTCAAGTATGTGTATTTTTTTTACTTGTTATGTATGTTTGTTTCTTATATGAAAGTTCTAATATCTTTTATTGATGACATAATTCTAAATCATTTGGTATTTTTAAATTCTTGTTTGAAAGGGTCTGATTTTGTTTTATTTGTTTTCATATGCCGTCGTTGTTTGGCTCGATCGGTGTTGTGAAGTTGACCTTCTTCAACTCCGTTATAACATAATTCTATGGCTGGGAAGTATACACAATATGTATGTGTGTGAAGAGTACTACAATCATATTTTTATTATATTTTTCTTCTCTATACTTTAGTTTTCCTAATGTGATACAAATATTGGGACCTTTTAACGATTTGCAAACGATGGCGTTTGGATGGTGTGAGACGGTGCATTTGGAAAAAACATTCCTGGTTTTAATGTTAAATTTAAGAGGCGGTCACAATATCGGTGTATAAATTGCTTTGGATATTTTTGGTTTGGTTTGTTAACCTTATCTAATTATAAGTTTAACTATGCTGAGTAATGGAGGATTTCCATGGACCACAATATACAGAAGAGTTAACATGATCAAGATGCATAAGCATTTGTTTTTTTTTTTTTAAACTGCATAAAAATCCTTACAATTTCAAGACGGATGACTACTTAAAATTTTATGAGTGTATCATACGTTCCGTGACTCGAAAAGAACCCTTCCCGTTCCTTTATTCAAACATAATCTCGCCGTTAAAGTAAACCTTGAGAGGGAAGGAAACCTGTTTGTTCACTGGAATCATTGATGGTGGTCAGTAGCGTAAGCGAAGATAGTGTAAACATGGAATATAGACTATGTTTTAACTGCTTACATGAGTCACATGGAGGTCCCTGAATATCTCCTAGGACTCGCAAATGTAAATGTTTCTGTAAAGACGGGAACATCATTTCATTGTATCAAACTATCATCACCTAATCAACGATTAACTCCTTCAGATTAGTTTTCTCCACTAAGCCATAAGGGTCACGTAGTCAAACATTGGAACGCAAAACAGAGAAACCACGTCACTTATGTATTTGTAAATTAAAAGTCTTTTTCAATCTAAAAGGCAGTCCTTTTTGGAGAACACTTACAAAGTTTTTCTTTAGGAATTAAAGACGATCAAACCACAAATATTCCTAACTGTTACCGACATCATTTCTCCAAAAAGATCAAAACTTTGGAACAAAAATAAGTCTCATTAAGACAATCTCAAATTCTAATTGCCTGATTAGTGATAAACGCCAGATTCGTTCCAACAGAGACAGATAAAAGAGAAACCTTTCCTAGTTTCACCAAAGTGGATCCTCGTAAGAATAATAAAATTTCATTCCCAGACAATTGGATTTACTTTACAAAAAAAAGAACATAAAGATTCTAAAGAGAGAGAGAGGACCAGGTTGTGGTACTCGGCGAGTTTGGCCATGGTGGTGCTCTCTCCGCCAGGGTTTATATCCCAATTCGAAGAAGTAAATGGGTTGAGAATGATTTTTAAGATACCATACCATACCTATTTATACAGAATAACTGGCCGACTGTGTGAAGCAATAGAGAATTCGTAGAGTAGATCGTGGGTGATGAGTTAATGATATGATCAATGATCCAAACGTTAGGAAAACCAAAAGACGCCATGAAAGCTTCAGGAGCTCTTTCTCAACGGCGACATGGAATAACCCTAATCAGCTTGAGCGAGTTAGTCAGAAAACAAAATGGACCGGATACTAAACAGGCCCATATGAAATTAAGAGCCCATAACTAAATCGTAAGAAATAAACGACAACGTTTTAGTTAGCCTCCACATGTCAAAACCATAATCACTCTATTAGTGACATAGCACTCTAAGATGATAGAAAAGCATTCTTTATAGTAATAGATAATAAATAAAATATAAAATCATTTTTATGTTTGAATAGTATATAATAGCATATATATATATGTAAATACTAATATTAATACTATAAATCATATATATGCATTGTTTTTAGGGTTTTTTGCAAAATTGACTTAAAACTCAAAGTCAAACACAAAACTAACTTCTTCTTTTGACTCATCTTGTTTTTGTCTTATTCACCCCACATCTTCATTTTATTTACAAAAATGCCATTAACTTTTTCTGTATTTTTTTCGAAAATTGCCTTTTTACTCTCTCAACCTCATCATCTTCAAGTATTTACAACATTACCATTGCCATGAATACTCCCAACAACCTTGTACAACCCAACAACCTTGTACAACCAAGGTTTGAAACTTTTAATGCACTTAATATCGATACCCATACTCTCTTTTTCAATTGTTATGAACTAAAAACAACATCTCCTTCACTTTGTCTCCATATTCATACCAAAAACCCAAGCTTTTGATAGCAAATTTTTATGGTTGATAGAGCCATTTAAGCATACAATTCTTGGTGGGTTACTTTCGTTTGATGTTCTGGGTGGTTGGAGAAGACTTTGTGTGCAAAGAAAGTCATCTCACCTAGTTTAAGGTATGAAATTGAATTTTTTTTCCTGATCTGTTCGCGTAGAAGACTTACTCGTAAGTCATCTGGATGTAGAAGACTTACGGATAAGTCTTCTGTGGTCAAACAGACGACTTACTTCTAAGTCGTCCAGCTTTGTTTGTTAAAAAAAACACCAAACGACTTATAATTAAGTCGTTTAGATAAACCGGGCTACTTTTGCATTTGACTTTTTCTGGACGACTTACAATTAAGTCGTCTCTGGGAAAGTTAAAATATCTGACCCAATTCGGTCAAATGAAAAAGTAGCCCGGTTTATCTAGACGACTTAATTATAAGTCGTCTAGTGTTTTTTTTTAACAAACAAAGCTGGACGACTTAGAATTAAGTCGTCCCATTTAAATTCCAATTGCAAAAATGACCTCATTGGACGACTTACGGGTAAGTCGTCCAGACGACTTACTGGTATGTCGTCTGCGTCAATGTTTAGTAAACTTTCATGAAATTCTCTATGTTTACTAATGTGTTTTATTTTGAATTTTTGCAGATGATTCGTCAGTTACATGCAGTGTATGGAGAATGGTTGTTGAAAGATTGCCGTTGAGATTTTGTGGTTGATGATCTCAAAGGAGCAAGATTGTTTTTATTGAATGAAGATTCAACACATGCTGAACTTGTTGCNTAATGTGTTTTATTTTGAATTTTTGCAGATGATTCGTCAGTTACATGCAGTGTATGGAGAATGGTTGTTGAAAGATTGCCGTTGAGATTTTGTGGTTGATGATCTCAAAGGAGCAAGATTGTTTTTATTGAATGAAGATTCAACACATGCTGAACTTGTTGCAATGGCACAAGAAGATTATAACCTGGACATGAGCACAATCACTGTGGAGATTAGATACTTATTACCAGCAGAAATGATGATGGCTCCAGACACCCCTCTCATTCATGTTACAAGTGATAGACAAGTTCGTAACTTGCTCGAGATACTCAAAACTCATAGAGTATGTCTTTGTGTATCAAGCCGTAGCAAGGTGGAAACGGTTTCAGAGGAAAGGGAAGAAGCTGATGAATGGTTTGAAAATGATGAAGCTGATGAATGTTTTGAAAATGAAGGTGATAATGAGTTGGTTGAAGATGAAAATCATGATGGGAGGAGGATGCTGAAATCTCTATTTGCTCTAATGTTGCTGAAGCGGATGAGAATGGTGAGGATTATAGTGTTTATGGAAAGGTTTGAGATAAGGATGAGGAAGAAGATGATGATGTGGTTTTTAAAGATTACAAATATACATATGCTATTGAAGGAGGACGATCGAATGGTAACAGTATCTATGTCAACCAGATTTTTGTTAGCAAGGATGCACTGCTTTCAGAGCTGCGGTTGATAGCAGTGAGGCGTAAGTTCTCCTTCAGAATATACAAGTCAACGAAAACTCTCTTTGTGGCAACATGTCGGGTTAGTGGTTGTGGATGGAAGATAAGAGCGAGTGTGAAACATGGGACAAACACGTTTTGGATAACAAAATATGTGGAAACACATACATGCTCAGTGGGAGACCGAATCACTCAACGGAGACACTGTACTCCGAAGTACGTTAGTAGGCTTTTCATTGATCGTGTTGGAATCATTGATGGGTTGACTCCGCAGCATATCAAAGATGCAATGAAGAACATGTTTGGCATGGAGCTTGATTACACCAGTTCAACAGGGCACTGTTATATGCACAAACATTGGTGAGAGGAACAGCAGAAGATGGGTATTCGCATCTGCCATCATATCTCGAGCAAATCTCCTTAGCAAATCTCGATTCTGTCACGGCTATAGAACTTGATTCTATGAAGAGATTTAAGTATCTATTTCTCTCTTTTGGAGCTTATATCAAAGGTTTTAAGTATCAGAGAATGGTCATTGTGGTGGATGGGACTCACCTAAGTGGGAAGTACGAGGGTACTATGTTGGTTGCAGCCGCACAAGATGGGAATTTTCAGATATTTCCATTGGCTTTTGGGATCGTAGATGCTGAAGATGACCCTTCTTGGGAATGGTTTTTCACAAAATTGGCTACTTGTATATCTGATGACCAGCCTCTGGTGATAGTCTCCGACCGGCATACGTTCATTAAAAGTGCGTGTGATAAGGTGTTTCCTTGGGCAGTGAGAGGAATATGTTATTATCACCTTCAAGATAACATTGTCAAAAAGTATAAAGGGAAACATCTCTTGTACTTGGTGAAAGGTGTTGCTTATACTCATACGGTTTCAGATTTTAACCGGTACATGGCTGAGATAAATAGTGCAAACCCGGACCTTGCAACGTATTTGGTGAATTCCGACGTCAGCCTATGGACAAGGGTTTATTGTCAAGGGGGACATGTACAACATAAAAACAAGCAACATCGCTGAATCTATTAATTATGCACTGAAGCGAGCTAGAGGATTTCCGATTAAGTTTCTCCTGGAGTTCATAAGGGAGAAACTAGGAAAGTGGTATTAGAAAAGGAGAGAAGATGCCTTGAGTCTCCCAACTCAACATAGTCGGGGTGTTGAATACTTGCTTGCTGTTCGAGAGGAGATAGCGGATACGATGAGGGCCCAACCAATTGATGGTTGGCGGTTCTTTGTGAAAGGTGGCAAAATGGACTGTGTGGTTGATTTGGAACATGGAAAGTGTGATTGTGGTGTCTACCAAGGGGAGAAAATACCTTCTTCTCATGCTATAGCTGCTGGTACATTTGCGCGTTTGCATATATCCACACTTGTACATCCAGTGTACTCATAGGAGTATTTGTTTGAAGGATACTCAGAGAATATATTTCCTTGTGCTGGACAACAAGTTGAGGAACGCACATGCTTCCCTCCGGAGGTAAAGCCTGGTCCGGGGAGACAGAAGAAATGAAGATGGCAATCTTGGTTGGAGCTATTCAGGATGAAAGGACGCAAACCCCGGAAGCAACACAGGGTTTATAGATGCTCAAACTGCAAAGAAACTGGCCATTCGAAACCAGAATATAAGAAACCGGTTGATTAGTCGTCCAGACGACCTAGAATTTAGTCGTATATTGTTGTTTACTCGTTCAGACGACCTATAATTAAGTCGTCTAGTGTTGTTAAGTCGTCCACTGTTACCAAGTCGTCTAGTGTTGGTTAGTCGTCCAGACAACCTATAATTAAGTCTTCTAGTGTTGTTAAGTCGTCTACTGTTACCTAGTCTTTTGGACGACTTAAAGTTAAGTCGTCTAGTGTTGATTAGTCGTCCAGACGACCTACAATTATGTCGTCTAGTGTTTAGGCTATGTATTAACTTCTTTGTCAAATTGCACAACCAAAAGATTATAAGACGACTTAATTTTAAAAGGTTAATATACAAAAAGATAAGTTGTCCATCATACAAACATAAAAGGTTAATATACAGAAAGATAAGTTGTCCATCATACAAACACATCATCAAGTTCAAATACATGCATCAGCCTAATCTATACAAAATCATATAAGCCCACGAACTTATCAGCATCCACGTTTTCTTTCAAATGCTGGTCAGGAAGCTCTGTAAATATATCGATTGCCATCTTATCCCTCATTTGCTTCGCGTTGGACCTAGCAAAATGATGTTTAGAAAAGGGGACCCCAAGAGCATGACATTCGATGTACTTTAGAGCGTACACGCCACAATCACCACTATTGGCCGTGGGTATTTCCTTAATTCTCTCAAATGTGTATGGCTCCAACCCGTTTTTCATCGCTGGTAGCGCACTCGGTTAGCGTATAAGGGAGCATCTCGCAAAAAGGCTTCATTATCTCTTCGAGTCTTTGTTGGGATGTACTGGAAGGTATGCTATTCCAGACGACTATGTGCTTCTTAGGGATCGATATCCAGATAGCATTCCAATGAACGTTGTCCAAGTTCACTGGCGCGTAGATATCATCAATCTCCTCCCCCCAAGTCTTCATCGATTGGCAAAATGAAGGTATTGATCTGTCATAGTATGACCACGCCCCACCAGGGAGTCTTCTTTCGAAACCCCTCCAATCGCCCTTCGACTGGGAAAAATCATCGTATTGGGCTCTCCAAGTCTGAGAAAAGTTGTGATCAAGGAAGCACATTTTCTCGCTCATGAAAGCTTGTGGATTAGCCTGGTACCTCTGCCTCAGAACATTAATCCAAGCATCTATACGCTGCATATAAAATAATATAAGTCAAAAGATACCATAATACAAGCAGAAGATATCAGACGACTTAAATTTAAGTCGTCTTCGCAGACGACTTATCAGTAGGTCATCTGGTAAGTCATCTATAAAGTAGTCCACGTAGACGACTTACCAGACGACCTAGTGATTAGTCGTTTCCGCAGACGACTTATCAGTAGGTCGTCTGTTAAGTCGTCTACAAAGTAGTCCACGTACACGACTTACCACACGACCTAGTGATAAGTCATCTGCGCAGACGACTTATCAGTAGGTCGTCTGGTAAGTCGTCTACGTGGACTACTTTGTAGACGATTTATAATTAAATCGTTCCAAGTTATTGCAGAAGACTTACTGCGTCTTCCAGCCATTCTAAGTTTTTCCGGAGGACAGAATACCACCTAGTTGGTGATGCACGCGGTTTATCCTCGAGCTTTGTGAAATAATCCCTGCAAACACAAAAGCAATCAGTTTTGGTAGACTAAATCAAGCTATTATGGGTAAAGCAATCACTTACGGATCAGTTTTCAACCAGTCAACAAGTTCCTTCAACTTAGTCCTGTCTAGTGGGGGAAATGGATTATAGGCTGGACCTTTCTTTTTCTTTTCGATGATGGTTTGGCCGTACTGTTTGCCGTATAAGGAGATAGCTGTGTGGCAGCAAGTTTCTTTTCTCGTTCACTCTTTAAACGGTTAGTTGCAATAGAAGCCTCCAGCTTCTGTTTATATCGAGCATCTCGCCGCTGTATGTCCGAAGTAGTGGTAGTTGTTTTTTTTCCAATAGAACAAGGCTCTATTCTGAAGTTGGAACAACGCTCTGTTCTGAATGTGGAACAATGCTCGGTTCTGAAACTGGAGCCTCAACCGGTTCTGAAACTAGAGCCTCAACCGGTTTTGCAACTGGAGTCTCACTCGGTTTTGCAACTTTTCCCTCCCTCGGTTTTGCACCTTTTCCGACCCTCGGTTCTTTATCTCTCTGTTTTCCAGCTTTTGCATCACTCGGTTTTGCAACTGGAGCCTCACTCGGTTTTGCAACTTTTCCCTCCCTCGGTTCTTTATCTCTCTGTTTTCCACCTTCTGCATTACTCGGTTTTGCAACTTCTGCCACACTTTCACTCTGCAATATACAAGATCCAAATCAGTAAACAGCACATAATAAACACTGGACGACTTTTAAATTAAGTCGTCTAGACGACTAGTTATCTCTGGACGACTTACTTTTAAGTCGTCTGGACGACTAGTTGTCTCTGGACGATTTAATTTTAAGTCGTCTGGACGACCTTGTTGGGAGAGGATTTGTTACTAACCCTGGGTTCTTTGGGTTGAGTGTTATCCTGAGATGATGTCCCTGCTTTGGTGATACCAACCATCTTCTCCACAGCTTCTAGTCTCACAGACATCAACTTCATCTCCTTGGTGATACCAGCCATCCCCTTGAGGATCGTCCCAAATCCTTGAGTCATGTGGTCAAGCACGTCCTTGACCATACTTTGCAACTCCTCTTTGGTCACCCAACGACCACCCTCTCCACTAGCCTCTGCATTAACCTTGTCACGAGCCTCTTTAGGATCCTCTTTACGAGCTTTCTTCATAGGTCTTGGACTGTCTTCTTTCACCTCAACTATGTGTATCTTCGAAGGACTCATAACCGCCGTTTTTTTACTCTCCTTAGTACCGGTGACTTCCCAGCAACCCAAGGTCCACTTCCACGGTCTCTTCTCAAACATGAGTTTAATGATGTTGTCTACGGTCGGGTCCTCAATATCAGAGTCCCATTTTGGCCACATATCACCAATGTCCTTCTCAACAAAGTTGATCACGCGGGTCTGCAGTAAATAGAAGATACGACCTCAGATATTTGACGGATTAAGAAAGAAGAAAAGACTTCTCAGACGACTTAATTATAAGTCGTCTGAGAAGTATTTTCTTTTGGATTGAAGTACATACCTGTCTACAGATAGCTTCTTTAAATAATATGCGTCATTTGCCACCCTTGTAAGCCAGTATCGGTGGAGACGGACTATTTGGTCTGGGACTACCATAAGTAGCACCCAATTCCGGCAGAGCTGTGTACACCTAGACCTAAAGAACTTGTATAAACCCATCCACAGTGTAACAACCACTAATATCTTTGTTCCTCAAAGAGTCCATCAGCACCTTAAACGCGACTCTCCCCCATGGATAATTCTCAAACCGTTCTAAATCCATCACTAGCCTTGCCAGACTAGCTCATGTAGGGGTTGGATACTTTCTCCCTTCAATAAATCCAGTGAAGATTGAAAGGTACGCGAGCCGCTTACGATCTTCCGGAGACCACTCCTTGCAACTCTCCAATGATGTTTTTATCTGGTCAGTCATTGGCTCAGCTTCGATATGAACTCCCAGCTTCCCCCAAAAAGAAACCAACTCTTTTGTAACTTCACATTTTGGTCTCTCAAGGTCCTCGATGTACTCGCAGTTAAGACCAGTGAGGTTTTCAAACTCTAACAGTGAAAACCTCGCAGGTTCTGGACCAACGAGACACCACAGCTCATACTTATTCTTTATATCCAGCTGGTAACTGAGCATGTAGTGGACCAGCCTTGAAGCCCAACCAAATCCCAGCTCTCTGAACTTGATGAAAACACCCAACTTCGACTCCTTCAGCTCTGCATATTCCTCATCCGTAAGAGCATCCTTAAGAGCAGTATGCAACTTGGTATTATCCGAATGATACGAAATGCTATTATGGGCGTCTGGCTCTTCCCCTGATGTATATAACCTACGGGGGCGTTCTGGAATATCCATCCTTTTTGTCTGCAAAATAATTAAAGATAACGACAGAGATAAGCAAAACAAGCTAAATTTAACAAAGCTTTCAACTTTCATTAGCGGGAACTCACATAGAAGTCAGAACACAAGCTAAATCAATCACGCTTTAATTGTAACTCTAGACGACTTAGTAGACGACTTAAAATTAAGTCGTCTGGAAAGTCTTCCAACTGAACGACTTAGCAGACGACTTATAATTAAATCGTCTGGAAAGTCGTCCAGCTGGAAGACTTATAATTAAGTCGTCTACTAAGTCTTCCAGTTGAAAGAATTTCCAGACGACTAAATTATAAGTCGTCCAGTATAACATTTTAAAGCGGACATGTTTAGATGTAGAAGAAGTAGTCGCCGTCGACATAGCGGTTATAGTTCTGAAAAAATAAACGTGAAAAAGAAGCTCGGTGAGAACGAGTATAAAAATGGTTAGAGACAACGTTTATGTTCATCTTTTCCTCAATCAATCCCTCGACAGTAAGAGATATGACTTACCGGCGTTAGGGTTTAAGCAGCGGTGAGAGAAACGGCTTTTGGAATTCTGAATTTCGAGAAAAAATGACAAAGAGTATAAAAATGGTTAGAGACAACGTTTATGTTCATCTTTTCCTCAATCAATCCCTCGACAGTAAGAGATATGACTTACCGGCGTTATGGTTTACAGAGAAACATCGCTAGGGTTTAAAGGAAGCGGCGGTGAGAGCGTTGATGAGCACGGTGGTGAGAACGGTGAGAACGATGATGGGATAGATAACCGGCGGTGAGACGATGGTTTGCTCGGAAATCGTCGGAAATCGCCTTTGAGAGAAACGGTTGGAATTCTGAATTTCGCGAAAAAATGAACAAAAAAAAACAAACACCTTATATATCGGGTAAGTAAACCGTCGGGTAAATAAACCGACTAGGTTAAAAGTACATTGGTAAAATTAAAGGTTCGGTCCGGTTTGGACGACTTACTAGTAAGTCGTCTGTCGGATAATGTACATCGGACGACTTAATATTTAGTCGTCTGTATATAGACGACTTATAATTAAGTCGTCTGACAAATCTTCCGGCTGGATGAGTTTCCAGACGACTTAAATATTAGTCTTCTACTAAGTCATCCAGGCTTTATGAGTATGTTTTAAGAATTTGTGTTAGAATTTGTGTTAGACTTCTTAGACGACTAATAATTAAGTCGTCTGACAAATCTTCCGGCTGGATGACTTTCCAGACGACTTAATTATAAGTCTTTTATATACAGACGACTAAATATTAAGTCGTCCGATGTACATTATCCGACAGACGACTAATTATAATAGTTGATCTTCCATTACAAGTCAAAGGTTTAAAAACATTTTGAGACAAGGGAACAACAACATAGAAGTCATTTATCACAAGTCCACTAGAAGCAGATTACAATAAGACAATAGCAAGACAAACAACATCTCATTTAGGAAGAGACGAGGAAGTTGAGGCACCATCCGCAGCATCATCCACTTGAGGAGGACCGAAAGGAGTCACATGAAATACCATGTCTCCTTCCTTTTTGAACACGACAATGTCACCGATGCAAAGGGAGTGTGCTTGGGCGCCAACCATCGGTGAGTGTTCTTCCTTCTTGTATAACTTCCCAAGTTTGGTGTGAAGCGTCCGATCGTAGTGTCCATTTTCCTTGGTTAGGCTTGCCTTCTATGTGTTTTGAGTAGAAGGCAAGTGGTATTGTCTACAAGTCAACAAAGGAGAAGTTAAGCAAAGGAAATAAACAGAGGAGAAATAGAGAGCGTGTGTATACCACGCCACTGCAGAAACCAGGAAGCAGAGGCTTCAAGAAGTGAGGTTCATGCTGATTCGCCATCTGCAAACAAGAAACGAAATGGAAACATTTTAATTCTAAGTCTCGAAGACTTTCCAGACGACTTAATTATAAGTCTACCAAGACTTCCAGTAGAACATTTGAAAGCTGACCAGACGAATGAGAGGAGAACAACATCCAACCTAACTAGACCACAAATCGATTGAAATCCCCAATCTTTGAAACCCTAATTTGAAATGAAAATATCCACAAATTGCTTGAAATCACAAATCGTAACCGTGAAATGAGAGGAAAACAACATCCAACCTAACTAAACAACAAATCGATTGAAATCCCCAATTTTTGAAACCCTAATTTGAAACCAAAATTTCCCGAAATCGTTGAAAACACCAAATGGTAAAAGTAAAGGAAAACAACATCCATCCTAATAAAAACCCATAAATCTGCAAGAGAAGCCTTCGATTTACCTTGGTCTTGTATCGGATCGAAATCACCTTTGAGAGAAACAGCGTTAGGGTTTTCTGAATTTCGCGAAAAAGTGAGTAAAAAAAAACATCTTATATATGTCCGGTAAAAAATACGGTTAGATTTAAAAGTAATTTCGTAAAATCCAGTTTGGACGACTTATAATTAAGTCGTCTGTTGATACTATAAGACGACTAAGTCGTCTGCCTTATTAAATATATTTACCAGACGACTTAATTATAAGTCGTCCAGACCCTAAACCCTAAACTAAATTGACTAAATTAACTAACTAACCACATTATAAAATCAAATTATACTTAAATATTGTTTACTATACACAGAAATAAACACACTTAGGTAAATTTTTAATTTAAAAAAAAAACATTTATGCTTTCGAAAATCTAATCCCAAGAAACACATACAAAACTACAACATATGTTAGTGAAACCTAAATTAAAGAATATCATGACTCACTACTTTCACTCATCTATGCTGAAAACAACTGACTTTTGTTATATCTCAATTTTGTATCTCTTAAGACATATGTTAATTACATAATTCCAATTTTTCATTTATCAAAATATTTATTACACAATTTTTAAATTATTTTTAAGAAAAATTGTCGCAGACGACTTTCAGTTAAGACGACTTAGTTGAAAGTCGTCTGGGAAGACGACTTGCGATGGCTAGAAACGTAAAAAAAAATACATTTTTCCTTTGTTCACAAGGGGTTGGTTGTAATTTCAATAGCATTTTAAGTTACTTTTGCATTTGATTCAAGTTTGGGTTTACTTTTACATTTCAAATCAAGTTTTGAGTCATATTTGGCAATTTTCCCTTATTTTTATTAGAGATATATCATATATATATATATATATATATATATATATTCAAATATGGTGTGGCAATTATTTATAAAATTTAAAAAATAACTCATTGGTAATATTTGCTTATAAACTTAATTTATCAGTATTTTCATAATTATAATATGCAATCATTTATCATAATTTTAAATGATTGCATATTATGATAATTGCATATATATATATATATTTGGATATACGTTTCCAACACTATCTGCTTCCTATTCTTTTTAAAAAATTTGATTTCCCGTTTCAATAGGATTCTGCTTCCGGTACCCGCTTCCGTTTCCATAGTACTAAGATAAAATAATAAATAATTTTTTTTGTTAGCCTTAGCGGCTTTTAACTAGGTCAAAACTCAAAAGGTTCACTCTCACACACGCCCCCACCTTGAATCTGAGCGAGAGAGGAGAGGAAATAAAAAAAAAAAAAAAAAAGTCTGGTAAAATTTTAATTTTAATCTGGAGCCCTAAAAGTTTAGACAGCTTGGACCTGTGTCGTCGTCATCATGGATCCCAATAACCCTCCAAATCTCTTAAACCCTTCACCACCTCCACCACAGAATCAGAATCAGAAGACGAAAGATAGCGATGTGAAGGTTATCAACACTGTGGAAGGAAAGAGGAAGTGGAAGCAGAAGGAGAAGGAGAAGGAAGGACATAAGATTCAGACTAAATCGACGAAAGATCGACACCTTAAAGTGGAAGGACGTGGTCGAAGAGTTAGGTTGTCTCCTCTCTGTGCTGCCAGGATTTTTCAGTTAACCAGAGAGTTAGGTCACAAATCCGACGGTGAGACTCTCCAGTGGCTTCTCCGCCACGCTGAGCCGTCGATTATCTCCGCCACCGGGACTGGAATCAAACCCCCCACCGATGGAGCCGTTTCTCAACCTCCTCTCGCCGTCGATTTGAACCTAGACGGAGTTTCAAGGTCCCAACCTTCATACGGGTTTGGTGTTGGAGATAGTCCTTCTACCACGGGAGGAGGAATTGATTTGAACTATGATTTTGGGTTTCCTAGGTTTGATTTCAATGGCTCTTCTTCAGAGATTGATTTTGAGGATAATCAAATACCTCAAGATGGGAATGTTGGGGTTTTGAATCCGCAGATTTATCAGCAAATGGGTCAAGACCAAGCTAAGGTACTTCACTATCATCATCCACCGCAAGAGAACGGTGACAAAAATGGGCCTTAAAGCTTGAATCTTTACTTAGAATTGCATATGTAGTTAGTGAGATGTCTGATATTTATGCTTTTGGTGGAATCTCAAGGTTAGTATAGCTTTAAGGGAATGCATTTTGTGGGAAAAAAAATGTGCTTATTTAATAGCTTAGCTCTCTAATCTAGTGCCTTTGATGTAGTTAATCACGTTATAATATTGTGGTTACTAAGTAGATTTGCTCTTTAAAGTGCACTGCATTGAGGCTTCTCTGCATAATCAAGCACTTTGTTGCTTTTTTTTGTTTTGGACAAACTTCAAGCACTTTGTTGATTGAATTTGGTTGCACAAAAGGAAGTAGTAACCGGGTATGTTTGGGACTAAAATAAGTTTGGTTTAAGCTTCATCTTGTTTGAAAGAGTTTGGCTAAGTTGTTTTGAGTCATTGGATTTCTTTGCTGAATGAAAAGCAGATCATTGTGTTGGTTTTTTTGTATTGTGTTAAAGCCCATAAGCAATGGAATGGGCCTCAATACTGAAAACCCAAATCTAATCAATGTCCAAACTAAAATAAACAAAAAGAAATCAAAATGATATAATTCCTAAGTTATGGGAGGTAAATACTAAATTTTAATAGTTTCACTTTCAAAGATTTGGGAAAATTTACAATGTTGATATTACAACTTTGAATCGACTCAGTCATAAATATTAAAAGTAAATTTTAAAATTGAGTTCGTGTTTATACGGTTGCATTTGGTGTTTGTTTTGGACCTGTTATTACCCAAGGCAGTTCAATATTCACGTGTATTGTATGTTAGGTTTCTAAAATGAATGTGCAGCGAAATTCAAAGAGAAAAAAATTACAACATAGAAGAAAATTGGTCAACAGTATGACGTTGGATTCGATTAATATGAAAGAGAGAGAGAGAGATGTTTTCACTTGGCGGTGGGAGATGTGTGATTCTCTCATCTGGTCCCTACTCCTTGATGCCATTCGGTAACCTAAACCTTCTCCACCCAATAAGATAACAACATAACTTGGTAATAACAACTTAAAGTTTATATATTAAAAAGGAATTTTTTATTTATTTTTTTCTGGTCTTTTAACTGAAAACAAGTCGTGAAATAACAACTATAATACATTTGGAAACTTCTTTATCTTACATGCTTTACAGAATCAGTGACATTTTAATTTTAATTAACGGCATAGTATGCTAATAGAAAACATATTATATAGGTCTAATAGTAGCTCTCCTATGAACATTATTACGTTTTGTATATTGTACATGATACAACAATTTCAATTATTCTGTCCGAATGTTTGAGTTCCACGGTGTCAAGATCGCATACAAGTTAAGTTATAGGTTAAGAACCGTACGTTGTTTGATATATTCAAATTGAAAAAAACTTCTAAAGCTTTAGGATCCTAAAGGTTTTCTTAACCGAATAGATTGAAAAACGTACAATTTAGTTTTTTTTTTTTTTTGTGGTTGAAGTTTACGTAGAGAAAGAGAATATGAATGATTTAATCTACCTGAATGCTTTTGGTAAAAGAAAAACATATATCCATGAAAACATAGTAAAGAGAGAAAGATAAATGACAGAGAGAAAGAAAACTAAAAGAAGTCATCCAAAAATTGGGAGGCCTACTCTCAACTACTCAAAAAGAAACACATTAGTGTTTGTTGTGTTAGGTCATTTATTCAGTCACCTAACCCTAACTATATGAAGTACGTTAAAACTCAATATATAGAAAAACGAAAGAAATACGATTTTAGTCAATGTACCTCTTTATTTTTTAATAAATAATAAAACTATCTTGCAATCAAGACCGTCCAAGTATTTTTTTTTGCTCAACCATCCAAGTATTATATCTTTCACATAATTCTCACGTTATGAGCTTGCGGGTCCCATGATAATCCTCATTAGTTTCCCATATATATCTCATGAGATCTAACTCGACTTCATAACATTCAACACTAGTTAAACCCTAAAGAAAAAGTTTCATTGCTTCCTCTATTTGGATAGAAAAAATGGTTTGTGTTATTTTTTTCATCATGTTATCGTGTTTAGTTTCACAAAGTCTTCAAAGATTGTTCACTCTTCTTTAATTTTTGGATTTCAGGTTGCGGAAAACAACAATAAGGAAGTGAAACTCTCTGCTTCAATGGAGAACAACAACAAGAAAGAATCAAACATTCATCTCGAGGTTCTTCAAAAGGAACCGGCTGCTTTGGTCAAACCCGAATCCGAGACACCAAAGGGTCTTTACTTCTTGTCGAATCTTGATCAGAACATCGCCGTGATCGTGCGTACAATATACTGTTTCAAATCTGAGGAGAGAGGGAACGAGGAAGCAGTACAAGTGATCAAGAAAGCTCTGAGTCAAGTACTTGTTCATTACTATCCTCTTTCTGGACGTCTCACCATAAGTCCTGAAGGTACTTGGTGGAAAACAACTAATGACCACTCAAGTTTCGGTCTCTTTAACTCCAACAATAATATTAATTAACATGTCCTTAATGGTGTGAACTTCAGGTAAACTCACTGTGGACTGTACTGAAGAAGGAGTTGTGTTTGTGGAAGCAGAAGCAAACTGTAAGATGGATGAGATTGGTGACATCACGAAACCAGACCCTGAAACATTAGGGAAACTTGTCTATGATGTTGTAGAGGCCAAGAATATTCTTGAAGTCCCTCCTGTTACTGCTCAGGTTTTACTACTTTTCTTCTTCCTCAAGTAATCATTTTGTTGTTTTTAGGGTTTTAAGATGAGATCTAATTAGTTAGGGTTTTATTATAGGTGACTAAGTTCAAGTGTGGAGGCTTTGTTCTCGGACTCTGTATGAATCATTGCATGTTCGATGGTATTGGAGCTATGGAGTTTGTTAACTCATGGGGTCAACTCGCTAGAGGCTTACCATTAACAACTCCACCTTTCTCGGACAGAACCATTCTCACTGCTCGAAACCCTCCAAAGATCGAGAATCTTCACCAAGAATTCGAAGAGATCGAAGATAAATCCAACATCAACTCTCTTTACAGCAAAGAGCCAACTCTCCATAGATCCTTCTGCTTTGATCAAGAGAAGATCAAGAAACTTAAGCTCCAAGCAACAGAGAACAGTGAATCTCTCCTCGGTAACTCCTGCACAACTTTCGAAGCTTTATCTGCTTTTGTGTGGAGAGCAAGAACCAAGTCACTGAAGATGTTGAGTGATCAGAAAACGAAGCTTCTCTTCGCCGTTGATGGTAGAGCCAAGTTTGAGCCTCAACTGCCAAAAGGGTATTTTGGGAATGGAATAGTTCTCACAAACTCGATCTGTGAAGCTGGAGAGCTAACCGAGAAACCATTGAGTTTCGCTGTTGGGTTAGTAAGAGAAGCGATTAAGATGGTAACTGATGGCTACATGAGATCTGCCATTGATTACTTTGAAGTAACAAGAGCTAGACCATCTCTTTCTTCGACCCTTCTGATCACTACATGGTCGAGATTGGGTTTTCATACCACAGATTTTGGTTGGGGAGAACCGGTTTTGTCCGGTCCAGTGGCTTTGCCTGAGAAAGAAGTGACTCTGTTTTTGTCTCATGGAGAACAGAGGAGAAGCATCAATGTGCTTCTTGGACTTCCTGCTTCAGCCATGGATGTATTTCAAGAACAGTTTTTACAGATATGATACTGAACACAAAAGACAAAAGAACAAATATCTGGCAATTATTGTCATAAACTATTCATTTTCTCTTGTTTTTATTTTATTTTTGCTTTCTGCTGAATTATTATTGTTATCTTCATCTTGAACTTGTTTGTATCCTGCATAAAATTTTAAACCATAATTTATATAACTCCAACTATATTGTAATATTTTTCATATTATTTACTTAATTTGTGTCTGGAATGTTGAGTTCTAGTACAAACAAAACATTATTTATTTATAATTAAATTGTATAAACAAAGTCTAAAGATAAAGAACAGAGAACTAGAAGACACATAGATTAGACCTCTATTGCTTGTCACACAAGTCAATATTCTTATTAAACGGTCTGAAATTCAAAGCGGTAAATCCGTAGACACAGAGATTAGACATCTTGGACTGAAACACGACTTGATCCGTTGTAGTTTTGTAGCCAGGAACGTTGCAGGAATCCGAGGAGCTACTGATCAAGCTTGCCTGACAAGAAGCTGTTAGAGAATCTTCGTCAGCTTCTGCAGCACAAGAAACACCTTCCACAGATGTTATTTCTAGCTTGTAGAGTCCAAACTCGTCTGTGGTTCGATTTGCAGAGAACGTTAGCATCTCTCTTGTTCTGGACGAAGCTGCCTTGAATCTGCAGATTATACTCACTTCAACACCTGCTTTTTTTTGGTTCAGTTAAAAACAAAAGTGAGAGACATTTCAACTTGGATCTTACTTATTATGAGAATTCTTACCGGGCATGAAGTAGCTATGTTTGGAGAAACTGTTGTTAGAGCAGACGTCGCAGTAAACAAGACCCATTACAGTGATGTTTGCAGTTGGTATGGATGAGGACTGTCCCAGAGACGGAGAGTTTAAGGACAGAAGTTGCAGAAGCAACAGCAGCATTATGAGTTTCTTTTCCATGTCCACAAGCTCCACAATTTTTTCATCTTTGGATGAACACTTGTTTAAAGATGAGGTTCTTTTTGTTTATGTGGCTGATGAAAGAAAGAGACAAAGATTGGCTAAGAGGTAAAAGACAAAAGAAGAAACAAAAATATCAGACAAGAAAAGACAGGAATTCCATTGAAACAAAGCTTCAACATTATTTTCTTTTATATTAAGAAAACTCAAGAGTCATGTGGACAAAGAAGATTTTTGAGTGTAAGTTATATATGAATAGAGTGAAGAAACTGAGAGGTTGGTTGTGTGTTTTACATTTACTGAGCTCTCAAGCTTTCTGTTTAGGACTTTTGTCTAGACTCTCCAAGAAGTTGGCTAAATCTGGAAAAGAGCTATACGAATGGTCGGTCACCCCTCACCTCACCTCGCCTCTACCTTCCATGCATCACCAAGCCCAAAAACCACTCTCACCTCTTGGCATTCCAGACTTGGTCATCCGTCTCTTCCTATTTTACGTTCTATTGTTGCAAAATTTTCATTACCTATTTCCAGTACTTCTACAGACACCTTTTCGTGTTCTGATTGCTTACTCAATAAAAGTCACCAATTACCTTTCCATACAAACACCATCACCTCTTCTTATCCTCTTGAATACCTTTACTCAGATGTCTGGACCTCACCCCTTCTATCAATTGATAACTACAAATATTATATGGTTATCGTTGATCACCACACAAGATATACTTGGCTCTTCCCACTGAAACTAAAATCGCAAGTCAAAGATGTCTTCATAACCTTCACGACCCTAGTAGAAAACAAGCTCCAGCGTCGCATTGGAACACTATACTCTGATAACGGCGGTGAGTATATTGCACTTCGTCCCTTTCTTGCGTCCCGTGGCATCACCCATACCACACCTCCCCACACACCTCAGCTCAATGGTATATCCGAGCGCAAGCACCGTCACTTGGTTGAGACTGGGTTAAGACTTCTCACTAAGTCCTCAATGCCCAAGACGTACTGGACATATGCCCTTGCTACTGAAACATACCTCATCACTCGAAGGGTTACTCCAGTCCTCAACGGTGACACTCCTTAGCACAAACTCTTTAACCAACAACCAAACTACAACAAGTTGCGTGTCTTCGGGTGTTGCTGCTTTCCTGCGACCATACACCAGCCATAAACTTCAGTCTCCTTCCCTACCTTGTGTATTCATTGGTTACTCCTTAACTCAAAGTGCATACCTCTGTCTCTACGTTGACACCGGCCGTATATACACATCAAGACACGTGCAATTTGTAGAGACTGAGTTCCCATACACCAAACCAGAGCCCTCTCGATCTCCTTCTCAAACCGACCAAACACCATATAGCTTTCCTCTAGCCACATCTATACCGACTGCTGCGATTTGTATAGCTCCTTCAGAGTTGCCAACGTGCTCAGGCCCTTCATCTCCAGTGATAGGTATGATTTCTCTAGCTCACTCTGTTACTCCTCTTCCCTCACCAACTGCAACAGAACCTGTTACAAACACTACTCCTCCCAGCACCACAACCGAAAATCCCCCAATGCCTCTCTCACCACTTCATCGCACACCAAAACCGTCTCCATCTCCTACTTCCCCACCTCAACCAAACCCGGAGCCACACCCTCCACTAAATATCCACCCCATGAAAACTCGTGCCAAGAACCACATCAAGAAACCAACTCAAAAATTCACCCTTGCAGCCACTACCACAACCATAAAACCACAAATTCCATCCTCAGTTGCCGAAGCCCTTTGTGACCGTCGTTGGCAAAAAGCCATGTGTGATGAAATCAACGCCATCTTCAGAAATGGCACCTACGTCCTTGTTCCACCAGTCCCGAGCCAAACCGTTGTTGGAGGTAAATGGGTCTTTATTATTAAGTACAAACCTAACAGAGAGATTGACAGGTACAAAGCACGCTACGTCGCGAAAGGGTTCCATCAGGTTCATGGTCATGACTTCACTGAGACTTTCAGTCCAGTTATTAACGCCACTACCATCCGATCAGTGCTGAATATTGCTGTCAACAAGTCTTGGTCTATTCGTCAATTGGACGTCAACAATGATTTCTTGCAGGGCACTCTCACTGACGAGGTTTATGTTACTCAACCTCAAGGTTTGATCGACAATGACAAGCCTCATCATGTGTGCAAACTAAAGAAAGCCCTCTACGGACTTTGTCAGGCACCAAAGGAATGGTATCTAGAACTCCGCAAACATCTACTCAGTCGGGGCTTCACTAATATCACTGCCGATACCTCGTTGTTTACCCGCCGTGCAGGAACAGATTTCACTTATGTTCTTGTCTACGTTGATGACATGCTTATAACTAGAAGTTCAAACCGTCTCATACACGACTGCATCTCTGATCTCGCAACAAGGTTCTCCATCAAAGACATGGGTGAGCTTCATTACTTCCTTGGTATATAAGCTACTCAAACAAAGTCTGGCTTACACTTGATGCAGAAATGGTACATAACTGAGCTCCTCAACTAGACCAACATGAGTACTGCTAAGCCGGTTATGACACCAATGTCTCCTACGCCAAAGCTCTCTCTCCACTTTGGTACTCCCCTTTCCGAACCACAGGAATATCGCAGTTGTTGGCAGTCTTCAATATCTATCTTTGACAAGGCCTGATGTTGCATATGCTGTTAACCGCCTCTCTCAATTCATGCATCAGCCAATGGATCTGCACTGGCAAGCCGTCAAGCGTGTACTCAGGTACCTCGCAGGCACGATCACTCATGGGATACTTCTTCGCCGCAACTCACCACTCACGCTACACCCTTACTCTAACGCCGACTGGGCTGGCGACACCGACGATTTTGTCTCCACTAATGCATACATTGTATATCTTGGTGGAAATCCCATATCTTGGACATCTAAAAAGCAACTTGGTGTAGCGCGATCATCTACAGAAGCTGAATATAGGTCAGTAGCTAACACGGCTTCTGAACTACGCTGGATATGTTCTCACTTCTCTGACCTTGGAATTCCACTCCCCTTGGCTCATGTTGTCTACTGTGACAATGTCAGTGCAACGTACCTATCAGCAAATCCCATCTTTCACTCTCGGATGAAGCATATTTCACTCGACTACCACTTCATTCGTGACAATGTACAATCAAGCGCCTTACGAGTTGCTCATATTTCGACTCGGGATCAACTAGCAGACGCTCTTACAAAGCCTTTGCCTCGTCCACGCTTCACAGAATTATCATCCAAGATTGGAGTCACATACCTGCCTCCATCTTGAGGGGGCGTATATGAGTATATAGTTAGAGGACTATTATGTAAATACATTAGTCCTAGTTACTCCCTGTAATCACTATATATATTGTACATCTTAGTAATCAATATAATCAAGTTACTACTATTTCACACTTGTGTTTCAAAAAAAGTGTTTACAATTTTACTATATATCCTACTATATATTAAATGAGAAATCATTTTAGTGACTTTTGCTTAGGTGTCACTCATATGTGAAGTTTAGAATTAATTCTTTTAATTTGATTGGTTGATAGTATTTCAATTTTGATTTATTTAATTAAAATTTTTAAAAGGAAACTAATCCTACCTTATCTAATATATGTTACCAAACAAACAATGAAATATCTTTAATATAGATAACTTAACATAATTTATTTATATAAATAATTAAATATCATAGATTATATTATATAATTTATAATACACATATAAATACATATGATATTACAAAAATAGTTCTAGAAAAGGTTTGAAATATATGTATATTAGTAGTGGATACAATAAATAATAGATATCATAAAATTAAATAATCTAAACCTCATAATATTTCAGCTCATTATATATATATGTATGAAAATAGTCAAATATAATTTTAAAAAATTCCAATAATTTTCAGTGAAAAAGTGATATTATTGTTGAGGTATCACTTTTAAAAATGATTAAATCCTACTATATATTAATCACCCTACCTATTAATCGAGAAGTCATTTAATTGACTTTTAATTATATGTCATTCATAGAAGAACTCTTCAATTAATTGTTCTAATTTGATTGGTTGATAAATTTTTATTTTTGATTTACTTAATTCAGTTTCAAAAACTAAATAAATAGCTAACTTATATCAATAACCAAAAAAATCGTATATAACATAAATAATAATCACACATATATATTTAAGGAAACTGTGTTATCAATGCTCGGATTTATATCATAAATTATTTTGTGCATTTAAGAAACTTAAACATTTTACATGATGTTTTTAAGAAAAAGAGATTGCAAAAGTTTCCTTGTATGTTATCCCCCTATACATTAAAAGAGAAGTCACTTTGACACGTGGCACTCACACGGTCCTTCTCAAAAGAATTCTAGCGATTCTATTGGTTGATTTTTTACAATTTATTTTTTTGATTTATTTTTACCATCGACACTACTAAAAAGGAAATCCATTTAAATACTTACATTTTGTGTTTTCTCGATTCAAAGATCCTTTTGCGATCCTTTCTCTGTTTAAATCATTAAATATTTTAGATGTTAGAGAAACAAAATTAATTGACAAGATATTTTCACTTTTAAAATCATGCATTTAAAACAAAATTAATTGATAAGATATTTTCTCTCTAAAACCAATATTTTCTCACGAGATGTTCTCCTTTAGCTTTATCAACAAGATATTCCAAAAATAATATTACCTTAAAAGTATAAGATTTATTGAGAATTTATTAGAGAATATGTNAAATGAAATCATTGAACTTTGTATTCTGAACTTTTTATGTTAATAATGTTCTGAATTTGCTTTTCTTCTTATTTTAGAACATTAAGCTTTTATATTTCATGAGAGCTGATTTTTCTTTTGGTTTATATGCAGATATCCTATTATGACGATTTCTCCACTGAAGCTATATATGATTTGATTGTACACCTCTTTGATATATAATTTCGATAACATCTTTGTTCCTCAATCTGGTAAAAAAAATTCTCTATTTAATAACATCTCTCAGCTATATCATCTCGTGAATAGATTGAGAGCTGATTTTTGTTTTGGTTTATATGCAGATATCCTATTATGACAATTTCTCCACTGAAGCTATATATGATTTGATTGTACACCTCTTTTATATATCATTTCGATAACATCTTTGTTCCTCAATCTGGTAAAAAAAAATCTCTATTTGATAACATCTCTCAGCTATATCATCTCGTGAATAGATTGAGAGCTGATTTTTCTTTTGATTTATATGCAGATATCCTATTATGATGATTTCTCCACTGAAACTATATATGATTTGATTGTACACCTCTTTGATATATCATTTCGATAACATCTTTTAAATTAATATAACTTGCACAAGAAAACTAATATTTAATTCAAATCAGCTTATGATATTGTAGATCTAATAACTTTCTTTATTCAGTTTAAATATTTATTATAAAAATTAATATTTTCTGCTTTGCCTTCTAAATCGGTATTACACTTTATAATTGCTTAGATTTTATAGTTACAATAGCATACTAATGAGATGAACTATTTCTCTTGCAGGTCATGATGTTGCAATCCTTAGGTGATATTTCCTTGTGGGGATTTTTCAGGAACTCATTTGTCCAAAAGAAAAAACCAAGAAGATCATGACAGTAACCTTGGAGGATCAACACTCTGTCAACAAAAAACATCCCCACAAAAAAATCAAGGTCGAGTGATCTCGAATTTTTTTTAAAAATATTTATTTGTGAATAGTTTCCAGGAACAACACATTTAGTCTTTTGTCACTATCCGCGTTATTCATTATTATTTATTTCAAATAAAAACACATTGAGTCTTTTCTTGTGCTCATGACAATTTTTAAAATAATTGCATTGTAATAACACTCATGTTTTAGTAATAATCTGCTGGAAGAGATGAAATTATCTAATT